>JARFIW010000672.1:2222500-2822500 GCA_036346225.1 Platerodrilus igneus | reverse complement strand
TTTTAACGGGATATTCATTAATATTTGTGACTACAATAGTCACAAAATTTTCGACAACATTAAACCAAAGCTTTTCTGTTTCAAATCCATTTCCAAAATTTGTGTGGTTTAATATTCCAATTCCATTATGTATTTGTACTGGAATTTTTATGATTTGTGTGCAACACTTGGTTAAGTTAACGAATAATTTGTAAATTGGTTATTTTGGATTTCTGGTGCGAATTTAAAATAATAGGAATATTTGCACGCGGGGTTATTATTTGTTTTAGACTTAAATTAACGCTAGCGTTCAATTGTCGAAGTAAATCGATTCCAATCAAACCTTGAAAAATTATTACTAAATTTGAAGAGAAAAAATTTGTAATAATCTTTCACTTTATTATGATAAGTTATGTTATGTGCGGATGAATATATAAAGACTGGGTAAATAGAATTTGCATAAAACTAACGTGCTATTTCAAGATCGATTAAACTACGAGTACTACCAGTATCGATTAAAAATCTAGCATTAATTTCGGAATAACAATAAATGATAAATCTTGGGCGAATGTGTTGGCATATATCATCTCTCGTTGTTCGAGGCATGACCTGTATAAAATTTTGATTAGTATTTTTACGATTAACATTGCAATTTATATTTTCACACGCGTTATCATGAATACTGAATATTATTTCTACCGGCATTATGTAGTGGCTGAATTTGATATGTCATTTATTTCAAGGAATGGACGGGGTTTATTGTTATCATAATTAAGCATTACAGTTTGCAGTATCTACATTATTCTCACGTTCTATAAAATAAGGGCCATTGCAATTTGAACTATTTATATTTTGATTGTATAACCTTTGAGATTGAAACTGATGTTTAATAGTTGTATTTCTGGAAGATGTTCCGTCGGTTCGTCTTTATTAAAATTGGATGTGTTATTTGGGCAAACTTGCGCAAATCTTTGGATAATTTGTACAATTGTGTTTGTTATTAAATGGTGTGTTTTGCAACTCAAACCTGTTATTAAAATGGAAACTTGGATTATATGTTCTCTGATGGTCTAATGGGGTGTAAAATCTGTTTGAGTTTATGTTTTGAAAATGAGGCTTTTTCATTTGAAATTGCGAATATAAAGGTTGGATGTTTTGAGATGTATTTGGGTATCTATAATTGAAATTGTTAAAATTCTGTCTGAATGGAATGTTAGAGTGATTTGAATATCTACTAGGCATCATTCTTGAAATGGGTCTGAAATTTGAATTTAAGTTAGTATTTCTCTGTGTTGAATATAAGAAATTTTCTTCTTCGATAACTAATCCCATAGCTTGCTCTAAACTACTAGGGTTGCATAGTCTAACATTCATTTGAATGGTTACCGGCAAACCGCGAATATATGTTTTAAGCGCAAGGTCATCATAACTTTTAAGTCTAGTACGCTCTTCAGCTGAAATGGTCAATAAATTTAATTTTGCGATTATTAAACTTCTTGCGTCTTGGCAACACATTCCAAAATTATATGGCGTCTCATGTTTGTTTGGTCTTAAACTAATTAAATCTTGAATAAGACGATCTATATTGCGCTGATCTCCAAAACATAAGTTTAATACGTTTTTGATTTTGTCCCAATACTTTAAGTCTATGCATGAACCTATTAATATCTGAGCTCTACCTATCAATTTGCCTATAATAGCCCTAAGTAAGAACTCTAATCGAATATTGGTTTGGCGTGTGAATACCTTAATTACATTCTCACAATTTTTGATAAATATTGTCAAGGTATGAGGGTTCAATCGTAAGGAGGAACGGAATCTAAATGTAATTTTAGCAATTGATAATTTGTTTGTTCAGTTGCCATGTTTGAATTATTTAAGTTATCTAAATTAGCCCTTAAGTTATTTTCCAAAATTTCAGTGTTCGTGCTATTCGAACTTGCACACTAGATGTAAAAGCATGAATTAGAAAGGTACTAAAGGGCATGACACCGAGAGCTTGCTGCATTAGTAGTATTTGGTTGTTCTTGTTTGTCAGTTTCAGAAACCACACGTTAGCTACGAAAGGTTAAGTTCATTGCCTGTTAGTCGAAGTAAATAACCTGCATTAGGTTTAAACCTTGAATATCTAATTTCTTATTATCAAAATTTTAGTGGTCAGTCATTGAAGTCTGTGAACCTAATATCAGATCTATGTCAAGTTAGTTTAATACTAAACAGCAAGCGGGTTACTTGAAGTTTTGCATGTATGTTACATAAATTATAGTGATGTAGTAATTGTAAATGATATATAATTTTGTAGGGCTTGCTTTATAAGCGTTTAGATATTTAATGGTGTATGAAACTGTTATATTGTATTAATATTTTTACTGGCTTAGTAAATAATTTCTATTGACTTATTTTATTAATGAATGTGTTCAAGAGTTGCTGCAAGTGTTAGAAGAGTAAGTTGTTCATTTATGACTGCAAAAATACCACAAAAAATCCACCATCTGATGTTTAAGGGAACTCTGGTCCATGTATTTATGGTCTTAAGTTTCCTTATCACCGATCGTTATGTTATATATAATGGATTTAAGTCAATTCCATGCTGTGCGACTTCAGATGTTTCACAAGGTTCCAATTTGGAGTCTATTACTTATCACTTTTCAAGGAAAAAACCCAATGAAATTTTCAATTATTATGGTTGTTTGTTCTAGTTTGTCAGTTTTGCTTACCTCTCAAGTCTATTGAATAAATTGATAACTGAATTTGATTGCCTCAAATTCTATTTATTGGATTAATTCCAACATTATATTATGTTTACATGACAATTGCATATAATGTTTGTAAAAGCATTAAATATTATTTCAGGCAACAAAATAGTCATTAATTTTCAATAGGTTTGAATATTGAGCAAAACTCACAAGTAGTAGTACTTATTTGAATAGACCACCATTGGCGGCAAATTTGCTTTAGTTACGCAGATCAGTTCATAGGTGGCGCCAATGTTTTAGTTTGGTGTCATTACATTGCAGTTACCCTTATATTTTGTTTGTTATATGGTTCACAGTTCACGTCCGTTTTCCAGGAGGTTCGCACGGGCGACCGCACCTTCTTAATTATTACTAGTTTTTTGTGTGTGTATATTATGCAAGTTAGAAAAGTGAAGCAAGCAAGTATAATATGTATATAGTTTTAGCATTTGTTATGATAAGCATTCAGTTACTGCATACCTGAGGATTCGTCACTAATAAACAATTGATTTAATGCTTTATAAAATAAATGTGTTTGCTATCCGAGTCTTGGTTTTGTTAATGATTTGAGCGGTCTATGGTTGTTATACTACACTATATCGAAGGTAAAATTATTTCCGATCCAGAGGAGTTAGTAAAGGAATACAACCTTCACTATTTCTCCATGTTCCTTCGGCCGTATATTATTCTAAGCTCTGGACAAGCAAAGGTACGTTGTAAAACTTCCACGAACATTCCAATAATTACAACGCATGTGAAGTAGAGGGTTGTATTTCCAGTTTCCATTGTAGCAGATGCTTGACCCAAGCGCTTGCTGCCGTCCTACGAATTTACGCTGTGCGACCTTGCAGTTTCACCTTAAAATTATAAAGCTCTTATTTCTACCTGTTCTGGCGGTACCTATTTCAACGCAGAAGCAAAAAAGCGCAAATTGATTGTTGCATTTTTATACTGTATATAAATAAAATTTATTTCAATTGCATGCTTAGATGTAAGATTTTCTTAAAGTGGCGAATCCAATAAATAAAATTAGGTTACAAAATTATTTCCTCAGTAGAATAAATTTTCTATAATTATTTTAAATACATACGTATTTTTTGAATATTATGTACATGTTTGAGTAAGTTCTTATAGAGGTTTAAATTTCATTAGTAAAAGATTTTTTCTTGAATTAGGGTAGCATATTGAAAGCGTTCTTATTATTCAACAAGTTATAGGGTTTCGTTTTCTATGCGTTAGCTTAATTTAGTTGTATACGATTTAAGTGTTCTTTACGAAGTTCTGACAAGTGCCGGTGTGATTCGAAGGTGTAGAATAAGGATTAAGGATCTTGCCTGATTCTTTGATAGAATTAATTAGCTGTTATTGTTTTACAAGAAACTGCACTTGTTTCTCATTTCTAAAAAAATGGATGCTCTTAAAAGTTCAAGGGCTCATGCAAAATCCGCAATTACCCGTATTTCTAATTGGGTTAAAAATAAATCAGATTCTGAAAATAAACCATTCACCTTTCAAGTAAAATTAGACGCTTTAAAAGGATAGTTCGATGAGTATACGGTTTCTCAAAACAGCATCGAAGACTTAGACGTTAATGGTACTGATACGGAAAATAGGGAAGATTTCGAAGATAGATATTATGAGTTAATTGCTCAAATCCTTGAAAGAATTAATCAAATTTCTGTTCCTCAGCTTCCGATTTCGCAAGCTCATGATAATTCAATTATTTCCTTTACTCAAAAAATAGGAGTAAAGCTTCCACAAATTTCAATTTCTCCGTTTTCTGGGGACTACCAAAAATGGACTGGTTTTTATCAGCTCTTTTGTGCATTAATTAAAGACAATAGCGACTTAACCAATATCCAGAAACTTATCTATTTAAAATCCTACTTGAGGGCGGAGCCTTTGTCTCTCGTAGAGTCATTAGAAATTAGTAATGACAACTTTCTAGTTGCCATAAATATACTAGAAAAAAGGTATGAAAATAATTTGGCGATAATAAACGCGTATTTAAATTCCATAGTTGATGCTAAAAATTTACAAAAATGTACCGCCACTTCTTTGAGGGATTTCATAGTCAATATTAAAAAAGACTTAGAGTCCTTAAAAAATCTGAAATGTCCAACCGAGCATTGGGACTTAATCCTGGTAAACATTCTTTTGCGTAAATTAGATTATGGTACTAAAAAGGAGTATCAATCTAGCAGATGTTGGAAAACTTCCTACTCTAGAAGAATTCTATAAACTAATAGAATTACGGTCCAATACGCTCGAGTCCTTAAATGGTTTTGGTGCTTCCACCTATAAAGATAGTAAACAATATCCGACAAAATCCAACGACAAAACTTCCCTTCATGTGAGCGCTTCTGTGTGCAATTTTTCTACAAGCAGTAAAAGGTCCTGTTGGCTTTGTGAAACGTCCAATCACGACATTTATAGCTGTACTAAATTTAGAGAATTACCGATTAATGAAAAATACAATTTTTTGAGAACGCAGTCCTTATGTTTCAATTGTATTGGGGCAAGACACTCTCTAATGGAGTGCAAATCCAAATGCTGTTCTCTGTGTGGCAAAAAGCACCACACTATCCTCCACAAGCAAGCTCAACCAACGGTTGATGCAAGCTCAACTAATGACGCAGGAGTATCTCGTGCTTTAATTAACACAGGTGCTATACCCAAAAGTGCATCAAACTATCCGGGAGTTCGATCTCGCAACTTCCAGGCCACTAATGCTTCTTCCACCCACAATTGGCGTCGGTCCACTCAATCTCCGCAAGAAACTGTCGCTACGCACAATCCTAATGATGTTCACCCAGGTCGAAGTGAAGCTAAAGCACTTCCTCCTACTTCCTTAGTTTCGTCCTCTCTATTTGCGGGAAGGGACAGTCCTGAAGTTCTCCTTGCAACTGCCTTGGTTACACTTGTATCTAGTTACGGCGAGGCCATAAATGCAAGAATTGTTCTTGATAATGTGAGCCAAACTTCATTCATATCCCAGCGAATGGTTTCATTGCATAAAATAAAACCATATGATAACGTTTTAAAATTTTCGGGTATTGAATGCGCTACTGCTGTTTCAAATAAAATGGCAAACGTCGTAATTCATTCTCATATAAACAGGGATTTTAAAATAAATTTGTCCTGTGCTGTTCTTCCTGTAATTACTTCCAAATTGCCTAGGATTCAGATAAATATAGAGCATTTGAAAATTCCTTCAGAATTTAAACTTGCCGATCCTGAATTTCATATTCCGTCAGATGTTGATATGTTGATTGGTGCCGATGGCTATTATGACATTATTCTTCCAAACGTGCACAAAATTGGTCCAAAACTTCCAACCCTCCAATTGACACAATTTGGATGGATAGTTGGAGGTCAAATATCCCTTCAGAATCCAGGTCCATCAAAAAGGGTGCTTTTGTTTTGTGAGAGCGTCGCTGACGACGACTTCCTTCAAAACTTCCTTCCAAAATTCTGGGAAACCAAAAATGTTCCAGAGTCCAAATTTATTCCTTCAGATGGTGAGCGAGCTGAAAATAATTTTTTGCACTCATAAGCGCGATGAATTCGGTGTTTTTCAAGTAGACCTTCCGTTAAAAATTCTTGATGGGCATCGTGAACTCGGCGATTCATTCCATATAGCCAAAAAGCGATTGTTTCAATTAGAAAAGCGCTTTTCGTCCGATCCTGAATTGTTCGTTGAGTACAAAAAAATTATAGACGAGTACATTTACCTGAATCATGCTTCCGTTATTCCATTCGATCTGAACAATCCTAGTACCGAAATCAAGTATTTTCTTCCTCACCATCCGGTGATAAAGGCGTCTAGTGAAACCACTACACTGAGGGTAGTTTTCGACGCTTCTAGTAAAAGTTCCACGGGTGTGGCTCTAAACGACATTCTGCTTACAGGCTATCAAGTACAACCTGATCTTTACGACATTCTTTGTAGATTCCGTTTACAGCCATATGTTCTAACTTGCGACGTTAAAAAAATGTATCGCCAAATACGCTTTAATCCTATTCAGAGGCATTTACAAAATATTCTGTGGCGAGATTCTCCACAACACAATCTTCAATGCATACAGCTTTCCACGGTTACTTACGGGGTTGCTTGCTCCTCATTTCTGGCCACGAGAGTTTTAAAAGAATTAGCCTCCATTCCCGATAATAAATATCCACTTGCCAAGGATGCGTTATTAACCCAAACCTATGTCGATGATATTTTATACGGCTGTACTTCCATATCCGATTTAGAAACTTTATACAAAGAATTAAACAATCTACTGAATTCTGCAGGGTTTCAATTGCATAAATGGTCCTCTAATTCCTTACAGTTTAGAAAGCAACATTGCGATTTGAAGGATCTTGCTGAATTTCAAGTTAACATAGATCGCAGTCCTAACAAGGTCCTTGGACTCACTTGGAATCCATCCACCGATTACTTTTCCATTTCATTACCTAAGATTCCTTTAAATGATACTTTTACCAAATGCAAGGCCTTGTCCATTATCGCGCAAATGTTTGATCCCCTAGGTTTTCTTGGGCCAATCATAGTCATAGGAAAAATCTTCATGCAGAAGTCGTGGCAATCCAAGTTGTCCTGGGATGAGCCATTGGATGTTCATTTAAGTAAGCTTTGGAAACAATTTTTTGATTCTATTCCTGCGCTAGTCCAATTGAACATTCCACGCTTCCTTTTCTTAGGCAAGCCCGTAACTCGAATTGAACTTCATGGATTTGCCGACAGCAGCCAAAGGGCCTTTGGTTGCTGTATTTATTTTAGAGCTGTTTATTCAGATGGTACCGTAACTTCAAATTTAGTAACTTCCAAGTCCAGAATAGCATCTTTAAAAACAGTTTCGCTTCCGCGGCTTGAATTGAGTGCAATGGTGTTACTAGTCAAGCTCACTGAAAGAGTAATCGAGGTGTGCAAATATAAATTAGATTTGGAGTCCATTAACTTATGGACTGATTCGCAAATAGCTCTTTATTGGATAAATTCACATCCATCTCGTTGGCAAACGTTCGTAGCCAACAGGGTATCAATGATCCAAAATGTTTCCTTTAAGGCAAATTGGAGACACGTCAATTCTTCAAACAATCCTGCCGATTTGTTATCCCCGGGAGTGTTGGCCCCTAAACTCATTCAATCCGCCATATGGTGGCATGGACCCAAGTTCCTATCCGATAATGACTTGAATTTGGCCAATATTGATTTGCCAATATGTCCACCTGAAGTGATTCCTGAGCAAAAAAATCATCAAACTAAACGTGCTTCATTCCGGGCTGAGTTCAAGACAAGTATTTTGGAATTCATTGTTGAACTCCAAATGTATTGATAGTATTTCTTCTGGAAACTCTAATCAACTATTGATAAAAGAACCAGTGGTAAATAATGATATACAATCTTCAGCAACTTCTAGCTTTAATGATAATTCTAATCCACTAATACATAAGGAATTTAGTAACATAAGTGAAAACATAAAGGTACGCACCAGCAGTGCACAAAAAATAAACATGAATAAACCATGTATGACAATAGAACAAAAGGAATTAATGAATAAATATATTAGTTTAGGAAACTCATCAAATAATGAGGAATGGACACAAGTAACTAAGAAAAAGCATCATAAAGTTTTTATAAGAGGTTCTGCTGTTAATGAGGAGAACTCTGTAATAAGATCTGCCTCTCGTCTAGCATATATCTATGTAGGCAACGTTGCCCCCACTGTTAAAAAAGCTCAGTTGGAAGGCTTCTTGGTTAACAAGTATCCGAATAAAACGATAGAAGTTGAAGATTTACCAAAACGTAATAATGCTCGTAGCATAGCATTCAATGTTAGTACCAGTTTTGATATTTTAAATGAGCTCAATAAATCTGAAAATTGGCCATCTGGTTTAGTGGTCAAAAGATTTTATCAACGCCGCAATTTTAATGCCAATAGAAAAGAACAGTCGAATTTTACAGGAAGTCACAACTACCAATCAATCACGTAACAAAATCAACTTGTGATAAACTTAAATGCTATTATCAAAATGTCAGAGGTATGAATACCAAGCTTCAAGAAATATTAGTCAACATTGACATATTACAGTACGATATTTTTGCTATCACTGAAACGTGGTTAAGTCCTAATGTACTGACTTCAGAATTTTGTCCTATATCTTATGAGTGTTATAGATGTGATAGAAACTATAACTTTACAGGGAAAAGTCGTGGAGGTGGTGTATTACTCTTAGTAAAGAAAGGTATATTTAAATGCGTCGAGATTACAATATTTGATAAATCTATTGAGGGACTTTGCATAAAAGTTGATGTGGGGAATCTGTCAGTGTATGTAGTTATTGTGTACATTCCACCAAGTAGTCCATGTGAAGTGTATGAATTGTTTTATTCTACTATTGAAAACAATCTACACAGCAAAGATATACTTATACTAGGTGATTTTAATATTCCAAACGGCCGTATGTGTCAATCGAGCATCGTGCTGTCTGAATTGCTGAACTTCCTATCTTTTAATAGTTTTGTACAACATAATGATATCAAAAATAGCCATGGTAACACACTAGACCTAGTAATATCTAATCTTGCTGTTGAGGTTGTACAAGAAATGTTTACAATTGTGAAAGTTGATCCGTATCATCCTTCACTTAATATTGATATTATGTGTAATAATGTCAATTTTATTAGAGAGGCTAAATATAATCGTAGATATCATTATAATTTCAAAAAGGCAAATTTTGTAGATTTGATAAATCATTTTAAAAACTTGAGTTGGGAAAACTTATTCTTAACTCATAACTTGGATGAGTCCATTACTCTCTTTTACAGTGTGATTGACTCAATTCTTAATAAATGTGTTCCAAAATCTTCTGCAGCTAAAAATACGTATCCTGTATGGTATGATCGAGCTATTATATCAAATATCAAGTGGAAAAACATGCTTCTAAAAATTTTAAAAGGACTAACGATATTAGTTTTAAAATAAAACATAATGAGATTAGAGCACGGACTAAAGCGATGATAAAATTGGCATATTCTAACTATTTGGCCACATTACAGGAAAACATAAAATGGATCCAGCACACTTTTGGACTTTTGTAAATAACAAGAGAAATAATATTCATATTCCTGAGGTAATGACCTATAAGGGCACTACCCATAAAACTATGCAAGATATAGTAAACATGTTTGCTGTCTATTTCCAATCCGTTTATCCAACTAAATCAACCAATAACGTCCATAGGACCGCTTTTAGTAACAGCAGTGATAATCATTGTTTTCATATAATCCCATATCAAAGGAGGAAATTTTGTGGCAGTCAATCAACTAAAGAACTGTGACTCAGTGGGGCCTGATGGACTACCTGGATACATACTTAAGGGATGTATACAGTATCTATTGGAACCTATACATTACTTGCTGAATTTATCTTATTGTCAAGAATTTTTCCTGATAAGTTTAAACTTGGAAAGATAGTGCCAGTGTTCAAAGCTGGAAGTAAATCTGAAATTAGTAATTACAGGCCTATTGTGATTACCTCAGCTTTATCTAAACTTTATGAAAGAATACTATATAATAGATTATATGATAGAGTCAAGCATATGATTTCAACTGTACAGCATGGTTTTCTTCCTCAACGAAGTACTTTAACCAATCTTCTTAACTTTTCTCAATTTGTGTATGATAACCTGCAACTAGGTTTCCAGGTTGATGTAGTATATACGGATATGTGCAAAGCCTTTGACTCGGTAAATCATGAGATGCTAATCAATGTTCTTAATGATTATCATATTGAACCTATCTTAACTAAACTCATATTCTCCTACTTATCCCAAAGAGTACTATATGTTGAGATTAAACATTTCATATCTCATACTTTTAGTCCCACTTCCGGAGTCCCTCAAGGATCGAACCTGGGACCTTTATTGTTTCTTTTAATAATCAACTCACTTCCTTCATCATTGAAATATTCTGTGGGTCTCCTATATGCGGATGACTTCAAACTTTTTTTGGCTATTACTGAGCCAGACGATTGCATTAAATTACAATGTGATTTAGATAATATACTTCTTTGGAGTAAAAATTTTGGATTTGATTTTAACATGAAGAAGTGTTTAGTGATGACTTTTGCTAATAGAAAGAAAACTATCCTTTTTAATTATAGAATGGATAACCATAGTTTAAAACGTGTTAACACATCTTGTGACTTAGGTGTAACTTTTGACACTAGCCTATCTTTTAACATACATATAAACAATGTAACAAACAAAGCACTCAAAATGTTAGGTTTCATTATTAGAAATTCAAAAGCATGGAGTGTGAATACTGCTATTGTTCTATATAATGCATTTGTAAAATCTCTTTTCAGTTATTGCTGTATAATATGGCAGCCCTACCGTAAATATCAAATTATTAAATTAGAAAAAGTTCAACGTAGAATGCTAAAATACTGTTATTTCAAAGAGTATGGCATATATCCTGAAGTTGGTTTTGATCACAATACCCTGTTAAAGAAGTTTAATATGCATCCAATCAAAATTATGATGGAACATGTCACATTAGTCGTAGCCCATAAACTACTCAACAACAAGATTGATAATATTTCTCTCTTAAATAGGTTACAATTCAGAGTTCCTAGAGGAACTAATAGTAGATGCACAGAAGTATTATATTTGCATAAATCTTATTCAAATACGTATATGAATTGTCCACTTTATAAACTATGTCATATTGTAAACAAATACTCGCATGTAGACATTTTTAATTTAAGTCTTGCTGAGTTGAGGAGAATTCTTCAGCCGCAATCAGTGGAGTGTCCTATATGACTGTGTATGTTGTATATTTAGCTTACTTATATTTGTAATTTAGTTATAGTATAGTGTGTGTTATATTGTCTTTGCCCTTGTGGTACTATGTACTGTCGGTAAATAAATAAATAAATAAATAAATATCCAGTAAATATCACATTTATCACTAATTTGATTTAAATTGTGACTCATTAAGTAAAATGGAGATTTAAGTAAGATGTTGGTCTTTGCTGCAACTTTGTAAAAAACAGATATATTACGACTTCTTGTAAGTGGAATATGGAAGTACTTACGTCAAATAATGCTCCAATAAGTGAGACAAATATGATGAAAGCGGCTCAGTATCACTGCAGTAATTTACACGGTTCAACTCTCGCAATTAAATACAGAACTGTTCCTGAAATCCTGTATAGCATTCACACTAAAGTCGAAACATTCGCGTTCTTAGATGACGAGTCTTCGCTCACAATGATGGAATATTCGTTGGCGACAGAGTTGAAACTTAAAGGCAAACCTCAACCCCTTTACCTTAAATGGACAGGTAATGCCTATAGAGATGAAAAGGAGTCACAAATTGTATCAGTAGAGATTTCTAGCACTCACAACCCTGATAAAAGGTACATAATGCCCATTATTAGGACAGTAAAGTCTTTAGACCTGTCAGAACAATCCCTGAATGTAAGGCAATTAGCTGAACAGTATCTATACTTACAAGGATATCCGATCGAATCTTATCAGCAGGCAGTTCCTCGAATGCTCATTGGACTTGATAACTTAAAGTTAGCAATTCCGCTTAAAGGTATCGAAGGAGACATAGGGCACCCAGTAGCAACAAAAACGCGTTTAGGATGGGTTGCTTATGGACCAGCACCAGATTCGATCCGCCACACAAGTCAAACAGAAGAGCGAGGGTTCCATAATTATGGAGATTTGGCGATCAAAAATTGAATGGGACAACCCAATTAGTGATGAGCAATACATTAAGTGGCGTTTGTGGATTAGACACTTAAAATGCATAAACCAAATTAAAATTCGTAGATGTTATTTCACAAATAGTAAACTTTGCGAGCAGCACACATTGCAGTTGCATGTTTTTGTGGATGCAAGTATAAACGCCTTTGCAGCTGTGGCATACATTAGAATAAGTAAAGATAAACAGACAGAGTGCAGAATCATTGCAGCAAAAGCTTGAGTTGCCCCACTTAAAGCGACGTCAATTCCGCGCTTAGAACTCGAGGCCGCAAGACTTGAGGTACGACTAGCAAACAATATTAAAGAGGGCCATACTATCAAATTCAGTGAAGAGTTCTACTGATCAGACTCAAAAACCGTTATTTCTTGGATCCACTCAGATCAACGAAATTATCATCAGTTTGTTGGTTTTAGAGTAAACGAAATACTTGAATCCACTAAAATTTACCAGTGGCGATACATTCCAACGAAATTAAATGTAGCAGATGATGCCACGAAATGGTGAAAAGTTCCTGAATTGAGCTCATCTGCCCGCTGGTTCACGGGGCCGCTATTTATTATGCAGCCTGAAGAGGAATGGCCAAATACCTCGAAAGATATCCCAACAACCGCTGAAGAACTAATGGCGTCAGTATTATTCCATTCAGACCAAACAAATTCATTCTTAATCCAACCGGAACGCTTTTCCAATTGGAGAAAGCTCATGCGTACTCGAGCACTTATTGAACGTTTTATATGGAATGTTAGTGCAAAACGTACAGGTGTTCCAAAGCGCAAGGAAAAATATTTAACAAAAAATGAGTATATACAAGCTGAAAATAGCTTACTTCGTCAAGCACAAAATGACTGTTATAAGGATGAAATCGCGGTATTGAATAACAATCAAATTATGCCTATAGAATCCCGCAAATGCTTGGATAAAGCTACTGAAATTCGGAAGTTGTCACCGTATCTGGACCAGAATGGGGTATTACGGATTGATGGCCGTATTGATGCAGCAATTTGAGCATCTAGGGATTTAAAGCGACCTATCATTCTACCCAAAGGACATCACATCACTAGCCTAGTCATAAAGAGCTATCACCACCAAAACCACGAAACCGAGTCAATGAGATTCGCCAAAAATTGTACATTTCAAATTTACGAGTGGCAGTCAAAATTGAACGTAAAAGGTGTCAAATTTGCAAAAATCAGCAAGCAGTGCCAAGCCCGCCTGAAATGAGCGAGCTTTCACTGGCGAGACTTTCTACATTTAGTCAACTATTCACATATATTGGCATTGACTATTTTGGCCCAATGAACGTTACAGTCGAGAGGCGCTACAAAAAACGCTGGGGTGTGTTGGTCACATGTCTTACAATTAGCGCAATTCATATAGAGGTGGCGAACAGTTTAACCGCAGATTCATGTATCCTTGCTTTTAAACGCTGCATTGCTTGGCGCGGAATTCCTAGCGAAGTTTGGTGTGATAACAAGACTAATTTTCATGGTGCTGAGAAAGAAATAAAAAAGGCCCTGGCACAGCAACAAGACGCAATGGCTAAAGAATTTTCTACATCACAAACAAAATGGATATACAATCCACCCGCTGCCCCCCAAATGGGTGGAAGTTGGGAGAGGCTAGTGCGTTCGGTTAAAAAGACGTTGTATCAAATCATGCCTACACGAAATCCGTCGGACGAGCTACTTCATAGCATGCTTGTTGAAGTAGAACGCGTAGTTAACACTCGACCACTTACTTATATACCCCTCGAATCTGAGAACGATAAAGTGCTAACCCCAAATCATTTCTTACTCGGATCATCAAATGGGGAAAAGCCTGATAGTATCCTCTCAGATGACAACATGCTCCCAAGAAAAAATTGGTTGAAATCCCAACAGTATGTTGTGCTAAAAATGAAACTCAGTATACCTGTAAACATTTATTAGCAACACTAAGGGTATCGAATAAAATTATAATAAATTGGTACATTGAGCTGCAATTTAAACCGAAATACAATTCAGGACCCGTACTCTTTATAATACGTAAAACTTAATAATCATTAACGTGGTCGGTGAATTAAGCTAATCCTTCACCTTTCACCATCAAAACGTCACTCTCCCACTATCGCCGCTTACTCCTAGCCATCGCCGCCTTCCCTCTCTCTTAATTACATATATACAATGCGGTTACAGTGGCGCAGAGCACAACACTACCCCCCCTATTAAAATAGTAAGCGGTTTCCCCAACAGCGCTATTTTAATACAAATATACCACATAAACAAAAGAAATGAAAACAAGCTAAATCCCCTTAATATAACAATACTATACACTTTTTGCCAAAAATACATCTTACAAAACTCGGGATTTTCCACAGTATGAAATACCTTAAGATTTTTGATATTTTGTCTGCCCTTATAGCGGCCTTCATTATCTACAAGTTCGTACGAGTTAGGCCCTACAACCCGTTTAACGGTATAAGGCCCCTCGTACAGCAAGAAAAATTTTGCAATACACGCATCTATGGCTGACGACATGGGATGCGTCCGTACAAGAACACGATCCCCCTTCTTGAAAGATGTAGGACCCTTGACCCTTTCCGCCTTTACTTTATATTTGGTTGCCTTTGAAATAAGCCGTTCATAGACCAACTGTATAATTTGATCCTGTGACCGTATTGGAAAATTATGCTGCGGAAATTCAATAATTTTTTTAATATTGTTTTCCGTACCTTCACCAAATTGTAAAACTACAGGGGCATACCCTGTAACACTGTGTATGGCCCTATTAAGACACTCCTCTACCCTAGTCAAACAACAAGCCCAACGTGTATGCTTGTCGAAGCAATAAGTGCGAAGCAATCTTCCTATTTCTTTATTCACACGCTCTGTTTTGTTGCCCTCTGGGAAATAGACTGATGTAAATCGGGCAGAAATATGGTATTGATCCAACTGGGATAACCACAACTTGGATTTGAATTGTGTCCCGTTGTCGGACAGAATTGCTCGGGGGATTTGTACAGTTACAAAATAATCGTTAATGAGACGATTTACAATGGCACGAGCGGTAGGCTTTTTCAGAGAATATAATTTTACAAATCGTGTAAATGCGTCAACAATGACTAAGAGGTAGGTCGCACCCCCCCTTGACCTAGGTAAGGGCCCCATAAGGTCCAGACACACAAGTTCGCCAGGCTCCTTAGAAATAACCGAATTCACCGTTCCTGTCATACCTTTGGAACATTTTGCCTTTTGGCACAGCTCACATGCCCTCACAACATGTCGAATCTGTTTACACATTTTCGGCCAATACCACAGTTCCCTTAGGTGAGTATATACCTTCTTGTAGCCGAAATGGCCCCCATCTACATGTTGCTGGAGAATTAAACCCTGTATTTGATTATGCGGCACACATAGTCTCCAGCCGGGCGAATTAACGTCACCCTTTTTAAATAAAATTCCCTTATGTATTTGAAACAATTTAAATGCTCTCTGTCTTTCACTACAATACTCATCTCCCTCCAATAACTTCATTATTTTACTAATCCACAATTCCTTCCTTTGGTCCTGGCATATTGTTTTGAGATTGTTTCTTAATTGTCGAAATTCTTGCGTTAATTGCATGAATGCTACCCCCAAGGTTATTTCCTTACAATCTACTACGCCCTTCCCAATTTTTTTTATTGGATACCTAGATAACGTGTCCGCTAACACATTGTCCTTTCCTGGACAATACTGTATCTGAAAGTCGAACTCTTGAGCATAAAGTGCCCATCGAGCAAGCCTTCCCGTAGTTAACCTCATCGTCAGCAAAAAGGATAATGTCTTATGATCTGTGATAATTATTAAACCTTGACCCAACACTAATGTGCGCCATTGCTTTAGTGCAAAAATAACCGCAAGAGCTTCCTTTTCGGTAATTTTATAGCGCAATTCAGCCCCCCTCAACACCCGACTTGCAAATGCAATAATTTGGTGATTATTATCACTGTTTAATTGGTACAGAACTGCACCTACCGCCTGATCTGAACTATCAGATTGAATATAAAAACATTTATTGAAATCTGGGTGTACCACAGTAGTAACTTGTAGAAAAGCTTCCTTAACATTATTGAATGCAATCATGCATTCGTTATCCCATTCCCATTTACAATTTTACTTAAGTAATTTTAGTAGCGGGACGGTAAGTCCAGCAAAGTTATCGCAAAATCTGCGTTCATAGTTTACAAATCCCAGGAAAACTCTCAGTTCCCGGATATTTCGTGGTACAGGAAACTTCTGGATACTCTCAATGCGTTTTGGATTTATCGAATACCCGTGCTTGATATAATGTGCCTAAAAACTCGACTTCGTGCTGATCAAAATGCGACTTTTGTAATTTAATAGTAAGATTACTTTCTAAAAATCTCCGAAATACCTTCTCAAGGTGAATTAAATGATCCTCAGGAGAGGCTGAAAAAACAAGGAGGTCATCGACATAATTCAAAACAAACCCCTCAAATTCAGGTCCTAGGACCTTGCTTAAGCACCGGATAAAACTGGCAACTGATGTAGAGAGTCCAAATGGAAGAACATTAAAACAGTATGTGGTGTTTTCATATAAAAATCCGTATATTGGCGGTGTTCCTTTTTAATCGAATTTGCCAATATGACGCCGTCATGTCTAATGTCGAAACTACTTGACCCCTACCAAATTTAGCCAGCAACTCTTGGTGAAGGAGGCAATACATGATCTTTAACCATGCGGGAATTTAAAAAGCGGGCATCTAAACATACCCTTGGGGTTTTGTCTTTTTTTGTACCGTTACTAACGGAGATATGTATTCAGACTTACAGTGAGCGATAACTTCTTCATCTAACATTGTTTGCATTTGTTTTTAACTTTTTCCGGTAAGCAAAGCGGGATAGGGTAGGACCTCTTAAAGAATGGGGTTTCATTCCGCATAATAATTTCATGTTCATAGACATTAGTTTTTCCAGACGTCTCTGAAAAAACCTGGCTATTAGACTGTAATAGCTCATGCAATTGTGCTTTTTGTTTGTCATTAAAGGTTTGAGCCGACCAGGCTGCTTCCCTTAGTTCTTCATCAGAATACCTGTGACGAGAATTTCTTTTAATTTGATGAATTAAATTTATAGAAACCCTTTTAGTTGGCCACTCGTCCTCCAAAAATTTTAAATTTAATTGTTCTTCCGGTAAAAGAAGAGACATACTATAAAAATCAATTTTTGCATTTACTTGTTTTAGCCAGTCGCTACCTAGAATTATTTTTTGATTGAGTTTTGGTACTACTATACAAGGAACATCGAAAGTAGAATCATTTATGCTTACAGGCAATAGGACCTGTTCGGATATCTTACTTACCCTACAACCAACGGCTACCGACACGTAACATTTGATACAGGTAACGCTGGTATTTGGATTTGGTTTTGTAATTCTTTAAGATAAAGTTCTGATACTGCACATACCTGACTGCCAGTATCGATTAAAGCATTCACGGGGTTTTCATTTACATATACTTTTATTATAGGTTGTTACAATATAAAGATGCGATAATTCTTACAATTAAAAAGTCGATAATTACATCGCGCAAGCGTGATGAAAAAGCGACTTCGCGGGCTGTTAGTAACGCTAATCTTATTACAGATTTGCGCGCCAACTGCCAATGACGTCACCAATGCACCAATTACGACGCAATTATCGGAAATTTATATAAATGTAAGTCAATATATTCTAATGCAATTACTTACATGAATATGTCTCTGGGTTAAAGTTGGCTCTATTCCCAGTCCATCAGGGCTCCATCCCGGAGGAAATAAAGATGATACGCCGACGCTCTTCAAAAGCGTTCAGACCAGCTCCGACAATCATGAGTTCGTCGTCCAGGGTCGTGGAGTACGGTTTGTCTACGGCTCCAGATTGACACCTACCTATGCAGGGAATGACAGGAATACCAGGTATAAGGCAACAGACAAAGACAATTAGGCAAAGGAAATCTACATAGATAAGATAAGCACGATACGATACCTCAAAGCGTCCAATCCACTCGATAGTTCAGGCAAAAAGGCCACGTTTTAAGAGCGTCACGGAAACTAGTCCCCACTGTTTTTGTCTTTTACACGTCGGCGCGAAGTTTTTTGAAATTATGGCGCGAATCCTCCGCACATCAAACTTAACCTAAAACAATGTTTAAGTGCCAATTTAATTGGCATGTAACAAGGTGACACTTGACTGTAATTTGGGGTGTCCTCCGCTTCGCTTAACAGTTCACTTGGCTCCAAATTAATATGTTTATTTAAATATCGAATTTCCCTATTATTATCGTAGTTGGCCATTTCCCTATTATCTGTACTACGCCAGTTTTCTCTTTCGTTAACATTATTACTAGAAGATTCCGGCCTTTCTGGAAATCTTGGGTAATTATTTTGATAACGAGGTGCATCAGGATTACCCCCCCCCCCCTATGATTTACAACCCTTCGATCTTCGTAACCCCTTCGTGGTGTCATACTGTATCTATCTTTCGAAATGTATGTTGCATCAATTTTCCGTAAAAAAGATTCCAACTCAGTTCAGTTGTATTGCCGATACCCTGTAGTACAATCCCCCTTTGAATTTCTGGATTAAAATGTGTCGTTAACCATTTGACTAATACCTCTTCGTCGACTCGCTCCGATAAAAATTCTACCTGCCCGGATAATTTTAAAACGTAATCAGCCCGGCTACCAGTTTTGTATTGCCCATATTTAAGCTCGTAGAATAGTTCACGCTCACTATCCACGTTCCAATATCGATGTTTAAATTGCTTTTCGAAGTCACCGAAGTCTGTAAATGAATTTTCGCGAGCTGCCCCCCAATCTGCTGCTGCCGCCTTTAATCCTAACATCGCGAGGTTAAGTTTTGCATTGTTAGGCATGCCTGTCTCTATAAATAATTGTTTTAATTTTTTCAAAAATTTGATGGGGTGTATTTGACCCCCTGGTTGGAAAACGAGCTCGTTGCCCCCCAAGTCTCGCCATAGTGATATATAATTTCTATTTTCCGGTTTAACTAAAATATCTGAAGGAACTATTTGAACGCTAATGGGCGACTTACTTCTTTGGGAACTTTCCCTTACTGTTTCTGCCAAATCCGATATACTACCTTGCATTTTAAGCATATTGTGTGTTAAATGAACCATTAAACTTTGTAAATCCGTCATATCCATGGATTCTCCTGAGCCTTTGTTACCCTCCATTATTATTTAATTTTTTACTACCAAAGTGCGGGTACTTTTCCACTATCGCGACTCCTACTTCCTTAAAAATTAAACAATATTAGTTTGTACAAAACAAACAATCTTATAATTGTAAACAATGTAAGACTGTAATACGGCATACACGCCACATGTGTTATAACCTGACTCTTTATCTTCTAACCTGGTCTTGAAAACTTGAAGTTTATTTTACTAAGCACATCTATAAAATAAAAACCTGTCTAGACCTTCATACTCCTTTTGCACTTGAGATAACGTCTATCCTTGTTGCACTCCCAACATAACCATCTTGCTTGTTTCCTACTAAAAGGCCTGTTTAAATTATAATGCTTTGGATGGACCAGCTGTTTGCTTGCTATGAAGACGGTTATAATGTTAGTTCAAACACAATCTTGATTATTTGTTTGGACAATTATACATACCAAGCAAAGTTGACCTTTCCTCACCCCAATTCCAATATTCATTTCGTATATTTACAATGATCTTCTGAATTGTGATCTGCAACTCGCCTTTGCACCAAGCCCCGTTGGACGTCAATTTGTGTTGTGCTAAAAATGAAACTCAGTATACCTGTAAACATTTATTAGCAACACTAAGGGTATCGAATAAAATTATAACAAATTGGTACATTGAGCTGCAATTTAAACCGAAATACAATTCAGGACCCATACTCTTTATAATACGTAAAACTTAATAATCATTAACGTGGTCGGTGAATTAAGCTAATCCTTCACCTTTCACCATCAAAACGTCACTCTCCCACTATCGCCGCTTACTCCTAGCCATCGCCGCCTTGCCTCTCTCTTAATTACATATGTACAATGCGGTTACAGTGGCGCAGAGCACAACAAGTATACGAACGCTTTCTGGAAACGTTGGATAAGGGAATTTCTTCCAACGTTAACACGCCGAACCAAGTGGTTTGAACCAGTCAAATCCATCGCCAAAGGCGATATTGTGGTCATAGTGGAAGAAAATAATCCAAGAAATACGTGGCCTAAAGCCAGAGTTCTAGACGTGGTTTGTGGTAAAGGCAGGCAAGTGCGTAGAGCAATGGTGCAAACTTCCACGGGAATCTATGAGAAACCGGCAGTGAAATTAGCGGTGTTGGATATTCAAAAGAGTAAGTCGAACTAAGTCATAGATCGTCATACCAGGGGAGAGTGTTGTCGGTCATGCGCCCTTTGAAACATTAATATTCAATTATCAGAGATGCTAGGGGTTGCTGGGGTAACATGTTAGATAGTTGTCATTTAGTGACATATTTATAATTTGGACAAGGAAAACATCCAAAATTGTATTCCTACCCTTCTATTATAATTATTTGTTTTGTTAAGCACCACAGCTTGTTAAAAGGACTAAAAGTAAGTGTTTGTGTTATAGTTAGGTAGTTTATTATATGTATTTCCTGGTAGGAAATTTGTAGTACTTTACTGTACTTTCAAGTTACTATTGCATTCAGTTTAATAAATAGTAAATACTACAGATACTGAAATTTACTGAGACAAGGTGTACCAACGTTGTTCGAAACAACAAGCTAATAGGTCGGTAGTTTGACACGTCATTAGGAACGCCACTTTTAAGTACTGGAATAATCTAATTAATTTTCCATGCTTTTGGAAAAGTGTTGGTATTTAACACTCAGTTAAACAATATACAAAGTGGATGAAAAAAGGCTTGAGAGCAGTCTCGCACTACATAACTAGCAGTGGACTTATTTTTTAATTTCTGTAGTGCAGTTAAAATTTCCTCCTGAGAGATTGCTTTTATGTCCACATGCATCTGATTGATAACATTATTGCGAAATATGGGATCCTCATCACATATTTTATTTTCAACGTACACTCTACTGAAGTAATCTTTAAATGCATTTATGGATGTGTTTAGAGTATCATATATCACATCATTAAACGTTATCACAGCTGGAATCCTAGTATGACCTTTTTTATATTTCACAAACTTCCAAAATTGCAGCGGATCCATAGAAATATTAGACTGATCTTTCCATAGATATGAATTATACGCACTAGAAATTACCTTCTTAATTGCAGCACGCAACGATTTAAATTGGTTTAGATCATCTAACTTGTTATAATTTTTGTAACAAAGGTAGAACTTGTTTTTGATACGAATATTTTTAATGATTTCGCTCGTAACCTTGGTGGGTATTTCTTACAAACTTACTTTTAAAATATGGCACGTGTGGATCCAAACAGCTATATACGATAGAGTAAAACATATCGCACACTTTATCAATGTTAACACATTCATTTAAGGAATCCCAACTTGTTTTAAGTAATTTATTATAAAGGCTTAAATAATCGGCACTCAGAAACTTATACACCTTATTTGAATCTTGAGAATAGGAAAAATTTTTAAAGTGAGATGTAGAAAATTTTACTTCAATAGATAATGCCGGGTGGTGAAAGTCCTCAGTGAGTAATGGTGCCATCCCTTTGCTAACAATGCATTGAAATTTACTACTGAGGACTAAATCAAGTAACCTGCCATTATAGTTAGGTATATTATTGAATTGTTTAAATCCACAGGTGACAATAAATTGATTAAGTAAATTACTATACGAGTTTGGAATCATACTGCCATAATGTGTACAATTGAAGTTGCCTAAGATTTGAATATCATAATTGTTATGTACCAAATACCAACGTTCTAGTGTATCAAAAAAAGATAGTAGAATTGGCCGTTTTGAATCGGGAGGGATGTAGATATTCAATATGTTTGAACAAGACAAGTTCAATACACACGTATAACCACCATATTAAAAAGCTATGCCTCGAAATTAATCTATTGCTGATGAAGTTTTACAATAATATGTGATATTGCAATATTGAAGTTTGTAATCAATAAATGATGTGGTATGCATGACTCAACTAAGAATTATCTCAAATAGATAGCAAATACAACTTGCAATTATACTTATGGTATAATTTATAGTCATTCAGTTTACTCATTTCAATTGACATATCAACATCGACGATTCAACAAATAAAAAATGGCCCTAAAATTATATTATGTGGATATGAGCCAACCTTCACGATCAGTGTTATTAACAGCTAAGACACTTGGTTTAGAATTGGAATTGATAACAGTGAACCTTGAGGCAGGGGAGCATTTGAAGCCAGACTTCCTTAAGGTAACAATTATTTTTCACCAAATCGTTTGTTTTTATGTCTAAATTTAAAAAATTGAGTTCTATTGTTTTAACACGTAAATTAAAATGTTAGACCATAATTCAATCCATAAGTGTACTTGACGTGATGATAATGGTAAAAAGGATTGCCGATAACAAAAATTTACAATAGAGAAAGCTATAAAAATTAACTAATCTATTTAAAATTAAGAGGGATATTTCTGTTTTTTAACAAACTCATAAATGCCGTCTTCATGAAAGTTAGGTTCAAGAAAGGCCCTCAATCAATTTCTTTCAATAGATATAAGAAACAAATTGGACTGAGTGTCTTGATCTATTAAATTTCGGCTACAGTTTTTAATTCTTTTTAATACACAACTACAGTTTTACGTAGGCCGGGAACTGTTAGACTTAATTTACACAATTAAATTGTTTTGGGACTTGCGCGATTTGCATCACATTTTTTGATAGATTTATATTATTAACTAGTACTACTTTTATATAGTCTTTCAATTGGGTGAAGTTTGGATCACAATGCAATTAAATCTAAATGCACCGTGTGATTATTTTTAAGAGATTCAGAAGTACTCTCTGAAATATTAGAATGTTTATTAAAACGAATTAACTTTGTAAATCGAGTGTCCGTATGTGTTGAGATGCTTTCGCTCATTTCAAAAAATAATTCTTGGTAACACTTTTTAATCATATACATTGTCAATGCGTATTTGTGATGGTAAGATACTAATGTGTAATTGCAGTAATTTAGTTACGTAACAAACAATTTTTGAATGCTGGCAATATCAGTTCTCTTGTATAATTAAAACAAATAAAGAATTTTTATTTCAGATCTTATCTTTGTAATGCAATTTTACTATGCACGAAATAAGATCGTTCTGTATAATATTTGATTTATTTTTACAAACTATGTAGTTTTATAAGGAAATTTTAATGCGTTGTCATAGTTCCCTACATAATTTCATTTACTTGCAGAACTTTCTGAGTCTGTGTTCTTGAAAAATCAAAATCTATCTCATATCCCTCCTAATAAGCCATATCTATCTCGTTTAAAAACTTCATAATTTTTTCTTACTTGCTGATTACCTTGTGTATCAGCAATGAGGAATTGACCATCTAGAACATGTTCTATTATTCCTTGGCCAAAGATTTTTTTAATTATTGATTAAATATATACCTTAGTGGATGTATGTCTTAATTATTCCAGTAAACTTTTTGATCTGGTAATATTTGCAATGGCGATTCACTGTTTCTAAAAATTTTTTAATTAAACAATGCAATGGCCAAAGCACACACTTGAGATTCGCAAGAAGCTGACAAACGACACACCTTTCTTTAAATATTAGCTAGAAAAGTTTAGTGATGAGGTGGTGTTGAAACTAAATGGAACTGTTTATATGTAACGTTTATATGTAACAAGGTATTATGAAGTTTGAAATAGAAAGAACATTTTTTAATGAAGAACAATTTTCTACACCAAGTTCACTCTTACACTCCAAAAAAATCCATTTATTAATGATATAAGCAATAATTGTATCAAATTGAAGCAGGACACCAACATCACACCTTTTTAATTGAATGTGTACTGACTGCAATATTTTACTCAAACTAACGATTGTGCTTAGAAGTTCTGATACATAGTGGAGAGTGGAGACACTAAAGACTGCTGGGTCAGTAAAGCATTTTTAAGACATGCCACTTATGATGATGATTCTGATTCCCGCCATTAGCTATTACCAACAAACACTCAGCAATAATTGTTGAAACCTATCTGAACTGCAGTATTGATGATGCCTACCTACACATCAAGCTTCACATAGTGATGTCAATTTTTGGTTCTTTATTGATGTCCAAACAAATGATCTTTTAGAAGATGCATTGAAAAAAGTAGTAACTTTAGAAATAGCACCCGAAGCGTTTCTGATAAACAATAGAATTGCATTTTAAAATCGATGAATTCAACGTGCATTTGTAGTTGTCCTTGTAATTCTGTTACAGTTCCTTTCTGTTTACTCAGCATTAATTGCATGTGGATTTATAGTTATTTCAACACAATATTCAAACGTAAATTGTTTTTTCTTGTTGAATAAGGTTCCAAAGTAGTTTCATCATAATTATTTGCATGTCAATCGACAAAAATTTCTTGTGTAGCGCCTTTATATTGACATGCTGAATAACGAAGTACATCTGTGAAGTGTAGTTTAAATCAGTAGTTTCTTCAAAAATTATAATGAAATATTTGCTGGTATTAATATGATGTAAAATTTGATGAAGAATATCTTCCCCTCAACACTCGATGTGCTTTCTGTGTGGCACTGTAATATAAGTTGCTTTTGATGATGCAGTTTCCAGATGCTTTTTAACAGGATGTTTCCACTTGCTATTCTAAAACATAACAGTTCCCTAAAACTTGTTTCATTTATTACAGAATGTTGTTGTAGAAGTATATTTTGTTTCCTTAGGAGAATAATAGTTTCAACAATAGGACATAAATGCTGACCGTGTTCAAGCGCTTGTATTTGTCTTTCCTGGTCCGTGATATTTCTAACTTTATAAGGGGTTTTATATGCTGCTAGACAAGATTCTGCAAAAATTATGACGTATTTATAATATTGCAAGTAATTGTGGCAAGTTAAGTACCCATCCTTTCCAAAAAGCTTTAAATATTTTGTTTGTGGAATGATAACTAACTTCTTTGAAGGCGTACTTTTTCTTTACCACCCAAATTCACAAAAATTGCACAATATCTGCAAAGTACTCCGATATAGTTTATACAAAAAATTAGACTAGCAAATTTGAAAATGCTTTTCATATAAGTCATTTTTAATTGTTTATCATTTTTTCTCGAGTATACTAAATTGGAAGAGGAAATCACTGCCGGGCATCTGGTTTAAGCGCATGCTTTACGAGTTGATACCTATAACTATCCGATAAGTTATTACTCCTACATCTAGTTGAAACTCCCGAATTTCAAAAATCAGTCTTCTATTGCAATTAACTGCAACACCAGTTTCAGTTTTGTGACAATTATTCTAAGTGCTTTCCCCTTATATATTTCCTGTTTATAAAATACATAGAATTTGCAACCAATTCAAAGGTAATAAAAAAGATAATTTCGATTAATAGTCAACTTCACTCCACTACAAAGTCTTAAGTCCACACAATTTACTCCTAATGTTAGTTTTGCTAACAAAAAGCGCCTTTGTAAAAAATTGTGTTTGTATTTCGTGATCGACAAAGTTAAGCTTATGTTAGTAATATATTCTCAATGTACTACGATAAACTTACTGAATAAAATATCTATAAAAAAATTCAATAAATAACTGTACTTTAAAATGAAAAGTACTACCAGGATATTTTAAATTAAAAAAACTATACATCCGTTTAATCAAGACACGGACAAGCGACTGAGATTGAAGAGTTGTAGCAGCAATGGGACAACTACAATCATGCTGGATGTATGGTTTCGTTAGCTACTATCGGCATACTGATGTAATGATTACGTATAATATGCATTCATATCCTATTTACTTAAGAACAATTTATTTTTAATATGTCATTTGAATTACACGTGAAGCAATAATTTGGAATTAGTTTTTAATAAATACAAGTTGTTCAGGTATGGAAATAGAAGGGGTAATTATGCCCATTAATCCTCTCTTGTATATGTCCCTGATCTGAGCACTTGATTTTATTAAAAAGTATTCTATGTACTAGAATATAAAAATAAAATAATATTCCTTGTTACTAACATGTTAATTTTGTTTTTTAGATAAATCCTCAACATACCGTGCCTGCAATAGATGACAATGGATACTATCTATGGGACAGTCATGCAATCCTAACCTATCTTGTTGGAAAATATGGAAAAGACGACACTTTGTATCCCAAAGATCTTCAAAAAAGGGGTATTGTTGATCAACGTCTATATTTTAACTCAAGTACTTTGCAACCAAGGATATTCAGTATATTTGTAGGTGTTTTAATTTGTAGTACTTTTCTTTCCAAATTCTTTGACCATAAGATCTACTTTAACAAAATGCTGGTGATGTCTGATTCAGTTAGATGCTATTTGATATCCCTATTAGAATAGAGAAATCTTAAATTTACTACATGATGTTTCTGTTGCCTTATAGGTAGTTACTACTGTAACGAATGCCTTTTACAATTTATAAGCCTGGTTATTCATATATATTTACAAAAAATCCTTAATATATTCAAATGCCTCCACAGAGATCACTGATATTAATTACTATGTGACTGCACTTCTATCTTAACATGACGATCACACTATATTTATTACTAATTTGTCTACACATGTACTAATTGTTCTATCTTAATTCATATTGTTATGATTTTGTATATTTAAATTTAGCACCAGATTTATTTTAACAGTTGGCAGCGGCGTGGTCTCATGTAGTACACAAGTTGTAGTTCCGTTATCAGCACATTATTAATTTTCGTCCGGTTACAAAGGAATGATGATATTAAGTTGCTTTTCAATAATTATTAGAAAATAAATGCAATAATAGTCTGCGACTTTGTCATATTATTACTAGTCAAGATAATCACTATATAACATTTCGGGCAACAAGGATGTCGGCAGATAACGAAAGTAGTAGCAACCGGCAAATACCTACATTCCCTCAAATTTTACCATCGAATTTTTTGATCAAAAAGTGCAGAAATTTGAAAGATGGTTGCAATGCTTAGAATCTTCCTTCAAAATTTTCCAAATCGTGGATGTGGAAATGAAAAAGAACTACTTGCTTCATTACAATGGCAAGGAAGCATTTGAAATGGCTGAACCCCATTCGAAGAGCTATAGTGAGGTAATATAAATATTAAAGCAGTTTTACGATCCGTGACCAGTAGAAATTGCGGTTTGCGATTTGAAATGATCATTTGGGCTTTGCATTAAAGTCTAAGTTATTATTGTTGATAATAAAATTCTTCTATATACTCAACGAAGTATATTCTTTCAATTTTTTGAACCAACTATTACAAAGACAGGTCGTTATTAAGCACAAGCAAATTTGTAATTAAACTTCAAAGATAATAAACAAGTATTCTAATACTAATGGTATTTTGCCTTTTGTACATGATATAATAACACCCCCACTTACAAAAAAAACACAAAATACAATTAATTATTCATTGATATTAATAATTCCCAACAGATTCAATAAACTATGATGTTTTTCAGCTGTTAATCCTTTCGTAAGTAAATCAGCAGGCATCATATCAGAGAGTACATGCTTAATGTCTAAATCTAGTTTTACAGCTAGAACAAATAACAATCTTAAAGTCGAATATCTAACTACAGGTGAAAAGGTTTCCGTATAATCAACACCTGACTTCTGACTGAAACCCTTAGCAACTAATCGCGCACGATATTTAATCTCACCAACACTATTTCCCTTTTTCTTAAACACCCACTTACAACCTACCATGGTAGAATTTTCTTCAATGTCAGCAATCTCCCAAGCATTGTTCTTCTCAAGCGACTTCAATTCTTCTTCAATAGCGTCATTTCAGAGTGCAGTGTCCAGTCTTGACAAAGCATCTGAAACACTAATCGGATCACTCAACATGACTTCGGCCGCTTTGCTAACATAAGATACCAAATCGCTTTTAATGACAGGTTTGTGGGGTCTTTGAGTCCTTCGTAATGGTGCTTGAGGCAAGCTTACATTTATTGACGGTTCGCTATCGTCATCACTCCTAAAATCTATAGTGTTTTGCTCTGCTGTACTTAGGTTTCCAGTTTCAGTAGCGGTAGGTACTTCCCCCACTGAAACAGATGTCGACTCTTCAAACTCACAATCTATAACAATACCTTTTTCTTTAGTATTTTCAATTACAATCACATCTCGACTGATTATAATTTTTTGTGTGTTTGGGTTGTATAACCTATAACCCTTGACGTGTTCCGCGTAACCTACTAAGATGTGCTTTACAGCTTTAACGTCCCATTTCTGCCTATTTTCTTTAGGAACAACCACGAACACCAGGCTACCAAATACCCGTAAATGCCCCACTTCTGGCTTTCAACCCGTCCATATTTTAAAAGGGGGTTTTGAAATGCCTGAGGCCACAGAGCGATTTTTTAAATATCACGCGGTGTTGCATGTTTCTACCCAAAAACATTTACTAAGTTTCTGGTCAAAAAGCAAACATCTAGCCTCTTCAACAATGGTGCGGTTAAACCTTTCAGTCATTCCGTTTTGTTCTGGTGTATGACTATTAGTCGTTTGGTGAATAATTCCATTTCTCTTTAAAAATTCTCAGAAGCTAAGCTACAGAATTCACCACCAATATCAGTTCTAAGGATCTTAATTTGTTTGCTAGTTTGTTTTTCCACTAATTTTTTATAAACCGTAAACTCTTCAAAAGTTTCAGCTTTGGTTTTCAAAAATAAATATGACACATCCTACTATAATCATCGATAAATGTCACAAAATATTTTAATCCGGCTATGGAATTGGTTTCCATTGCACCGCAAATGTCACTGTGAATAATTTCCAGCAAATCAGTAGCTCTACTGCCCTTATCTGGAAATGGTAAGCGTGTTTGCTTCACTTCACAACATACTTCACAATTAGTTGTTAGATCTTTTGGCGATTCTTTGTAAACTAATCCGTTTACAATCGTGGTTATTTTTTTAAAAATAATTTGCGTTTATATGACACAAACGCCTGTGCCAAAGTCCGCATGTAATATCAGGTGCTACTAAAAATGCACCTTGCTTACTTACATCTAATTTATATACATTATTTAATAAATGGGCCGTTCCCACTAATAGATTATTGCTATTATAAATTTTACAACCAGTTTTATTAAAAAAAACTTTGTTACCATTGTTGATAAGTTGGCCTACAGATAATAAATTTGTAGTAAGACCAGGGACATGTACATTCTTTAAAATGATATCAAGCGATTTTTCCGTTATCATAGTTTTTAGTGCGATATCACCAGCGCATTTAACAGATAATATTGACTTATTAGCTACCATAACTTCTGTTATGTCAGGTTTTCTTTCCTTTTTTACCCAATCCTTTACAGCTGTTAGGTGAAAACTGGCTCCACTATCAATACTGATCTGTATCTTGAAATTGTCCGTTTGCAAACACTGCGTTTAAAGCAACAACACAATTATTACGTGCCTTATTAGGACATTGCGATTTGAAATGTCCAGGTTTTCTACACCTAAAACAAATAATGCTACTTCGATCTTTGACCGACTTATTAACATCCCAATTGGACGTTGTCGTACTACCTAAAAATTTATCTTTCGCTTTCTTTGCATGTGGTTTACCTTTAGCAACAAACGCATTTCCTGCATTTATTTTTGTACTGCCGTTGGTATCCATATCAAGCAGCTTAGTTTTTACAGAATCTGTGGTGATCGAAATTCCAGAGTGCTCCAGGTGCAAATCTCTCTGGCAAACCGGCAAGAAGTAACGATCTCACCCATTCTTCGTTTATATCAAAACCAGTATGGCGTAATTTTGTGAAGTTTCCATAACTTGGTTTATACATGTCTCCATGGATTTGCAATTTTCCAATCGTAAAGATATTAATGTACATAAGAGTCCGATTTTTCTTGTAAAACCATCGTCAGCATATAGATTTTTTAAGGTTGTCCAAAGGTCAGTCGCCGTTTCTGCATTCCTGATGTGCACGTACAATGATGGGTCTAATGTCAGTACCAATTTAGCTTTTGCGATTAGACCAGCATCTTTTTCGGTACCATCTATGCCTTTGGTTAAACCTTCTAGAACAAATACGTTTTCCAGGGCAAACGACCAATCCTCGTAATTTTCGCGGCCCAATAATTTTGGAACACCTGCCAAATAATTAACTGCCATGTTACTACTAACTGTTTTAAAAATATAAATGCGTAATCAAAACGACTGTTAGCACGTGGCATTCGCCTGGGTCCATAACCTGTTGATAATAAAATTCTTCTATATACTCAACGAAGTATATTCTTTCAATTTATTGAACCAACTATTACAAAGACAGGTCGTTATCAAGCACAAGCAAATTTTTTAATTAAGCTTCAAAGCTAACAAACATGTATTCCAATAGTATTGGTATTTTGCCTTTTGTACATGATATAATAACAATTATTTCATCTTATTCACTGTAATGCGATAGTATTTATCAATTTACCTTGTATAATTAACTACCTAAAATATTTATATATTTGAAACTTGACTTATAGCTGTAATTTTGAGATTTGCTTCCTATACATAACTGACATAAGTCAAAAATTTGACAATGTCAGATATGATTGACAAACATGCCAAATGTAATTGAAAGTTAGGTTTATGTATAGTTGTGTGGACGATTTAAATTTGTAAATTTCCCAATTGTCGTCATCGATCTCAGTGGCGTAATTGGTAAATGCATGGTACTGGAAATACCAAGATACAGGTTCAAGTCCTGTCCAAGACCTTATATTTTCCTTCCTTCAATTACTAACTCGATTTGAAATGACCATTTGGGCTTTGCATAAAAGTCTAAGTTATTATTTCCTTTTATTCACTGTAATATGATAGTATTTATCAACTTACCTTGTGTGTTTAACTACCTAAAATATTTATATATTTGATACTTGGCTTATAGCCGTAATTTTGAGCTTTATTTCCTGTCTATAACTGACATAAGTAAAAAATTTGATAATGTCAGATATGATTGACAAAAATGCCAAATGTAATTGAAGGTTAGGTTTATGTATAGTTGTGTACACGATTTAAATTTGTAAATCTCCCAATTGTCGTCATTGGTCTTGGTGGCGTAATTGGTAAACGCATGGTACCGGAATTACCAAGATACAGGTGCAAGTCCAGTCCAAGACCTTATATTTTCCTTCTTTCAATTACTAGCTCGATTTGAAATGATCATTTGGGCTTTGCATTAAAGTTTAAGTTATTATTTTATCTTATTCACTGTAATACGATAGTATTGATCGACTTACCTTGTGTGATTAACTACCTACAATATTTATATATACGTATATATAATATATATATATATATATATATATATATATATATATATATATATATGTATACAGTGTGTACCAAAAAGTTTTATACAAATGTCGAAAAAGTTTATCTTACATTTCACAAAAAAAAATTCTTGATAAAAAGCTCTGCATGACTTGTAGATCCATAATTAAGTTCAAAATTTTTAAAACATTTTTTCCTCGTTCATCTAGCGGTAGTTCATCAAGAAAGTCTGACAACTGATTATTTAAAAATTGTAGGTATCTTTCTCCATTCATGTTATCTCGAAAAATAATGGTCCAACAATTCTATTTTTGTAAATGCCACACCATACATTAGTTTTAAATGAATATTGATATCTGGTTTGGACATGGAAATTGGGATTAACATTGCTCCACCATCAACAATTTTGTGAACTTACTGTACCATTAGACGTAAACGTTGCTTTGTCAGAGAACAGTACTTGTCGTGTCATAAATATGTTATCTTCCAATTCTCCTTGCATAAGCGCACAGAATTCAAACCTTCGTACAATATCTCCTTCCTTTAGAGTATGGGTAAATTGGGGTTTGTATGGTTTAAATTTATTTGACTTTAAAATTCGTGCAACTGTATTTTTACTTACATTCAATAAATTGGACCTTCTTCAAAGTGAATATTTTGGATTTTCCACGACCGATAGCATCACAGCAGTTTCGATTTCTTCATTTCAAACCCGTGCCCTAAATTTATTTTCAACACTTCCAAAACTCGTGAAATTATTACATATCTGACCGTTGTGAAATGTATTATTTTATCGGGGTGTCGATTATTAAAGATTTCTGCTGCCTCCCTACATGTTTTATAATTTTCTCCAATAATGAGAACAATTTCAATTTTATCTGTAATACTCAATTTTACGGGCATATCTAATTATTGCCAATAAACGCTTATGTAACATTTGACGTTTGTTGACAGTTCTTAGATATTCCAAAGCACTCTAAGGCGCTTATTATGAACGGAATCTTACGATGTTTCGTACTGCGCATTAATTTAACAATTGCTCATGTGTTTATTGAATATCTTTTAATTTTTATCTACAAAGTGGGCATAATTTATTGCTATTTAATAAAAACTACAATGAACATTTTGTTCTCAAATACAATTTGAGCGTATTCTACTATCACTCCAAATCATGATTTTGATTCTATTGCAGCCAATGTTTTAAAAATTTTGTACTTAATTATGGATCTACAAGTCATGGAGAGCTTTTTATCAAGAATATTTTTTGTGAAATGTAAGATAAACTTTTTCTGCATTTGTATAAAACTTTTTGGGACACACTTATATATATATATATATATATATATATATATATATATATATATATATATATATCCATCACGACAAAATCTAATTACTAGTTGACTATTTTCATATTTTGCACATCCAAGCATAGCGAATAATTTGTAAAAAGTATCTTTGCTCGGTTATATCAAATCTCCTAGGTATCTTATGCATTGTATTGATAACACTTAATAAACAATTTACAAATTGGCTTTGCTTGCATAAGCTAATGCCAAGAAGGCAACCACAATCTCCTCTAAAAATTCTTCTTTTTCGATTATTCAAAGTACGTAACCAACATAAACTGTAAATTTTAATGGTTACTATTGTAGTTCTAAAAACTTGTATAACAAAAAAAGTTAGTAAAGAAAACTTAACAAATCAGAATTGAGACAACACTAAATAACAATAAGTATTAGTTTCAGGAAGCTAAGCCATTGCATCTCAGCTCAACTACTGCATACTGCAATCACAAAACTAAAACGGAAATTAGACATAACATTAAACATATCACTATCATTTTGTTTTTGATAGATCGATATACTATATATAAATTTATAAACAAATTTATATAAAACAACTAATGAAGTTTACTTTCACATTATAGGTGCCGATTTTCCAAGGACTTGCTACTTCCATTCCCCAGGAAAAGAAAGACGATATTCAAGAGGCTTACAATTTGTTGGAAATATTTCTTGAAGGCCATAATTATGTTGCTGGAGACAATATTACAATTGCGGACTTTTCTATCGGTGCTTCACTTTCATCGATTTTGCCAATAATTCCCCTTGCTGAAAAACACGTACGAATTAATGCTTGGTTTGATAGTTTAAAGGATATTCCTTTCTATCAAGAAGTAAATCAGGAAGGAGCAGATAAGTTCGAAGCATTTATTAAAAGTAAACTAGTCTAAAATAAGTGTTTTAGGCCAAAGTTATTTGTAATAATTAAGTCACAATTAAAGTAAAAATTTTGTAATATTATAATTGCCTGTGTAATACAGTATTGTAATTATTTTACTAAAGTCATTAATAAAGTTATACAACTCAATGATAATAAACAGCGAACTTATTACTAAGTGGTTTGCTATATAATAAAATACTACTATCTATGTATATATATATATATATATATATATATATATATATATTGTAGTGGTTTTAAAAGGTTAAATTTAACTATATACAAGGCAATTTCAAACACCCTGTATATAGGAAACAACCAGAATTTAAGTGCGAAATTTATTTCATTTAATGAATTTAAAGTAACAAGTATTACTATAATTTTACAAGTAGTGATTAAAATTTAGTTAGGTTCGTAAAGAAAATAAATTGTAGAAGTCAATGCAAATTATTAATTAATTTAATTGAGTTTAGTTGAAAGGGTTATTAAGTTTAATACGCATAAGAGCTTCAAAAATCGATAATACCAAGGTGAAACGCCTTGCTAACAAACGAACAGCCGTTGAATATAAAATACCTTGAAACGCAATCTCCTAGAAATGTTGTGTTAAAACGTTTGTTAATTGAACACCTGCAGGTTTTGGAAATGTCAGGTTCCCCTTATTTGTGTAGATAACAGACAGTGTTCAAAGTATATCGAGTAAACGGTCGGACGGTTCGCGTAAATGTTAACTAAAAGTTTCCTTAAAGCGCAGAAGGGATAGACGATCAATGAAATGCTTCGGAAAGAGACAGGCATAATAACAGTTCACTTCAAAATGCACGTATTCAGTCCACATGGGTTAGTTTGAAACGCGGACAGTAATATCGATTTCTACCACTCAAACAAGGTTAGAAGGAAACAGAATATGCATAAGAGAGGCATAGCGTTAATACAGACGGGGTTTCAAGACGTTATTGAATATCTTATTGGTCTATGTAGTTAGTTGTACAACAGACAAACACGGGAAAATTTGAATGCAGGTTTTTCGGAAAATATCATAACGACGCGCTAAATTTTGAAGATTTCGAAAACGGTTGAACCAAAATTTGAAGAACGAATTAGTTTAATTAAATGTTTCGCGTTAGGAGTGTCTGGAGAGGTTACACTCAGAATTGTATAAATACTCGAAGAGAATTAGCATCGCCCTCTTTTAACTTCGTTCTCTTAGTACTTTCATCGCTTCAGACTACGAACAGAAATTTACCACGAGCTTGTAAGTATATAAAAATTTTTAATTTAAATAGTACTGTGTCGGCCTCATAATTTGATACGCGGATAGTGTCAAGTACAACATATAATTTAACAAGCTCGTGAAGTGAAGTAATGCAACGTAAATTAAATTAAGCAACTATAAAAGAAGTGTAATATACGTGGATTTAGATGTATCGTGTATGAATAGCATGCAGGACAACTTAGAGGGCGTTCATCTATCAATAGCTGGAGGCGGCGAGCAGAGCGAAACAACTTAACGGCATCGTCAACGGAGGAGGGATCTTCAAGAAATTACAGGTAACGCTTTAGAATTTGTTGTTTTTGATAAACTATGAAAATTCTGGTGATGTGTGAGAGTGAACTATGAAGGTATTTTGCATTATTTTGCGTATTAAAAACAATACGCATAACTAACTTTTATTATGGTATTTAAATATAAATCTAAAGGTGTATATAAAGCTTAGTAACGTTCACTGTCTTCGCAGCAAGTGGAGTAATAAAACTTTGAGCAGGTGTATTTTAACTTTATTTTTAAATTCACCGTAAGGCTAAAGTTTACCTGTTAAGTATAACAATTATAAACTGTAAAAATTTGAAAATTACAAAAAGTAGGTTATGCTAGTTGCATTTATTGAGTCTGCGAGAATTCCTCTATCAGCAAAAACTTTATATTTTAACAGATAATTGTGTAACTAATAGCAAATAATATTACTATGTCGTTTGTACATAATACAGGTATCCTGAAAGACGACAACCTAATATTAACATGTTTAAAAGGTTAGAGAGAAATTTACAACAGTTTGGCTGTTTTGACAAACCTACAACGAAACAGTATGCAGTTTTTAATCAAGAGCAAACTACTATTGCAACCATAGCATGTGTGGAAACGAACCCAAGAACATCATGTAGAAAAATTGAAAGGGAAATTGGTGTTTCTAAATCGGCAACTTCAAGAATATTGAAGCGTAATAAATATCAACTCTATAAAATTAAAATTATACATAGTTTGTTTCCAGAGATTTTAAAAAAAGACGATTTTGTCAATGGTATCTTCGTAAATGTGCTGCTACTAACAATTTTGGATATAACATTATATGGTCTGATGAAACACATGTGAGTAGTGCTGGTATCTTCAACAGACACAACAATCGACACTGGTCTAATAAAAATACCTATCAAACATATACGAGGCGTCAACAAGACCGTTTTGATTTGAATATTTGTTGCTACATTGTAAAGTTAAGGCGGTTCATTTATTAAATTCTATTAAGTCTTTAATAAAACGATGCAAACTTTGTGTAAGAGAGAATGGAGGCCAGTTTGAACAATATCTTTGAATTGTCAGTAAATAAAACTTTTGTAGTATTCATATGTGTTCTACTGTTTTATGTATATTATGTGTGAGGGCGTGTGTATGTGAGGGTGTGTGTGGGTATGTGCACATGCGTGCATGCATGCGTGGGCATGTGCTTGTGTGTGTGTGTGTGTGAGTCGGTATGTGTGTATTTGTGTATCCGTATATAGATTACAAACTATTTATGTGTGGATAGGGAAATATAAATTTCAATTTAAGATGTAGTTATATTAATTTCTGTAATATATGTAGTAATGATATTGTATTCTTCTAGCTTCTAACTTTGTTGTTTAGAAATGTGATATGGTACATTAATAAACTCTTGTTTTGTGTTTACCTTTTGTTTCTCCGCCAACTATTTATTACCAATATAATAAATTATTTTATTATACCAAAAACATGGAATAAATCGGCCATGTGAAAAGATAATTATATTAAACAATATATTTTTGAAAAGCTGTCAAAAAGAGCTTGCTTTTAAATAAAGCGGCAAGCAATTGTGGTTTCCATTTAAAAAAATGCAAGTTTATATTATAACCTCAAAAGTGTTATAAATATTAAATAAATATTTGCATACGCCACTGTATTCTACATAAAAAACTGTATAAAAGATTTCTACAGTATTTTTGGATGTTTTTGTAAACCAACAAGTTATACGAATTAATAGAATTGTTAAAAAAAATCAATTTTTGGTTATAACTCGAAAACAAAAGAAGATTGCTCATTTGTAATTTCACTATTGAATTGTTCTCAAAAAGTTGATCCATGACTGCGCACACAGTTTTATTGTATATTTGATATATATGCTTTTTTAATGAGTTTGAGATCAGCTGGTAAAAATAATAAGAACTCTTTTTTAATGCGTAAATTTTCAAATCTTCTTTAATCCTTGATTGCAGGCTTGTAAAAATAGTACAAACAACTAGGCTAAATTATACAAAAAACAATTGTAACTTACAAGGTGAGTTGTTTTAAAAAAATTAACATCTAAATTAAGTATTAATCATTAACGTTTTTCTTTTTAACTTTTAAATGTATTAAGGATATATAATTTGTATAAGAAAAAATGGAAAAATAAAAATTGTGTCAGATTTTGAAATCTTTCAAATTCTCTTTTTTAACAGGATACCTGATACTTTTAATTAAAGTATATGCCATGCTATATCTTATAGTGGTTGTTTGTTCATGTATGTGTGAGTGTGCGTGTTTGTGTGTGTGTGTACGTGCACACGCACACACATGTGTGTGTGTATTTATGGTGTGTATGTATTTATAATGTTAAACATATTATTACTAAATATTACAGTAGACATGTAGCTATGTTTTATAATTAAGTGAATATATGTAAATCAAGCTCAAACCACTAATTTCAGTTTTTTTATTTGTACTATTTTTTGTATTGTAAATGTGATACATTTCAAGGCGTACTCTTTTTTGTTAATTTTCTCTAATTCTAAAATTTTTGGATTATATTAAATTACATATCTTAAAAAAATTTATTTATATTACAGTTGAGATACATGCTATTGAACATTTTTTTTAGTGAAGAAAGTTTTAATAGTTTTTTGGTGTCTCTGTTTATCATTTGAGTTAATGGGTTATAACTGTCTAATCGTAACTTTAAAGCTGTTTGTAGTAAGTATTAAGTTCAGCGGTTTTTATTTGATGCTATGTACATGCGGCAGCACAACTTTCTCAAAGAGATGAATAAAACTCTACATTAGACTTTTCAATCTCCACCAGAAGGTACTACATTGGCCAGGACACCAGTTTTTTTACTTGGAAGTTTTGAATTTTGTCGAACTCTTGCTATTCCAATTAAGGTAGGTATCCTTACTGTACATGGCAACACTCACACATGGGACCGACATTTTACCTCTCATCTGAACAAGGGCGTATTTTTGTAAAAATTGTTCGCCTAATATTTTTCAAGTGGACCGTGTCGGGAATTGAACACTGGACTTTGGGCTTAATAGTCACATGCAAACTAACTTAGCCACAGAGCCACCTTTTGATCAACAAAACCGCTGGAACTGTTATCTTTTTTTTATGTTACTGCACATCATTGGCGAGACCTCAAGTTACTAGAGATTCAACATGCAATTAAGTTATATTCAAAACTGACAGTCCATTCGAATAGTAGGTTGAGTGGTATGATTGGCGACTCTCAACCTTTGTTACTCGTTTCTTAATTCAAACTCGTTTTGATAATATATTACTATGTGCAATATTTTAGACATGCCCATTGTAATATTCTACATTAATAAATGTTTGTTGCATGAAATGCTTACAGAAAGTTTTATTTTTGTTTCTATAAGAAAGTATCAATACTCTAAATCTAAAATCTGAAAATGCATTAATGCAATATTTATGTGTACAAGCGAGGAGGAGATCATAAGATACATACACAGATGGCATAAATTTCAGGAACAGCCTTGATATTATGTACTTATTTTGCAAGCATATCCAAACATAATTTTATCAGTTTTAAAAATTATAGTTACATAAACCTTTCAAATCACCTGATTTATCTGTTTGTACTAGTGAATAAACGTCTCCATGACGTAACTCATAATTAGGTAGTGGTCTGGCATCTTGGCAGCTATTCGTTGCTTAAGGCTTACCTTAACATAGAATTTGTACACTTTTCCTTTTTAGAGGGGAGAACCAGGTACTATTTCATTTCCTAATAAATGGGAATCATGTAGACATGTTGGAGTTTTTTAACAACCATCAGGTAGCTATTATCTATGTAGACCCAGGTAGATAGGAAAAAGATAGAAGAGTATAGGAAATTAGAGTATAGAAATTTAGGTTGTGAAGGGTATGTAGAACTTTTTAGATTAGCACAGAATAGAAAATAAGTTAGAGCTGCATCAAACCGACCTTAAGTAAGGTCGAAAACAAAATGATGATGACTAGTGAAATGAAAATATGCCCTATTTCAGTTGTGGAGCAAATTCCATATTATTCAAGAGTGTAACTAATTCATTTTGTATGGCATTTAAATTATTTTTGTTACTAGCTTTAAACATTTGCAACAGCATGTATTGAGCTATGATATAATGCATGACTTATTGATTTCATTTATCTAGTTGAAGGTAAACAGATAAGCAATAGTAATGATAAAAACAAGCCAATTATTATCAGGTGTTGGATGTAATTGAAATTTGATCCTTAAACTTTAATACAGTTTTAGGAAGTGCCTTAAAATTTATTACGGATATGCTGTGAATATAATATATTTAAAAACAAAAATAAATTACAATTTATGTGTGTAGAACTTTCGTGCTATATATTTCTTAAATTATTGAATTAAATCATCAATATCTAATTCTTTAAGTAGATCAGATTCCATAGTTTATGGCAAGATTACTTAGTTGATTTTATTCCATCATTCATCTTAAATAACTTTTAATTATTTTCAGTTTAGAAAATAAACGTTACACAGAGCAACAGAAATCTGCATGGTTAATTAAATATCTAAAATTATCCAAATACTTGGAAAAGAATTAACCAAATTTTTCACTGTCACACAATATAAAATTTCTATGAACAATGTAAAAATGTAATTTTTTTCAATACCTTGTAAGAATTGCAATTGCAACTGTACTTATATTCATGTCATTAGGATTGGTGTCAGTTAACAAAGTCTCAATCTTTTGACAATTCTAATTTCTTGTTTTCGAAATGATTTTTAGATTTGTCAAAGCCCATAAAAATTTTAAATTATTTGATTGTTGTACGTTGTACTTTTTAGTTGTATCTTCCTTAGGTTCATTACGCACTTGTCACAAAATTGCTTTTTTACTCTGTGTATTCTGTAACAATTTTTTTTTGTTGTTGAAAGGGAAATCTTGCTAGTTAAAACAAATTAGAAATCTACTGAAAGCGTAAAGAAAAAATAAAAAAAATTCGTCATGACCAATTATTTACAGTATTAAGTCAATCCCAAATTTTTAATAAGTCCTTGGTCCCATATGGAAAACAAGAGACTCGTTATTATTTTCTAACTTGATTCAAGGCTAAGTTCAACTTTTCGTACCCACAATCTAGCAGAAAATAATCCAGCTGTTATGAAACCTGGTTTGTATTGTCATAAACAACGATTTAATCTTCCAAAATCCCATGTAAACACCTTATTGTTCAAGAAATACCTCATGGTTTCCAACTTGTTTCATACACACGGCATGTGGGAATTGAAAGTTTTGTTCTGATTAGACTTTCCCTGCTTGCACTGTCCTGAGAAGCAATTTTCTAAATCGGCCCACTTGCACAACAGCTTTGAGGCAAGCGGGCTAGAAAGTCGATGAAGCGCAATCTCTGTGTAGGGTTAACCACCACGATAACGAGACAACCAGATGACAAGTTCATAATGTTGTAGCAGACCCATCTCGTACCATATACACCTAGGGCCGATGCCTTCTGATCACCGTTTGGACCTGTGCCAGACCAACCCAAATGCCGCCAGCAACTATTAGTGGTTAAGAGTGAGTGGTTTTGGTGGACCCAAAAGGCAAGCTTTACATGGAGATTGTGATAATTTAGAGTCATTGTTTTGTAAATTTATTTAAAGAATCTAAACTTATTAAAAGTCAATCTGTACAAATTGCTTATTTTAATCTAAGCATTAGATACTTTGGTTATTTGGTATTTAAGAAAGCAAATATTTTACAGACTGATTGTTTTTGTATAAATATAATTCACATTGCGAACTGTTAACATCCCAGAAGGGAAATAAATAAAAAAAATATTACTTATATTTTGTAGTTGTTGAAACTGGGTAGTTAGAAAACAATATTTAAAAAAAATCCCAAAGAACATCGTGTAAATTAAGCCTTTACATCTCTTAGTAGAAAAGACTGATTATGAATTAAAAATTCAGGAAGTCTATACGACTAAAAGAAAAATTTTAGGCAGACTTTTGGAGCGTGAAGGGACGATTTTAGTTCCAGTACGACATTACACTTGAACAAAAAGCCATAGATGCCACGTTGTCTTCTATTTCAACATTATTAACAGACACCACTACTGAAACTAAGGAAAGTTTACCATTTCGTTTGCAATCCCGAGTAAATCATGTCACGGCCCATATAAAATGTTTCCCTAAAGGCCTTATATTTATGCCTGACCAACTCTCATGGAGAAATAAAGCTTATGCAACTAGCTTGCAGCTCGATGTAGAATTAATGGAAAAATTATTTGTTTTAAAGTTAGATTCCGAACAACCTCATTTCGAAAAACTTCCGATTGATGACCAACAAACAATAAGACAATCTTCCATAGTTGCTCAATTTAAGGGCAAAATATTGTCAAGTTGGAACATCAAATTTAATGGGCATCCAAAAAAGCTCTATACTTTCTTGTAGCACATTTTGGAATTGGCTAAAACTAGGCAAGTTACTGAGGATGAACTTTTTAATTCCGCTATTGAACTTTTCTCTGGGGATGCTTTTCAATGGCTCAGAAGCGTTCAAAATTCGATCAGTTGTTGGAATTCCATAGTGAAATTATTAAAAAAAAGACTTTTCATCCCTAAATATCGATGATGATATATGGAGCGAAATTAAATTGTATAAACTATGTTATCTCGAGAAAATCACTATCCTTATTGCTAGAACGGAAAATCTTTTTGGTTGTTTAAGTTCACTATTACCCGAAACCAAAAGGGTAAAACACATTAGGAAAACTTTACTTATTGAATACCAACAAGATGTGGCCCTTTGTGAAATCTCAGAAGTTAAGCAACTCAAAGAGAAGGTAAAAAAATTAGAGGAAGTTTCTATCTTGAAACACAAAAGTAGTTTGTCTAAAAACTAAGGGTCCTTCAATATCTTGATGATCTCCAATTACAAGGGAGGTACTAGCAATAAACCGACCAGGTATTCAATAGAGAATAGGAAGGAAAAGATGAATTTTAGCAGGCGAAGACCCACACTTAGTTCTAATGTCACCCAAAAAGAGGAAAACACAGGTGAAAGCCCATCTATCAGCTGGCCTTCCACTATTAATGGCCAACTTAATGATAATAAATCTATTTCATGTTGGAAGTGTGGGAAACACAACCATGTTTTCCAAAATTGTTTGTTGAGGAAACCCAAGTTTTGTTTCAAGTGTGGGCATCCCAATGTGACCATACCCAACTGTACTTTCTGTTCAAAAAACCTGTAGGTGGTGTGTCAGTTTTTGGCGGCCAAATATTTTGTCAAACACAAGCCAAAACACTTTCGAGCTTGATACCTTGATTTTGTATTCGTTAAAACGTGGATAATAACAGGATTAATGGGGCGTTTTGTAGAATCTGGTATGTTTGCCTCTGCTATCTTGATGTTATGAGATGTTACTTTTGTAATTTTGATTTTTTACTTACACATTTTTATTCAATTGGCATTGCAATAATGCGTTTTTGCTCTGGTCTAGTCAAAGCTTATGAAAGAGTTTGTACTATCGTTTTATACATCATTTTTTTGAGGGAGAATGTTTTAATTTTTATGCATTGTAGCGCACCTTATAGTTGCTGCGACAGTTTAGTTATGTGTAGAGCGAAGAAGCTAGCCAGAAAATAAGGCGCTAGTTACCTATAATAACCATTAATATTTGTGAAAAACTCGTTATGTAAATTACATCTATAAATTTGCAGGCTCTCTGTTTTATTTTGTTTAGTAAAATTTTATTTGGTGGTATAAAATAGTAAACCCTTTACTCAATGTTTAAATTTGCGCATCAACTATGCATGAAGGTTGTTAACATCTTAACTCGTTAATTGTAGATAAAAGTTACTAACATCGTATCTCCACAGTTTAAATTCGCAAGTTTTTTGATTTTCTTTTGTTAAGTATATTAGAGTGTTGACAGTAATCTATTGCATCAAGAAATTCAGACCCCTATATAGAGGAATTTGTTTACAGGTGAACACAGATCACCATTCGTTACTATGGTTAAATAATTTAAAAGATCCAATAGGATTAATTGCTCGTTGGTGTGCACGATTAAGGTAGCACAACTTTGACTTGATTCATAGATCTGCAAAATCCAATGTAGTACCTGACACACTAAGTCATTCCCATGCTATCAGCCAAATAATGGTAGTGCCCAGTCCTCATGATACTTGATGTTTGTCATTAAAAAATAAAATTTTAAAAAACCTCATAAATATGCATATTAGAAAATAATGGATGACTTGATTTATAAATTCGTATCCTACAAATATCATTTTAGAGCTAACGCAAAGGAGTGGAAGATGGTAGTCCTGTGTTCATTAGTACACTCAGTCCTTCCGTGACCCTAGTACGTGTGCCCAATTAGGATTCTTTAATACCTTAGCCAAATTACTAGAAATATATTTTTGGCCCAAAATGATCTCAAATGCCAAGCGTTACATTCGACGTTGCCTAGTGTGCGCTTCTAACTAAGAGTCACAATAAATTAGTCGTATGGGTGATGAAAAACAATTGCAATTTCCATGGCAAATTATTTCAGTAGATATTCTGGGTCCGTTTCCAAGATCGAAAAGTGGCCACACGCATTTGTTAGTGGTAGGAGACTGGTTAACAAAATATACGCTACTGTATCCTTTAAAAAAGCTACTGCACCCTTAATTATCAAGTTTATTGAGGATAATGTCTTTCCAGTGTTCGATGTGGCTCAATTTGTTCTTTGCAATAATGGGTTCCAATTCGCAGGACACTTATTCAAAGAGCTCTGTGCTAAATATGAAGTTCAAGAAATTTGGTTCATCCCTCGTTATTCTCCACAACGCAATTTTGTGGAAAGAACCAATAAGACAGTGGGTATGCATCCAGATGTTATTTCAAGGAACATAAAGATTAGGACGTTGAGTTGTCTAGGATAAAGCAAGCAATGAATACAACAAAGCATGAGGTTACAGGTTACACCCCTGTTTTTGAATTTTGCTTGTTGTCTGGAAAATACTAGAGAATTATCGTCCACGGCAGATCTAGAAATTAACCCAGGAGATCAGCAGTTTTATGCCACAAGCCTAGAACATCTACGCCTTATTTTTCCTGAAGTCCAACGAGACTTCCCACTCTGTATACTCGTAATGCCACCCGCTATAATTTCTGAAAGAAAGCAATTTCGTTTCACGTTGGAGAGAAAGTTTGATGCAGGAATAAAGTTCTGTCTGATGCTGCCGACCAATTCTCCGTCATACCAAAATATGTGTTACGTACTTTTGTTAAGAAGATCTCTTGTTTAGTTTTTAATTTAGGAAACAAAAGTGGTACTGATGTGAGAAACTGGCATGTTAAAGATTTGAAACCCTATTTTGGTTCTAATTCCGATATTTCGGTAGGGCAATGTCAGGATTAGGATTTGTGAGTTCATAAGTTTGTTGGAATTTCTTTTCTAGCTTTTAAGGTTTATGGTCGATGACCAAATTTGCGCATCAGCGACAAGTGGAATACTCGTTATAGAACCCTAGTTGAAATAAAATATTTTTCTTCATTACTCGTGGTTTTCCGTTGGTATAAAATATTACTCAACTGTAAGAAGAAGTTGAAATTGTAGTTAAATTTTTGAAATGTTGAGAAATTTTCAGTGGAGAATACTTGAAGGTTCTCTCCTGAAAGAAAAATTCTGAGTTTTATGGTCAATTGAAATAATTTTTATTGATGTGGTGGAGAATTGCTAGGAAGCAATGCTTCATTTAAGTGTTACTTTGTTGTTTATAGAGTATTGAGTATTCTATGGTTGAAGCCCATATTTTGTTGGTAACTAAACATTTTTTTTTAGTTTATATTTGTGAGACAGATAGAAACTCAATCCTTAGAAAGGTTTTTGATAGGCGTATGCCAATGATGATTATTGACGTCTGAGCAATTTTTTTTTTTTTTTGATAACATTAAGTAGAGCTTTGTCCCAGCTTAAAAAAAATTGTGTATTTATTAATGTATAAACCCCTTTCGAAGATGTAAAAAGAAAAACTTTTTTTCTTCATCTTTATAGCCCCCTGTATTATACAAGTGTAGACATTACTGGTTGTGACTTTTACTGATTGTAACTTCTACCGATTGTGGCATACCGATTTTACCTCCTTCTGGACGTGTGGTACGCGAAACTACCCTCACACTAGTCTATTAATTTAATCGTTTATCAATTTAATTGTTCATCAGTTTATTCGTTTATACTAATACGTTTATTCTTTATACATTTGTTCATTTGCTGGTTTATTGATTTTTTAAATGATTCATTTAGTAATTTCCATTTGTGGGTTTAATTATTAATTTATTAATTCATTAAACCTCTTGATTCCTTGGTCCCATAGTCCAAGGAATTATAATAAAATAACCGATTTTATAGGAATAATTTTGTAATTAAAAACTTTCAAGAGTTTGCCCTAATTGCTTTAATATATCTTTTATTTAGCATTGATACTGTTTTCAGCCTTTTTTTCTTCTTTGGAACACAGATTTTTCAATATTTTTTTTGGAGGAAGGCAGTGTAACAATTTCTTTGTTGTTGAAAGCGGAAAGTCGCTAGTTGAAACAAATTAGAAATCTACCGGGAGCGATGAAAAAAGTTGAAAAAATCCGTCAAGACCAATTATTTACAGTATTAGGTCGATTCTCAATTTTTAAGAAGCCCTGGGTCTCATATGGAAAACAACAAGCTGGTTGTTATTTTCCAATTTGATTCAATTACAAAGCTAAGTTCAACATTTCGTACCCACAATCTAAACTGTTATGAAACCTGATTTGTAAAGTCACAAACAACGTAATCTTCTAAAAGCCCGTGTAAACACCTTATTGTTCAAGAAATACCTCATGGTTCCCAACTCGTTTCTTACACATAGCACGTGCACGTTGAAAGTTTTGGTTTGATAAGACTTCTCCCGCTTGACTGTCCTGAGAAGTAATTTCCTAAATCCACTCACTTCCGCAACATTTTAGAGGCAAGTGGGCTGGAAAGTGGTTAATGGGCTAACTCTCCGTAAGGTTAACCATCCCAATAACAAGACAACAAGATCACAAGTTCATAATGTTGTAGCAGACCCATCCCGTACCACATTAGCCTGGGGCCGACACTTTCTAAGGCATCCAGTCGGGGCCTGTGCCAGACCAACCTAAAGACTGCCGCCAACTACTAGTGGTTAAAGGTGAGTGGATTTTGCTAGACCTCAAAAGGCAATGCCACCTCAAAATTTTGCCGTTCTTAATCTTTCCCACATGGGTCGAATGGAACATGAAGGGAATAGATTTTTGGTCCATAATCAGCATAAATAGTCTTTCATTAAGGTAGTACTGCCATTTTTTGAGGAATTCGACAGTGGCATGGACCTCTTTTCTTATCACTGAAGAGCCCCTCTCACTATCAATAAACGTTTTTGAAAAAAAAAAGCTACATATTATTACGTTCAACTAACCCAGTAAACCCTGGGCTAGGAAATAGAGTTTTAAAACATTTACCCGATCTATACGACTCAGAGGCGGTTTTTTCTGCTATTGTCCTGTTGTGAATAACGGCGCCGGCTCCTGCTGGTAGGACTTCGCTACCGATGCGATAGGGATGGGGTAAAAGAGTTGAAACGGTAACGGACTCACGCCAGCACTACCCGATAACGATACGATATCTCAGAAGTCGGCATGATAAGTTTCACGAGCTAAGCGACGGTCTTCGACTTAAATGTCTCTCCCCTCCAAACGAGATGGATTCGTGGGAAGATGAACTTCTTCTCACAACAGAACCCTACGTCAATGTTTACGATTACAAAGATAAGCAACTGACATCAAGACCCGTGTGAACGTAATCATCCCGGGGTTTCACAACATCAATAAAATTATACTACTATCCAACGGGGATTTCTCCAAATTCTCAAAAAAAGTCCCTAACTCCAAATTAATGAACCTAACTTTTAGCTTTAAAATAAAGCATAACGATCATCATAAAGCTTCAAAAAGAAAACACAAAAAGAAAGTCTCTTTTTACAAGAGCTTACATATTCACGGGGACTTAACCTACATTGGTCTATAGGCGCCATCTGCTTTTTTAAACCGTAGCAAAAGCTGCAATACTAGAAAACTAGAAAACTTGATGTTAAGGCTTTTTCGAACTGAGCATGCACACATCTGGTTTGTCGCACCACCATCTGCACAAATTTTATGGGAGGCATGAGATTTGCATACTTATTACTACACTATAAAGCTTATTACAAAAGTTTTGCTTGCACCTTTAAATATGAATGTGTGCAAATATCATTTGTATCGTTAAAGACATTTTAAAAAGCTAAACAAATTTAATATAGCTTCAACAGAGCAAAGTAAAGTATAATATGGCAGCTGCAATGTTACGTTGACAAATTAACAATGCTACCGCAGTTATAATACCTAATTCTTTAGCTTATCCTATCAAGTATAATACTAAGGTGCGAGTTTGCTTCTTCACCCAATAGTAAGTCTACCTGTGGTCATGAATACCAAATGCTCAGAACAATAGATTAATAAAGTGATTTCTCAAGATATTTTATTTTAAAATAAGATATTGGTAATTGACTTATCGGTAACAGCATCATAAAGATAACATCTCAGAAATAAGGACAAAGATAACGATAAAAACCTAGTCATCTATGGGTTAAAGAGTAGGAAAGGTACGGTATTGTCTCCAAGATATTTTCAAGAAAAAGAATAACCAGTCATGGTTACATAATAAGTCAGTAGAATAAAATCCTTAAGACACTATAAGATTAGAGAATAAATACTAGAAATTTATGATTTAACCTCTAAAAGTTAAGGTACGATAAAATGTTATGATAAAAGAATTTTTTTTGAAACGTAAAACCTAATTTTGGTTAGGAGGTATCTTTCTCGAGACATATCGCACCTCCTATAACAAGACAAGGCCGGGGAGGAGGGCTTAAATTTGAGAGTTTCTTACACATGCCCTTCAGAAGGGAGGAACTCCGTGAAGCGGACTTGTTCACTTAGGCGTCGCCGTGGATCAATGTAGTAAGCGTAAGACTACGGATCCCAAGGTCCCGGGTTCAAATCCCGACACGGCCGACTGCTTGAAAAATGGCAGGTGAGCATTTTTCACAAAAATTACGCCCTCGTTCGGATGAGAGGTTAAATGGAGGTCCCGTGTGTGAGTGTTGTCACGCACGTTAAAGATCCCTTCCTTGTCTGGAACGACAAAGGTTCGGCAAAATTCTAAATTTCCAGGCAACAAAAAACTCGCCTCCTGGCCAATGTAGTACCTTCAGGTGGAGCATTGGGAATGTAAATGAACGGACTTGTTCACTTGAAAGCATGCAACGACTTCGAAAAATAAAAGGAGATAACAGGAATAAGGGACGATAAAAGAGGGAAATGGGAGGTTAGGAACTATGTAGCAACCCAGATAGAAGAGATGAGAGGAAGGGCTCAAATTGAGCAGAAAGCGATAGAGAAACGGTGGATAGCCAAGCACTATTCTACCAGCCCAAGTGTGGTCAGTAGCCCGGATGGGGAAACACCACTCTTATGTGATAAACGGTTGTCTCAGGACTTAAGACAGATCCACTAAGAGAAAAATTAAGAATTAAAATGGAGATAGCGGGATAAGAAAACAGTAGAGATTTTGGATAAGCATCTTAGAGAGGCGGTAGAGAGAAAAGAAAGTCTCTATTAAGACAGGTTGATCTAAAGGACCACCTGTGATATTAACAATAAGGTAAAACTTTTATCACCACGTAGATACTCGAAACCAACCAAATTCCAAATAAAAATTAGACAAATTATCTTCCTACAGAGTACATCCGCTGCAATAAGAAAATCAGCCGAAGATAACGTAAACAACTTTACTGACCCCACGATAATTTCAAAAACATGACTGCCATAAACACAACGGTAATTGCACAATAGAATGTTATTTAAAGACAAAAATAAGGAATTTCGCCTCAGTAATGATATAAGGAATAATATTTAAAACAAAAAAGCCATAGACTCTTACCAACACGTTCAAGAAAACAAAAGGATGCATTAGCATTCCTATAAAATAAAGTTGATTGATAACAGAAATATAAAAAAAATGATCGAAGTATATGCGTAAGAAAACGTATCGAATAGAAATTTCCTGTATTCGCAACAGTGGAAACTGACTTTCTACTTCAGAGGTATATGTAGCGATCCTATGTGTATCCCATGAGCAAAGCATAAGCCCTAAACATCAGTTTAGCACAGGTCGTAATGATGCGGTGGGTTGTTCGGACAAAATATGTCAACCACATTAATAACTGTAGTAGATTTTGGAATAATGACCAAATAAAAGTTAAGAATTTAAAGGAAAATTCAGTATAGTTGTATGTAATCATCATGAAAAGGAAATTGTACTAGGTATGGGAGGCTACTTTCTAAAAACAGAAGAATATGCTGGCATAACAAGGTTTACAACCTGTGGATTAAAGGGTTAGTAATTATTTAGATATAAGGGCGTTCGATAAGTAGATAATGTTTAAGCAGTGGACGTAAAACTAAAAAGACTTGGACGAAACAAGGATAGGAAACCAAAGAGAAGTATGTTTAGGTAAAGATATGAAAACAAAGGTAAGTTTATATTATTCGTTAGGAGCAGATGAAAAAGGTTTTGTCTTTAATATGCCAACGTTCTTGAGGTTTACCATTTAAATCTTGGAATTCATATATTAACGGAGAGATTACTCGAGTGATTAAACAAAGTAAATTTAGGGGCTAGTTTAGCGGAAAACTTTTTAGTAGCATCAAATAACAAATGATTTTTCTTCCAAACTTGTTCACCCAAGGCAAATGAAATATCTCTTTTACGGAGATTGTAATGATTTTTACTCTTTTCATAAGCTTTAAATAAATTTTTTTGGACTTTATTCCACAGTATTTTTTCATCAAATTCAATTACATCGGTATTATCGGTAACAGAACTATAATAACTACCATCAAGTGGGGCATGATGTCCAAACACTAAAAATAATGGAGAGAATAGAGTGGATTTATGTTTAAAAATTCTCAAAGCTTATGCAATTTGAAATATATTTTTATCCCATTTAGTATGGTCAGATTCGATATATGAAGAGATAGCAGTAATAATTGCACGATTAACGCGTTCAGTTGGGTTTACTTGGGGGGTGATACCTGGCATTGAACCAGATCTTTTGAATTTTATAATTTTGTACGAAATCCTTTGGAAAGAATTGTGGACTATTGTCACAAAGAATAATTTGAATTACACCAAAGATAAGAAAAACTTGTTCTAAAAACTTAATGACTGCGGAAGAGGTAACTTTTGGTATAGGGTGAACGAAAACAAATTTAGAAAACTAATCAATTACAACCGATAGGTATTAATTAGTTTTCTTAGATCGAGGGAGGGGTCGTATTAATTCGACAGAAATTAATTGAAATGGATAATATACTTTTTTAAACGTACCCATTAAACTGGGATGAGCTTCTTGTGAACTCCTTTGTGCACCACAAGTTTTACAATTTCTAATGTAACGGTAAATGGATTGTCTTAAATTGGACCAATAATAAAAATAAGATATTTTCAATATAGTTTTTGTAACACCTAAATGTGCAGAGGTATGCTTATCATGAAACATTTTCAAAACTTCATGTCGATTAGAGGTAGAGATAACTAATTTGCATTCAGGTAAGTTAGTAGGTTTAAATGTAGAAGAACTAACGAATTTATATAAACCATTTTCTATAACACGGAAGGAAGGTAGTTTTCAGAATGTTGAGTCACTTTTTGTACCATAGAGTACCAGGTATCGAGAGTTCAATAAGAAGATTTAAAGCAGCTACATCAAGAGAAAGAACATCGGGTATATTTAATTTTCCAGTAAGCCAGTAAGTGAGGCATCGGTCTGAACATAAAAGGTTTCTTCAAAATTAGGGGAAATAAAAATGGAAGCTGAAGTAATTAAACAGTTTATTTCATCAAAAGCTTTTTGTGCATTAATAGTCCAATCGATAGATTATCCTTTCTTTTTATTTTTAATAAACGCAGCAATAGGAGTAGAGATAGTAGATAGGTTTGGTAAAAAAGATTCGACAATAAGATATCATTCCAATTAAACGTTTAATTTCAGTGATGTTTTTAGGTGTTTTAAAATTAGTAGTAAAATTTACTTTATCAGGGTCAGCGCATAAACCATTTTTGTCAACAATAAACCCTAAAAGGGAAAGGAATGAACAGCAAAAGTTACATTTTTCCCAATTAATTTTAAAACCAACATTGCCTAAGCAATCTGCTACTTCATTTAAAGTTACGATATGTTCTTCAAAGATATTTGAAATGACTAAGATATCTTCAAGGTATACAAAAGCACGTTTTTGATGTAAAATTTGACTTAATGGTTCTATCCATGGTACGTTGAAGTGTTGGAGGGGCATTAGATAAACCAAACGGTAGGAAATTAAATTTATATAAACTTTTCCAGTTACACGGGAAGTGGTTTTCTGACGAGAGGATTGTTTTAAAGGTATTTGATAAAAAGCTTGTTTAACATCTATAGAGGATATATATTTAGCATTACAAAGTTTACTTAATATACAGTTTGTTCGAAGTAATAGGTAGCTGTTAGAAATTGTAACGGAGTTTAACTTACGACTATCAAAACAAACACGATAATCTTCGTTTTTCTATTTTAGCTAGTAAAATGGAACTGCTTCATGGATAGGAGCTAGACAAAATAACACCAGACTGGATAATTTTATCAATTTTGGCATATAAATGTTTTTGTAAAGCAGGGGATAAAGGATATTTTTGGCGTTGTTTAAAAGGTTTAGAATCGGCAGTTAAGATTTCATGAGATACGGTCTTTACACAACCTAATTCTGAGGTAGATAATTGGCGGAATCTATTCATAATTTTATTTAATAAGACAGTTTGTTCTTCAGTAAGAGAAATTTTGTTTGCAATTCATAAGGAAGCACATTTTTTTCTTCTTAAGGTTAGCTTGCCAAGTAAAATCAAGAAAATTTAACGCTAAGTTAAAGAGATGACAAAAATCAACGCCCAAAAGAAAAGTATAAGCTAGATTTGGTACTATTAAAAATTTTAATTCACGTTTGAGAGATTCTATACGAATTTTTAGTTTAATAGATCCTGTTACTTTAACGTGAGCAGAATCAGCGATAATCATGAATGTATTGTGAGGTTTCATTTTAAAATCTATATTTTGGTCTTTTAATTGTTGTAAATCCATGGTGTTAATCAAAAAAGAATTAGGCCCAGTGTCTAACAATGCATCTACGAAAAGGTAGGCAATCGAAATTGGTAAATGTAAACGATTATCAAACGGTTTCTTTTTCAATTTTGCAGTAGCGGCATTAGAATGGTAAAACATAAGCTGTTTTAGCCAGGTAGACCATTCAGCTGGGGTTGTATGACATATTTCATTTAGAGGAATAGGATTTGGTGGCGAAGATATGTTATTAGAAGCATAATTATTGTTCCTTTGTTCCAAGAGTAACGATATAACGGGTTTTGAATTTAGTTATGACGATAACGGTAGTTTTGTGGTCTCGGGCGGTTTTGCAATAAAAGGGCGCCTGCACCTTGAACAAAGGCGTCCCTCGGTAGTTTTCCGGCACCTTACAATGAGGACAATTATTTTTATAAATGTTTGGGTTTCCACACCCACGGCAAAAGATATTTCTACGTTCTATACAATTAGTGTAATTGTGGTTATCTCTACGACAATTCCAGCAAGAAAAAGATCTAGTTTCTTCAACATTCGATATAGGTAAAGAAAAATGAACATTACAGGAAGATTCATTACGGTAAGGCACATTTGTGATGAAGGTTTTGATCGAGCTTTTGTTGAGAAACGATATTTTTCTAAACGGAATTTCACCTCTTGCAAGGATCGGCAAAGGTCTTTAAGTTGAGTAATTGATTCAATTTTTTGTAAAGCAAGGTGTTCAGAATAATAAGAGTTTAAATTACGAATAAGCTGATTTAAGATTTCAGGTTCGTCACATTTTTATCTTATCTATTAAATAAAGTTTGCATATCGATGATATATAGGAAAACATTTTTATCAGTAAATTGTAAACGAGTACAAATTTGAGGTAATATTTTGTAATCATTATCGAAGATAGAAAACTCCTGTTTTAGAAGGTTAACTAATTCAGGCCAAGAGTCAACTTAGTGTTTAATGTTTCAAAACCAATCTAAAGCACTACCGGAAAAAAGCTCCACCGCACTAAGAAATAATTGTTGGTCCGTACAGTTTCGATTTACTTTTAAATCGTCTGTTCGTTCGAGAAAAGCAGTTAAAGAGATTTTTGAGTTATATCTTGTAAAAGTAAGATTCCATTTATAGATCGGTACATATTTAGAGACATGTATGTTTTGTATTGGTAACGATAGGTTATTTGAGATGGGACTAACGACAGAAGGTTCTAAAATAACATCTAATATTTCCAAAACAAAACTTTCAATATGAAATAGATCAGACATAAGTTCATTTTGGATTTTATCAAATTTATCTGGGTCAGAAGTTACAAATAGGTTCAAACGCTGTTTTGCATGCATTATCCGTGATTGTACATGCACTAATTCTATTTTAGTGGGGAGGGGATCTGTAGAATAAATGATCGTTGTTATGTCTTCAATAGTGTTTTGCATTTCCGTCAAGTCTTTATCGGGATTCATAGCGTACGCATTAGAATTAAATGGGATATTTAAATTATGCAAAATGGCAACTCGAAATTGCGAGCGCCTTTCGTTCTGTGTGGAAGCAGGAACTATATTACGAGCTAAGAGCTCTCAACTAAGTTCCTTAGCTTTTAAATGGGCGTGGTTCATAGTTATTAATACTTCAAACGATACTTACAGTCAAATATGGTTAGTTTCTTAGTTGAATGAATAGATAATTCGATATTATTACCAAAAAAGATCACGAACATGAGGTATTTTACGATGTACTACAACAAGCAACTTTTTAATGACCTAAAAATATAACGAATAACGATATACGTAAAACGAAATTTCACCCTTAAACAAAAGACGAGATTTTTTAAAATCGTAATTTTAAGCTTCTAGCGGGTATATATTAATATCTAATAGAGGATAAAATATTTCTTTATAATGCAAATTTCAAGGCGCGAAATATATTATAATTGAAAATTATAAACAGCATATAGAAATTTGGTGAGGTTTAGTGTTTGTATACAAGCAAAATATTGACGAACTATATTAAGTTTACAACCACTTAGTTAAATACATTTGATTTGGATAATAGATAAAACTGAAAGCTTCTATCAGATAATTAAAAATTTTTTTGAAGCAATCGACTCTTATTTCTAACTAATTAGAGTATTTTTTAACACAACAAAACAGCCACTAGACTGGGCGCCAAATTATTACGCTTAACTCTCCCAGTAAACTCCCTGGGCGTCGATGACTTAGGCGCGGTTCTTTCTGCTATTGCCCTGTTGTGTTGTGGATAGCGGCGCCGGTTCCTGCTGGTAGGGCTTCGCTGACGAGACGATAGGGATGGGGTAAAAGGGTTGGAACGATAACGCACTCGCTCCAGTACTACCTGATAGAGATAAGATTTCTCGGAAGTCGGTACGATAAGTCTGTCGAGCTAAGCGGCGGAAGTTTTCCCATCTAGGAGTATCTCGTGGTGGTGGTATGTTATTAGCAGTTTAATCAAAATATGAAGCTGTATGTTTGGAGGTATCTAATTGCTTTGTTGACCTACCGCTAATTGATATTATGGCTATCAAGATCAAGATTGATGGAGTTTGAACTGTGTCTATGTTCCCCCAAATAACAGTATGGACTTATATTGCTACCTCTTTGATGCTCATTGCTCTTTAGAAGTCTTATTTTATTCTAAGGAACATTATCATACCTACTCTTACTGATTTGCAGCAAGCAACTGCAACAACTAAACCTTTACTGGTGTTGATAATCTTCTAAAATATTCATCAGGTTAAATTATATAAAACAGTTCAAAATAAGCTGGATAGGGTGCTGGATCTTGTTATTAGTGACGCAGTATGTACTGTTGAGGCAGCGCTTGATCCTACAATAAGTGAAGACAATTATCCTGCAATGATTGTTCATTTGGTACTCACGCCAATAAGGGAGCCACCACAGAATAACCTATCTAATTCTAATCCATATCGTTGGAACTTTAATAAAGGTAGTTTATGTGTGTTATATGAGCTTCTTCAGCAGACAACCCTGACTTTGCATGTGATTTTATGAATAGCAGATTAATTAAGTTATTCAATGCCACCATACCTAAAACTCGATCAATAAAACGTAGTTATCCTCCATGGTTTAATGGCACCATTATTTGCAATATCAAATTGAAGGGAAAGTTGTGGTACAAATATAAACAAAACCCTTCTGATGAAATGGTTTTAATGCAGTTTAAATCACGTTGTTCTACAATAAAAAAAAGTTGTAAAACTTGCACATGCCATTTACTTTCAATACGTAGAAGGTAAAAAAGTTTCTGATCCAAATAACTTCTGGAAATGTCCGTCTGGTACAAGGTCCTTTACTGCTATATGACAATCGTTCATATAAACAATGAAAGTGTATCGGATAATAAAATTATTGCTGACGCATTTGTAGTTCCTCTACACAATCGGATACTCATCCTAATCATCAAAATAATTTTTCTAGGAGAGAACAAACACAGTTACCTATTGAATCTTTGTCTGATGCCGAAGTACAGAAAGCATTGTAAAGCCTTACAGGTGAACACACTTGGTCCTGATCAGATCCCAATCTTTCCTGATAAGAGACTGTCGTTTCATCTTTGTCAAACCATTGACAAACATTTTTAATTTATGCCTGCTTACTGGTGCGTATCCTAAAAAATGAAAAATTTCAAAAATCTGTCCAGTCTATAAGTTTGGAAATGTTGAGAAACGGTAATTATAGGCCCATAAGTATAATGAACAATTTCAGTAAAGTATTTAAAATTGTTATTTATAACACAATCAATAAAGGTATCTTAAGTGAAATAGCTGAGAATCAGCATGGATTTATTAGTAGGCATTCAACAACTACTAACCTGCTTTGCATCACTCAATTCATTGTCCAGTCATTAGAGGACAAAATACAGAGTGATGTGCTATACACAGACATGGCAAAGGTATTTGATTGAATAGACCATCGTCTACGGGCAATTAAGTTATCCAATAGTGGCTTTTCATGGAGGCTCTGCACTCTACTGAAATCCTATTGGGCCGTTCGATAACAATTTGTGCTCATTTAATGTACCATGTCTAAGCAGCTTTCGACTACATCTGGAGTACCGCAGGGTTCCGTCCTGAGCCCTCTTTTATTTGTCATATTATCTATACTGGATCCTATTAAACGTTGCCTTCTTTATGCCGACGTCTTAAGTTATATGCCAGAATATCAAGTGTGGATTATTGCCAATTCTACAACATAATTTGAATAACCTTATCTTATGGAGCCAGGTTAACAAACTACGTTAAATGCAAATAAATGCTATATCATGTTGTTACTGAAACTGTTAAGCTCCCATAGTAGCTTGCTTGTGAATTAATTATTTTATTATTTATACGCTTGGCCCTGAAAAGAAATTGAGAGTGACAAGTTTTAATTACAGCTGTCAAAGAACTTGTTGTATATAAACTCCATAAAATAGGTATAAAGGGCACAAGTGTAAGCTAATGTTGTTGTTTAATGCAAAAGATTTTTATTGTTAATTTTAGGAAAATTTTGAACACCACCATCTCTTTTATTCAATGTACCCTTATAAATTTCTGCTTTGTGATAAATAAACAGAACAATTAGCCAGTACAACGTCATTTAAGAGAAGTTCCAAAATTTGAAGCCCCTTATTTCTAAAACCAAACCGCAACAAATTCAAAATTTTCACTTTTATTGAACTGGAAGGTAGGTTGAAGGGCAGCCCCAATACTAACTCGAAAAGGTATTGGATAACAGTGTAACAACTGCTTAAAACAGTACAATGACGAATAATTGCGCGATGTGTAAAAATCCTGACACAAAGTTTATGGTCGCTTGTGACATATGTGACAAATGGTTCCATTTCAACTGTGTAGGGTAGATGAAGCAGTAGAAGATCGAGACTGAGTTGTACAGTATGTACAAGTAAACTTGCACATGACAAACAGGCGAAGTCGATCAATCACGCGACAGCAACCCGCAATTAGTAGCTGAAGTGAAACGACAACAAGAGGAGGTGATGGAGTTGAGGGCTCTGGTGGCACAACTTCAAGCTAGTCTCAAACAGCAAGCTGTGTCAAGCACAGACCCGACGGGCAATTACCGTATTAGCGGAGTATTCGAAGGGTTAAGCAATCCTAGTAACCCCATCGAAAATAGTAAGCCTAGTAATGTGGTGTCCGAAGAAATAACTACTAAAGCAGTTTCTAAACTATGTGCACCCTACCCACGGTTGCTTCCGGGTCGGGCACAGGTTAGTGGTAACAAATCGTCAGTGATGAACAAATCTAATAAATCGATTTCAAAACGAAAACTGGCCCACCAGCAGTTAAATGCCGAACTGGGTCTACGTTTAGAATTCTTAAAAAAGGGCTTTGAAGTTGATCAGCAATTTTGTGATGAGGAAACAGACATATCTGACGAAGGTGATTTATTGGCTGCTACTGAGCAGAAAGTTTCGTCCTGGGTAGACGAACAACCATTCGAGAAATCGCAAATAAATGAAGAACATCAACAAAGGGTTCTCGCTAAACACCAAATAAGTGACTCTAACGCTAATTTAAAACCAGCGGTGTTACGGAGAACCTCCTCACATCATAACTTGCATGTGACGTGCGATCGGGACACGCCTTCTGCTTTGAAAGCGTTTACGCCATGGCTTTCCAGTAGAGAAAACGAGTATTTTCTTTCCATCGGCGGCAAACCGAGTCAGAATGAGACAGGCGTAGAACGAATAACAATGCAACAAATTGCTATGAGACAAATTCTGCCGAAACACTGCATGAAATTCGGCGGTGAACCGGATAAATGGCCGATGTTCATCTCCTGGTTCAAGCGTACGACGTTAGAGTGTCATCTCCTAGATGATGACAATTTAAGCCGCTTGCAAACCTGTCTGGAAGGTCGAGCACAACGTCTTGTACAAAGCTTCTATAACTTCCTGGAACGCTGCCGCAAGTAATGAGAGCTTTAGAAATTCAATTTGGAAGACCAGAGCTTATTTTGGATGCTGTGGTCAATCAAATTGAATCGTGTGGCAACGTTTCACAAGAGCACCTTCAATCGGTGCAAGAATTCGCCGTGACTGTCCAACATACTGTAATAATAATGCGCGCAGCGGACTACACGATATGCTCACAAACTTTGCACTAATGCGGACGATTGTTAGTAAACTGTCTGGAACCTTACAACTGGAATGGGCAAAATATAAAGCTGCGCAAGCGAATCCTGACTTAATTATGTTCACTACATGGATCTCAGAGTTATCAGAAAGTGTTGGAAGTATCGCTGTTGTAAAGCAACCTAACGAAGTGTATAAAATAAACGTCCCGAGATTCGTAAGCAATCGATTCACAATGCACATTCCTTAAGTTTGGAAAACCGGGTGTTATCGAGAGATAAAACAGGCACCCACACACTAATAAATGTTCACTCTGTAACGACGGCATTCATAGTGTAAACGAGTGCCGATTATTTTAGAATCTTCTAAAACTAAGCGGTGGGAACTACTAAGACAACATAAACTGTGCCGGAAATGTTTAGGGTCTCACTATGCGGGTAGATGTAAAGTGCATAAAGAATGTGGTGTCGATGGATGTATCTTTAAACATAATCCACTGTTGCATGATACAAAGCTGCATGCGATCAAAAATTCAACCGTTAATGGAGCACCAAAACAAGAAGTTATCAATCTCCATCAAACGACGACGGCTCAGATACTGATGCGAATCGTTCCAGTAATACTATACGGACCGAAAGCATACCTCAGAACCTATGCGTTCCTTGACGAAGGTTCGACTTTAACTCTAGTCGACGACGAGATTGTTCAAATTTTAGATGTCACCGGACCACTCGAGCCACTTCATCTAAAGTGGACCGGTGATACGACGCGCTTAGAGGAGAATAGTAGACGAGTATCCTTCGATATTTCTGGAGATATGCCTAAAAGCAAAAGATATGAACTGTCAGACGTTAGAACCGTTAAATCGTTAGATCTTCCAACACAAACACTTAATTATGAATCATTTCCTGGAACGTCGGCACACTTACGAAACATTCCTATCGCTGAATACAAGAATGCTAAACCACGCCTGCTCATTGGAATTAAACATTTAGAGCTGAGCCTCCCAAGAAAGATCAAGGAAGGTAGACCTGGTGAGCCAATTGCGACTAAAACGAAGTTGGGGTGGATTATCTGTGGTTCAATCGGTGACGTCACATTGAATGCTGCAAATGCACAGCCTCATTTTTATGCCTGCAGTTGCTCATCGGACGACGACATACATATGAAAATCCAAGAATACTTTTCTATTGACAATTTCGGTGTTAAAAGACCGGACGTTCCTCTAATAACATCGGAAGATAAACGCGCCATCGCCATCCTTAAGAGTGAAACAAAACAGGTTGGGCAACGCTACGTTTCGGGTTTACTATGGCGATACGACAAAATTCAGCTTCCGGATAGTTATGAAATGGCATATAAACGCCTGCTGTGCCTTGAGCAAAAAATGAATAAAGATCCAGCGCTTTATGCTAATCTTCAACTACGATTAATAGAATATGTCGACAAAGGATATGCACGTAAGCTGAACAAAGAAGAAGTTGCGCAGCGTACACCAAAACTTGGTACCTACCTGTATTCCCGTAATAAATCCGAATAAACCGGGAAAGTGCGCTTGGTGTGGGATGCAGCAGCAACTGTAGGATGTACTTCGCTAAATTCATGTTTGCTAAAAGGTCCCGATCTACTTTGTTCACTTCCTGCTGTTTTGTTTCGATTCCGTGAAAGAAAATTCGCAATATCAGGGGATATACGTGAAATGTTCCATCAAGTGTTGATCCGAGAAGAAGACCAGCAGGCCCAGCGATTCCTATGGCGTAATAGTAAACAAAAATCAGAGATTGAGGTTTATGTGATGCAGGTGATGACGTTTGGTGCCTCCTGCTCACCTAGTACTGCACATTACGTCAAGAACATGCATGCCGCAAAATTCGAGTCGTCTCATCCCCGCGCTGTGACTGCCATCCGAGATAATCATTATGTCGATGATTGGTTAGACAGTTTTGCCACCGAAGGGGAGGCAATATCGGTTGCGAAGGACGTGGTACGAATACACGCTGAAGCAGGGTTTGAGTTACGCAAGTTTGTGTCAAACTCCTCACAAGTGTTGCATGCTATAGGCGCAGAGGACTCTGATTCTAATAACAAGAATTTGAACCTGGCAAATAATTCGTTGGGAGCTAAAATACTTGGAATGTGGTGGTCGACCGAAACTGACATGCTCTATTATGAAATTAATCTCGGTAGGATACCACCAGAAATCCTAAATGGTCAACGTCCCCCAACGAAACGCGAAGTGCTAAAAACGTTGATGTCCGTGTTTGATCCTCTTGGACTAATTTCATGTTTTATGGTATACCTAAAATCTTATTACAAGAAATTTGGCGTTCCGCGATTGGGTGGGATCAAGTTATCACAGACCGTCAACACGCGAAGTGGATAGCTTGGACAAAAACATTGCCGAAACTTCGGGAAATAAGAATACCCCGATGTTACCTTTCCGAACCGATCGATAATTTTCAAATGCATACTTTCGTGGACGCTTCTTTGAATGCATTTGCCGCAATCGTTTACTTTCGATTTACTGGTCCATATGGAATAAAAACTGCATTGATTGTATCAAAAACTAAGGTAGCCCCTCAAAAACTTATGTCAGTTCCACGATTAGAACTGCAGGCAGCAGTACTTGGTGCCCGTTTGGCAAAAACCGTTATTACTACGCATTCGCTTCGTCCAGAACTACAGGTATTTTGGTCTGATTCGGTGGATGTTTTATCATGGCTCCGGTCTGATCACCGTAGATATCGACAATTTGTAGCTTTCCGGGTCAGTGAAATTCTCGACACCACGAAAGTAGAGGAATGGCGGTGGGTACCGACACGCATGAACGTCGCCGATGAAGGGACGAAGTGGAAAGATCAACCAAAAATTAATTCCAATTGTCGATGGTTTGTTGGGCCAGAGTTTTTAAACCTACCGGAATCTGAGTGGCCGAAAGAACTACCACAAAATTTAAAACTAGAAACGGACGAAGATAAGCTGTCAACGATGAGTCACTTTGAACAAATTGACACATGTCTAGTTCCTAAAGCGGAACGGTTCTCGCAATGGTGCCGATTTCTAAGAACTCAAGCATGGGTGCTAAGAATCTTTATAAAGGAACGAAACCAAACGAAAATCTTAGCGAGCTTGAAGTTTACGAAATACAACGAAGCGGAACAAGAAATTTTAGGCATTTACAATTCGGAGACTACGAAAGAGAAATTAAGAGCCTAAAAAATGATCCTAATAAGTCAATCGATAAGCGGAGCGCAATCTACAAACTAACTCCTTTTCTCGACCAACACAAGATCTTGCGAGTAAAAGGACGGGCGAAGGATGTTGTTGGTGCAACGTACGACGCCATGAATCCTATAATTTTACCTCGTAACAATCCGATCACTTATTTAATACTAAGCGACTACCACCGCAAATTTGGACATCAAAATCACGAATTGGTTGTTAATGAAATTCGACAAAGATTTTGTATCCCAAAGTTGAGGCGTTGTATGCAGCAAGTGAGATCGAACTGTCAATTGTGTAAAGTCGAAAGGGCAAAGCCCATGCCGCCACGAATGGCAGATCATCCACCGGCAAGAGTGGCAACCTTCGTCGCGCCTTTCACTTACACAGGACTTGATTACTTGCCATCTAGAAGTAGTTGTGGGACGAAGAGTGGAAAAGCGATGGGTAGCCCTTTTCACATGCCTGACTATTCGAGCAATTCATCTTGAAATCGTGTATTCGCTAACTAAGGATTCTTGTTGGATGGCCATTCGTAATTTTATCAGCCGAAGGGAACTCCACTCGAAATAAGATCAGATAATGGTACAAACTTTGTCGGCGTTGCAAATGACTTAATTACATTGTATAACTTGATGGAGCCCGACGATTATCGGCGAGAATTTAGCCAAATACGTTGGCTGTTCAACCCCGGCATCGCCCCATATGGGAGGATGCTGGGAACGGATGGTCAGATCGGTAAAAATAGCCCTGTTAAGATCTGTTACTTCAAAAGGCGAACGATGAAACACTGCGGTGCTATCTAATGGAAGCAGAAAGTATGGTGAACTCGCGCCCACTGACGTACGTCTCTCTAGATACCGAAGATCAGGAGGCTCTAACCCCGAATCATTTACTCATGGGCTCGTCACGAGGTTCAAAGCCGCTCATCGATCCAACTGAAAGCGACGTATGTCTTCGCTCCCAGTATCACTTATCACAGCAAATGGCCAACATGTTCTGGCGCCGCTGGATTAGAGAATACCTGCCGACGATCACGCGTTCAACGAAATGGTTTCAATCTGTCCAGCCCATAGCGATTGGAAACGTCGTAGTGATAATGGATGACACGCATCGAGATTCTTGGAAGAAGGAAAGATTATCGATGTGGTAAAGAGCAAGAAAGACGATCAAGTACGACAGGTAGTGGTGCAGTGCGGTAATAAGCTCTACACACGCCCGGCAGCGAAAGTGGCAGTACTGGACGTGAAGGTAAACTGAACACAGCGGCGCTGCGTCAGTGTACCGAAGGGGAGAATGTTACTGAAACTGTTAAGCTCCCATAGTAGCTTGCTTGTGAATTAATTATTTTATTATTTATACGCTTGGCCCTGAAAAGAAATTGAGAGTGACAAGTTTTAATTACAGCTGTCAAAGAACTTGTTGTATATAAACTCCATAAAATAGGTATAAAGGGCACAAGTGTAAGCTAATGTTGTTGTTTAATGCAAAAGATTTTTATTGTTAATTTTAGGAAAATTTTGAACACCACCATCTCTTTTATTCAATGTACCCTTATAAATTTCTGCTTTGTGATAAATAAACAGAACAATTAGCCAGTACAACGTCATTTAAGAGAAGTTCCAAAATTTGAAGCCCCTTATTTCTAAAACCAAACCGCAACACATGTCTTTAACTTTAGCTCAATTTGTAATTACATATGACTATACGATAGAAGGCGACATTCTTTCTAGACCACCTCTTGTCCGAAATCTGGGAGTGTTATTTGATCCTAAATTGTCATTCGTCGAACACGTGACTCAGGGGGCTGCAAGAGCCTATAGGGTGCTTGACTTTGTTATAAGAAACTGCCGTAACTTCATTTCAAAAGATACTTTAATACTACTTTACAATTCATACGTTAGGCCTATTCTGGAATATGTAGTTGTAATTTTGGAACCACTCTATGAAGTTTATACAAATTGTTTTAAATTAACTCGGTACCATTACTAACTTTGTTATTATTGGAGCTTGAGGTTGGTTAAATGGGCAAACAGGCTTAGTTTTTATAGCTGATTACGGTGGTCAATGCAAACATTAATTGGAAATTGCGTTTTCGAAATATTGATCAAAACACTAATTTTTTAAATGGTATGGCTTGTATATTTTTATTTTAAATGAAAGCAAAATAAATTCTCAACAAAAACGATTATACACTCGTATATCAAAATCTTTTAGATAAAGTAAATATTTACAAGTTTGTAATTTAATATCCTGAATTTCTGAGCATACTTCATGTATCTGACAAGCTTCTGTCATTTCCTGTGTTTAGTTGTAGTAGTCAACTTTAAGAAGTGATAATGACACTGTTAAAGTGGCTTTTACTCATGAAGAACAGTGTGATATGTTGGAAACTTTTATAATAAATAAGAAAAATAGTACCACAGCATTAGAATGCTGTAGAGAAAATTTTCCTGATCGAAACACTCCAGACCGAAGATATTTTTTTATTTTGTACAGAAAATTTAGAGAATGAAAATGTGTTGAGGAAGATTTATAATTAGTGAAAACGTTGAAATAAATGTATTTGCTTATTTTGATGCATTTCCAAGTGATTCTACTAGAGATTTGGTAAAAGATAGTAACGTATCTCTAAGTCATTTACAGACTATTAAGGAAACAAATTTATTTCTTATAAATATTGTCCTGTGCAAACTTTAGTAGCTGGAGGCGTAAATCCATTGTCCCGTATAGTAGAACCATAGAAACTGTTGCAGCAGTTAGGCGAATGACGCTAGTTATTGAGAATTGTCGAAGACAAAATCCTATGCGGTACAACCAGGATCGACGGGCACTTCTCATCCCTTTCCTAAAAGATGTTCTCTCGGTTATTCAACTTCCGTTAGCTGATGCTGATATAGTAGTCAGTAGGGTTTATAATTATTCGTTGTGGTGCACTTCTATAGTATCTATTTGAAAAAGACTGATATAGATAGTTTTATTAATTATATTACTTGGTAGCCATTGCTGCGTGGAGTAAGTAACAACAAAATACATTTTTGCAGTTGTTATATTCGCATCTTTTCTACAATACAGATACAAAAATATGGGTTCAGATTCCATAAAAGACATTCTGATGAAATTGTGTATACAGTTCCATATTAAAAGTATAGAAGTCAAAAGTAATGAACAATTTAAAGTCGTTTCACAATGTAAACTGGTAGATGAAAAGAATTCTGAAGAAAAATGTAATAATTGGATATCAAAATTTTCTTATTTGACTTGTACTAACTGGATTACTAAACGACGTTTTGCAAATTCAACACGTTATATGTTTCGGAAAATATTTTCATGCCAGCATGTAGAATTAAATAAAGTAATTAAGCGACGCAGAGGAGATTCTAGGAATAGGAATAAGAACTGTGGAGCAACAATTGATTTCAAATTTAAAAAAATTAATCGAGATACTATCAGAAACGATTATTTGTTAAAAGAGGGTAAAAATGTAATCGTAAATATTAATTTTTTCCATTTTCATAAAGTCTGCGTGCAGAAGCTTATAGCTATTTACGTGTAAACATGGATACCCTAGAGATGTTTCATTCATATTTTAAATCAGGGATGACACCATCGGTATCTAGAGCATATCATGAGATCAAAATACTCGAAAGCGAGGGAAGCGATGTTTTATCTGTGTTAGCCAACGCACAATTCAATCCGACGGAAAGACTAGTGAAATATCTATACGATAAATGGCGGAAATCTGAATATGGTGGTCGCAAAGAAACTAGCGTTTTACAGGTACTACGTTCAAAAATTGCAGATTTTGAGAAAGCTGGTGTTAAAGTACTTTTACGAGCAAATCCTTTTTTAACAGTTGTTGTTACTTCAATTATGCAACATACGGTGGCTGAAGAATTTTCTATTGAAATTATTTTCATAGACTCCAGTGGATCATGTGACCAAACAAATACATGTGTTACATTTATGTTCACTGCTAGTAAAATTACATTACCTGTAGCGTGTATACTCCACACCGCTCAAACAAAATCAAACTACGCTTTGGCATTTTCTGCGGCTAAACAAACTTTAGGACTCAGCGAAAAAGCGTTTTCACCACTAGTTATAATGACAGACGATAGCACCGCAGAGCGCAATGCATTAAAAACAGTATTTCCATCATCTGCTTTATTGCTTTGTACTTTTCATATATGCCAAGCTCAATGGAGGTGGCTGTGGCAAAGTAATCATAATATGCTAAAAGAAGATAGAGGCAGTATTATGAAAATGTTTAGCGATGTATTATATTCTGACACACCGGAAGAAGCCGAAGAACATTTCTGTGTTTTAATGTCAAGTGAGAAAATAGCTAATAATAGTTTGGTAAAAGACCATTTTATGAAACTATGGGAAAGGCGATTAGAGTGGTGTATTACCTACAGATCTAATATTCTTACAAGGGGAAATAATACGAACAATTTTACTGTAGCGTCTATTCGTATCTTTAAAAACGTTGTTTTAGAATGCTGTAAAGCTTTTAACAGTTGCGCACTAGTCGATTTCGTCGGAACTACATTTGAACACTAATACAAAAGGCGACTATTATAATTTTCAAATTCACTTCGAACCAAACATTAAATCGATTATAAAAGTTTTTGTATGAAGGCGAAAGACATTGATAAATTTATAAAAATCGAAGAAAATGTATATCACGTAGTATCTGCAAAAGACAAGCTATTACTATTTACTGTTAATACAAGTATTGCATTTTGTGATTGCCCACAGGGTAAAGGTGGATCATTCTGTAAGCAGTTATGTGCTTTAGAACAGTAATGCGGTTTTCTTTTTAGAAATTCTCCAGCTTTATTTTACCACGACAAAGTAAAGTTAGCTAAAATACCAGTAGGAAAAGATGCTCCTATTGATTTTTTCAAGAATATGTAAGGTGTGAATCGTTCTAACCTCTACATGAAGCCTTTAATACAGAAACTGCAATGAGACTTACATCATTCAGCAAACAAACCATTCCTGTATACAATTTACTAGATGACAATCAGTTTTATCATAGAAAAATTGTCAAAGAACTTCGTGAAGAGTTTAATAGGATTGGTAATATTTTTCAAGAAAGTTATTCACCAGAAGCCACTGCTGTTTTGCTAAAATTAAATTCAATGTTAAAAATGGTTCAGACCCCAACTCGAGCATTAAATTTTGCAGCAAATGTATTTACTCGGTCTAGAAAAATTCGAGTACAACCAACATCAATAAACAGACGTAAGGATAGAGGTTTACCAAAAACAACCAAAGGAATACAAGCAGGACGACCAGCAAATATGTAACAGAAATCAAAAGCACGCCCAACAAAGAGAATGCACAATTTGTCTAGAAATATCTTTGAAAATAAACCGAACGCAAAAATTCATTAACTTTTGTAAAGTTAAACAGTTTTACACATTTATTGTATTGTAGTATTTTTGATGTTCTTTTTTTGTTTAAAATATAGATATGTTACAATTTTCTGTCAATAAAAAATTTCAATAATTATTATTATACTATTATGTTTGATCATAACAGCGATTACGCGTGCGTGCGTTGAAACGCACTGGGGTATGCCAGTATTAACACTACTTTTGCTCAAGCATTTTCTATGCGTGTACAACCATGATGTATTGCAAGTATGGTTGTAGCGTGCGGGAGTATGGCTATACGCAGGGCATGCTACCTGGAGATGCAAATAGACAACTTATTTTTTGTCGTTGGTTAGTTGTTTCATGTAGAGAACATTTTGGCCTAGTGAAAAATATAATTTAGGGCAACGAATCAAATTTTTCGAATTCTGGTCTCACAAAAATTCACTGTTAACTTTCCCATCGCATCCACAAATAAAGTTCAGTGTAAATGTATGGTGTTGCTTGATTAGTAGTAAAATCGTTAATCTTTTGTTTTATTACGGATTGCTTACTGGAGCAAATATATGAACTTTATGGTAGATGTTTTGGAAGAATACCTAGAGGATATTAATCTAGAATATCGCCAAACCATTTACTGCCCGCAAGATGGCGCACCTGCTCATAATTATCGTGAAGTTGACGCAATTATGTAAAGACTTTTAGAGACCGTTGGATGGGAACAAACGGTCCTATAAAGCGACCACCTCGTTCACCAAACTTGTCGTCTTTAGATTTTTTTCTTTTGGAGCAATGCAAAAAGTAACGTTTATAAAAGAAGATACGCCAATGTAGCAAAACTAGAAAACAACATTCATTATCTATTAATTCAATTGACGGTAGAAGTATTTCAAATGCTACAGGGGGTGTTCTTAAGCGAGCCTTAATGTGCATTCAAGAAAATGGAAGAATTTTTGAATATTTCATGTAATATTACAGTGTTATATAAATGGTTTACTAAAAAGTCACACAACCTTGATTAAATTACAAACTTCTAAATATTTACTCTATTAATAATAAATTAGAACACTGTGGCACGCTACAAATTAAAATAATTAATACCCTTTTACCAACAAAAATATTATTTTTTAAAACTAAATACATATTTCGACCTCTATGTGGTCATCATCAGTAGTAAACTAAAAAAAGCATTAAAAATTAAGTTGTTCAGGAAACCCTTCTGGGGATATTCTCCTCACCACGTAGGCTGAAGTGATCCTTCCCAACAATCTCTATAAAACAAAGTAACTTTCACTTTGTTTTGTAGAGATCACCAGCCTACTTGGTGAGGAGAATATCCTCCGGTGTTCAAAACAAATTTTAGTAAATTGTTTGTTGGGAATGATTACTTCAGCCTATGTGGTAAGGAGAATATCCTCAGAAGGGTTTCTTGAACAACTTTTAATTTTTAATGCTTTTTCAGTTTACTACTGATGATGACCACATAGTGGTTGAAATACGTATTTAGTTTTCTTAAAAAAATATATTTTTTGAGGTAAAAGGGTATTAATTATTTTAATTTAGTTCATCTATCTTAAGGATTTTGATGTGAGTGTAATACTAGTTATGTTAAGAATTTATTTGTCTTTCATTTAAAATAAAAATATGCTGGGTGTTCCATTTAAAAAATAAATGTTTAGATCAATATTTAGGAAAAACGATTTTCAATTTTTTTGCATTGACAACCATAATCAGCTGTAAAAATTGAACTTCTTTGCCTATTTAACCAACCTCATAGCTCCAACAATAACAAAGTTAGCAATGGTGCCCAGTTAATTTGAAAGAGGCTGTATACATTATATAGAAGTGTATCCACCTATTGGATTCTCTCATACTGCTCTCTTAGAGAAACATAGTTTTCAAAAGCCTATAACATGTTGACGTTACATTTGCTAACTTTTCTGCATAACTTACTTATTGGCAATTTTAAATGTCCCACCATAAGAGAGATGCTGCAATGTAATACATAAATACTCACAACTAGGTTCTCATCCGTTTTTTACCTGCCGACTCCCAGAAGAAACAGGCTTAAATATTCACAGATTTATCGTCTGTGCAGTTCCTATAATGAGGTTCATACTAAAATAGACATTCACAGCTGCACACTTGCCTTGCTGAAACATTTAATATTTGAATCGTACAGCTGCAATGGTTTTATTACTGATTAGTTTTTATATTTTTGTACACTAAAAAATTTACAATATTTCGACCATTATAAAAGAAAGATATACAATGTGGTATATCAATGAATTTGTAATTTTTCTCTTTATTTTGCAAAAATTCAATATGACGTCCATAAAAAATAAAAAAGTTGACAGTCACATCTCTGAATACAGAAGGATTAGAAAAATTCTGATCACTTCGTTGAATTCCTGCTAATGATTTATGTAAATGAGCCAAGTTTCACATTTATGGCTATAATGGTATAGGAGTTATTAAGCATTTTCAAATTTGGTAACTTTTGGTTTTTACGCCATATTTTTAGAACAGACAGAGATATATTTATTTTCTTTTTAGTTTTAAATTGAGCTTATAATTGCACAAGTTTTTTCCCATTTAACCAACTTCCTAGCTCTGATAGTTTCCGAGATCTCCATACTGCGCATTGAAATTTTTTTATATATATAAATTTTGAATTAGCAGCTACATTATTACTGACGACAGCGGCAGTAGCTTCTATCACTTTTACTGTTGCAGACTGTATCAAAGTGCACGTTTTAAAACAATTTTAACAAGTAGCATTCAAAGCTGGACACTCCAGTCTGGTATGTTTTGGTCTTCCATAAAAATAGCATCATCGCCCACATGATTTCAGACGAGTAACTACATTATAATAAGGGCTGCTATGCTTGCGGCCACGTTCCCAATGCTCCACCCGAAGGTACTACATTGGGTTTAAACGCAAAAAGTAAGGCTGCTTCAAATTTAATCTAACTTCAGGTTAATCAATACTAAATAAAAATCTAACTGAAACTAAAAAGAGAGTTTAAAGAATGATATCCCTAGCGTTGATTCTGGATTAGCCCGATCCACAAGATACAAGCAAAAATGAATGAGGAGGGATTCGTAATACGGGAAGGCAGCTGCCAGCTCTGCTTACCGGTTCGACCTGAAGGGTCATCTTAAAACTATCCAAATCTAGCTAGCTAATATTAAAAATGGATTCAAATTTTCTAAGCATGCGTCAAATGTTTAATTGTGAATCCAGCTATTTTGCCTGTTCTATATATTTACAAATTTGTCCTCCCTGGTCTAAGTATTTATTTAAATTTCATCCTAAATTTGTTCCCTAGCATTCCCTATCATTCCCTAACTGACATATTATAAGTACAATCTTCTTTCCTAGATATACTGTCACCAAAAATTGGCGGCAAAACATCTAGCAAATAAAATCAAGCCACAGAACAAAAATACAGGCAAAAATATAAATATAAAATAAGTATAAATATAATGTAAGTATGTAAATAAACATAAAATAAATATATAAATAAATTAATAAATATCTAAATAAGCAAAAGCATGCAACAGTGCGTGAATTAGCAAAAACATCGCCCAAATTATCAGTTGTACTTGCATATGCATTATGATGGCTAGCGCCATTACGCACAAAACATGCTTCGTTAGATTATTTCAAAATCTCCTTATTAATACAAGTCAATGCTTATGCGAGTACAGCGGCTACAATTTTAATCCTACCTCGTATATAAATTTCCCAAGCATCCAAAGATCTGGTTTTCTTCTTACGTCTATTGGTATCTTACTGCTAAGGGAAGATGATGCACTGTTAAAATTCGGTTGGGTATGCTCTAAACGCTCTAGGGGGATCACAATCACTATCACTTTTAAGTCCTGGGGGAATGCGCAGTTTCACTCTATTTTATTTTCTTTATTTATTTGCTGATTTACTTTGTTGTTATTTATTTGTTTTAGTTTATTCCCGACTTCGATTTTTCCACGCGTATAAAGTGGGACAGTGATTGTTTTAGTGGTGGAGTTTGTCGTGCATATTAGATTTTGATTATTGATTTTTACTTTTGTTTTTGCTTTTCACTTTTTTTTACTTTTTTTATATATTCTTTTAATTTTATACAGATTTTGGTTATATCATGCTCATATCCGTTTCTCATGCCAAGTCAAAATCAAAAATTTTCAATCCTTCCCTACCCCCTCCGATTTACGTGCGTTTATCACCGTCTAATCTCGCGGCCCTTCCCGAAAATTCTTTGAAGACTGTCCAGAACGCCTTCTGGTTAGCCACTTCTCTGACTTCCTTTAGGCTCTTTGGCCGTGCTAGTCCTGACGAGCAACTACAGTTCATTTACAATTATTTATGGTTCCGGGTTGGGACCGTGTCATTTTATAGATTAAGGTCGACGTTTCGCCCACTTTTGTAAGGGGCTTCATCAGGACAATAAATATATTAAAAGTTAATATTAATTAGACAAGTCACAGTGTAAAGAGAAGAGTTACTCCTGAACTAGCAGACTCACTAGGCCCATTCATAGCCAAAAGGTGTCTTGTGGCGGTAACTGCCACAAGACACCTTTTGGCTATGAATGAGTTAGTGAGTCTGCTAGTTCAGAGTAACTCTTCTTACACTGTGACTGTCTAATATTAACTATTATATTGTCCTGATGAAGCTTAAAAGTGGGCGAACGTCGACCTAATCTATAATAGAACTCCATAAATATGACGGCCGTGAAAGCCTCCGACAATATCAGTTCATTTACATTTTCAATGCTCCACCTGTAGGTACTACATTGGCCAGGAGGCGAGTTCTTTGTTGCCTGGAAATTTAGAATTTTGCCGAACCCTTGACGTTCCAGGCAAGGTAGGGATCTTTAACGTGCGTGACAACACTCACACGGGACCTCCATTTAACCTCTCATCCGAACGAGGGCGTAATTTTTGTGAAAAATGCTCACCTGTCATTTTTCAAGCAGTCGGCCGTGTCGGGATTTGAACCCGGGACCTTGGGATCTGTAGTCTTACGCTTATTACATTGATCCACGGCGACGCCTGACGAGCAACTACAACCTTGGTCTGTCCAAATTACTTTTATCCTCTGACAATACGTTTATACCAGATCCTAAAGAGTTCACAAAAGCAGAAGGAGCTGTGACGTAGTTAGATAACTAAAGTAGAGTGCTTTCTAAAGAAAGTGCCCGACTGAAAGCACTTTCAAGATTCAGAATACTATTTTTTAACAGTTTTTGTTTAATTTCGGGAAACGACAACCTAGCAATGAAATCAATCCATATGTAGCAATTTTTATTTTCTAGTTTTGAGACTATCTTGAAATCATATTCTTTTGCTAGTTGTTTAAGTATATGTGAATACTGACTCACCGACTCACTAGTTAGTTGTTGACGAGTGCACAGAATGTCTTGCATAAACTATATTCTAGGCTTTATAAGAATGGCATTCAAGCTCTTCACATCTTCAGATGTGGTTTCACAATTACTTATCATTTCAAAAATATTGAAAAACACGTCATTTACAATCATCTGTAATTTAAACCATTCAGTAATTTCTCCAGTCTTGTGCAGCAAGAAAATTATTAAACGTTTGTTTCCTTGATGTATATTAAACCTAAATAAAAACTTTATTTAACAACAACACAGCTTACAAATTATGCTTAATATTCAATAACTACAACTATGATAATAATTCATAAAAGCACAAACTAAAACATCGGTGACTCAGAACTAATCACATCAAGGAGGTGGCCATTTCCAACAATTTTTATAGTACAAAATTTATCATTATCAAGGTTACTAAAACGAAAAGTGTAAGAGAAAGCTTCCATGTAGAATTGATTAGGCTAATCAGAACAAATATCCGCATGGAAAAATGTCAGTGGTGTACCATTCTTCTTTGAAAACGATTTCAAAGGCACCATTGGTGGCCTAACAGAAATACTTTTCTAATTAAAATATGAGGTTCTATATTCTATTAACTAATACATACAAAAAGTGAAAAATACTTTCAAAGATATTCAAAAATAACGATTTTAATAAAAATGCCAACACTGTAGCAAAAATTTAAGCCATTGTAAGCGTATATTCAAATGAACTTTTCTTTATAAAATGTTCTCAGGAAATACACCTTGAAATATTAGCATATCACTAAGGAATATGTTATATATGACAGTTGAAATTTAAAAAAATTTACTTGGTCAGTGAAAACTTTAGTAAAACTTTTATTTTCAAGCGCCTAATTTACTGAAACTCTGAAGTTTATATTCAATAAACATCTACCTTTTAATTGATATCATTGATATGTTGAACTTCAGAATACCAGAGTTCTGATTAGTAATTTCTACCCACCTGTATAAATATACGTTCAGTTTATCAAAATTTCAACAATTTTTCATATTATAAAGTTATGCATATTAATTGATCTATTGCTGATAAAATTTTACAGTTATATAAGTCTTATTACAATATTGAAGTTTGTAATCATTAAAGTATGTGTTATACATTACTCAGATAAGAACTATCTCCAATAGATAGCAAATAAAAATTGCACATCCCCTTATGGTATAAAATATAGTCAATTCGTTTGCTTATTTCAATTGACATATCAACGTCAACCATACAACGAATAAGAAATGGCTCCAAAATTGTATTATATTGAGGCCAGCCCACCTGCACGATCAGTATTATTAACAGCTAAGGCACTTGATTTAGAATTGGAATTGATACTAGTGAACCTTGTGGCAGGGGAACATCACAAGCCAGAATTCCATAAGGTAATAATTATTTTTCATAAAATTGTTTAATTTTTTTTCTAAATTTAATAAATTGAGTTCTATTGTTTAACACGTAAGTTAAAATGTTAGACCAAAATTCAATCCATGTGTACTTGACGTGATACTAATGGCAGAAAGGATTGCTAACGAAAATTTACGAAAGAAAGCTTAAAAAATAAACTATTCTATTTAAAATTATGAGGGAATTTTTGTTTTTTAACAAACTCATAAATGCCATCTTCGAGAAAGTTATGTTCAAGATAAGTCTTTGATCAATTTCGTTCAATAGATATAAGAAGCAAATTGGATCGGGTTTGTTGACCTATTAAATTTCAGTTAGAGTTTTTAATTTTTTTAATACACAAAGCCTGTGTTCTGCAGTTTTACGTGGGCCAGGAACTGTTAGACTTAATTCACATAATTTAATTGTTTTGGGACATGCGTGATCCATATCACATTTCTGGATAGAGTTATATTACTCACTAATACTAGTTTTGATAACATTTTTTAATCATATCCATTGTCAATGCATACCTTTCTTTGTGGTGGTAGGATACTAAAGTGTAATTGCAGAAATTTAGTTATGTAACAAACAATGTTTGAATGCTGGCAACATTGGTTCTCTTATATAATTAAAATCAATAAAAAGTTTTTTTTTAAATTTCAGACCATATCTTCACGATGCAATTTTTCTATGCACGAAATAAGATCATTTGTATAATATTGATGGAGATTTTTATCGATTGCCGATTGAGATGCAATTATTTATAAAACTGAATTCTTTTAAATCTTAGGACTTGAAACATTAATATTTTTCAGAAAAGAACATCTTTTCTTTTTCTAAAAATTTTATGAAATGTAAGAAAATTGGAGAGTTGTGACCAATCTTATTCTAAATCGTATGCATGTTCTATACAGGTCAATTTTTTTCTGAAAAAGAAAGATTAGATATTCCACACTTCTTCATGAGATTCAAATTTTTTAAAGCTCCAATATTTTTTGAAGGGACTCAGTATTCTCTGAATGAATTGATTTAGATTCCAACATTGCCAACAAATGTGAGTTAAAAATAGTCACCTTGTTTTGAAAACTACATTTAAAAATATTTAAATCTATCTGCAAATTTTTGTTTGTAATTTGTAATGAATTTATTAACTGTAATGTTTCGTTTTTTGATAGCTCTTGAGGTACACTTGTCTCTGAACATCAGTTAATTGGGAATAATTACAACTGCCTCAAATAACTCAAAAAACAGTTGTAAAATATCACAATGGTAATTTTGAGTTTTTATTTAAGCAGTTTAACTGCCGTCGGATGAGAGAGGTTTTAAAAGTGTTGAAAACTATTACTAGAATTTTAATAACCTCATTTCCTTTAGCTAAAAATATATTTATTATACCTACAGATACAGAAAATATCTCTCTTCTCTGATGGATTTATATTCGCCAACATGGAGGTCTACTAAAAAAAGATCTTAGATCTTGTTCTTGTGCTTTTCCTAGGAGTTGAATAGAGAGCATACTCAAAGTGAAATTTTGTACTTATGCACCTCAGTACAAACATTTATCTTGAAGACATCAAAATTTAATTTTAGAAAACTGTTATTAAAGTACAATTATTACAATAATTTTCTACACCAAGTTCACGCTTACATTGCAAAAAAATTCGTTTTTGAATGATTTAAGCAATAATTGCATCAAATTGGAGCAGGACACCAACATCATACCTTTTTAGTTGCACGCGGACTAACTGTAATATTTTACTCAAATTAACAGTTTTAGTTAGAAGTTCTGATAAACAGTGGAGAGTGGAGACACTAAAAACTGTTGGGTTAGTAAAGCATTTTTAAGACATGCCTTTTTTAATGATGAGTCTGATTCCCGCCAGTTAACTGATACAGACAAACGCTCAGCAATAATTGTTAAAACACATCTGAACTGCAGTATTGAAAATGCCTCCCTACACATCAAGCTTCACATAGTGATGGCAATTTTGTTGTCATTTATTGATGTCAGAAAAAATGATCTTTTAGAAGAAGCCTTAGAAAAAAGAGTAACTTTAAAAATCTCGCCCAAAGAGTTTCTTATAAACGATAGAATCACACTTTAAAATTGATGGATTCAACATGTGACTTATACAGAGACATTTTACTGCATAAATGCCATGATAACGGCTGACGTTAGGCATCGCTAAAAGTGTGCTGTGATACAGATACAGCAAATTGTAAAATTTAAAATTGTTGCCTTACCTTTCTTTCTAACTCTACTTTGCCTGGCTAGCTCAACGAATTAATGGAGTTTTCAAAATGAAATCAAACACAGCAATATCATAAAGCATTTATACAGTCTAAAATATTTTTTCTCATGCAATATCATATAGAACATTTACAGCATAGTTTCTTTCAAACATCAAATTATTTCTAACAAGTACCTATTTACTTAATTATCGAAATGTCTCTTACCTTATTTAGGTTTAAATTTACATACTTAAATTTCTTCTCATATGGATAGTTTACCCAGCTTTAATTCCCACGCTTGTAAAGTTTGTTTGGCTAAAAAAATCCTTAACAAATAATGTATTAAAAGGTTAGAGTGTTTCGAACTCTGATCATAAACTTCCTAGTAAATACGTTTTAAAAATTATTATACAATTAAAACCTACCCACCTAAGTGCACAGCATAGTGAAATGTTTTAAAATGATGACATCCTCCGGCGTAAAAGATTCCGGAGTTAAAATAGTTCACAATTTGGATCTCCGAGAGGGATTGTTTCGGAGGAAGTGATCGACAAGTTTAAAAAGGGAACATTCTGCGAATCGAAGCGTGGAATGTCAGGAGCATGAAGCAAGTAAGTAAGCTAGTGGATCTGAAAATTGAAATGAATAAGCTAGCATTAGACATAGTAGGAATTACCGAAGTTCGGTGGCCAGAGGTGGGGGATTTTTGAAGCGGAGACTTGTAAGGTAGTTCATACAGGATCATATGAAGAAAATTCAGGTGTGGGGATAATCATGCGGAAAAAGATAGGACACTGTGTAGAAAACTACTTATAAAAGAACGAAAGAGTGCCCATAGTTAGATTAAAATCTAAACTGGCAAATACAGTAATAATATAAGTATACATGCCCACCTCTAGCTACAGTGACGAGGAGGTAGAAGCGATCTACAAACTATCAAAGACATGCCAAGATTTGTAAAAGGACATGAAAAATTAATAATTATGGTGGATTTTAATGTAGTGGTAGAGAAATGACAAGGTAAATGGGTTGGTAGGATTTTGCAACAAAAACAATTTAACCATCTTGTACGCATTATTTCGACATCATGCTAGAAGGCGATATACATGTAAGCTGCCAGTAGACATGGGGAGATATCAAATAGATTACATTTTTGTTCGACAACAGTTTAGAAATCAAGTAAGACACCGTAGAAGCTACCCAGAAGCAGAAATAGACACTGACCACAACATAGTAATTATGAAAGCCGTGCTTAAATTTAATAATTTGAAAAAAAGGAACAGAAAAATGCACTTTGACTTTGAGAAAGTAAAAGATGAAACTATCCACAAAAGATTTGAGAAATGGTCACAACTGAAAATCTAAAAGTTATTGGACAAGCAGTAACAGAAAGTCTCTTCCAACTTGTAAGTTTTATGTTCGAGACTGGTGATATACCCAAAGACTTTATACGTAACATCATAGTCACTATACCAAAAAGGCAAGGTGTGGATAGATGTGAAAACTTTTGAACAATAAGTGTGATAGCATACGTGTTAAAAATATTAACTAGTATTGTACAAACAAAAATTTAAAAACAGGCTAAAGAAATACTACGAGAAGATCAATTTTGGTTTAGAGGAAACAGGAAAACATAGGAGGCCACTTTAGCTTTAAGGGTGTTAATGGAGAAAACAATAGAAAAAGAATAAAGCGTATATATAGGGTTTGCAGAGTTGGTAAAAGCATTTGACAATGTAAAATGGAGAAAATGTTTGAAATACTCAAAAAGATTGGAATGAGTTATAGACGAATAGTACATAGCTTATACCAAGAGCAAACGGCGGTAATAGAATTAGAGCAAGAGCGTAAAGAAGTAAATATCAGGAAAGGGTTGAGAGAGGGATGTGTCCTATCACTATTAGTTTTTACCTTATATATCGAAGAGGCAATGAATACTGTCAAATGCACAAAGATATTTGGAATTACTATGTAGGGACAAAGGATTGATATGCTTAGATTTGTAGATGATATCGCGGTATTAGCAACTAGCAAGGAAGAGAAGCAGTATTAGTGAAATGGAAACAGTTCTAACAGAGAGATACGGTATGAAAATTAACAAAAATATAACTAAAGTACTAGTATATAAAGGTGGGACAAATAAGTCAAAACCAGAATTCATATAGGAAAGAAAAACTGACAAGAGGTTAACGAATTCTGCTACCTAGGAAGTCAAATAACACAAAATGGGAAGAGCATAAAAGATATAAAACAAAGATTAGCGCATGGCTGTGCTGTATTTAACAAAAAAAGCAACTACTATGTTCAAAGATACCAAACATAGAATAAGGAAAAGATTGATGAAAACATGTGTGCAGTACCACACTGTATGGTTGTGAAACGTGGATAGTGGGAGAAGCGGACAGTAAAAGGTAGAAGCCTTTAAAATGTGGTGCAACAGACACTTGATGAAGATATTATGGACAGACAAAGTTACCAACAAAGAAGTTTTCGAAAGGATAGGGAAAGAAAGAAATATGTGAAAACAGTAAAAAATAGGTGAGATAGGATGATAGGACACATACTAAAGCATGAGGGAATAATGCGCAATATATTAGAAGCAGAGAAAGAAAAAAAAAGGTAGAGGTAGACTTAGATTAGACTATTGCACACAGATAGTGAAAGATGTAGGTTGTGGGAATTTTAGAGAAATGTGTAGGTTAGCTCAGAATAGGAAACAATGGAGGTACACGTCCAACCACTTCTGGAACTGAAGACTTATTGATGATAAAACACAAGTTGTTCAGGTATGAAGATGCGGATGGGTAGTTACATCCATTTACCCCCCTGTATATGCCCCTTATCTGAGCATTTGATTCTATTCAAAAGTATTCTATGTACTAGAATATACAAAATAATATAATATTACTTGTTGCTAACATGTTAATTTTGCTTTTAGATAAATCCTCAACATACTGTGCCTGCAATAGACGACAATGGATACTATCTATGGGACAGTCATGCGATCCTAACATATCTTGTTGAAAAATATGGAAAGGACGACTCTTTGTATCCCAAAGATCTTCAAAAAAGGGGTATTGTTGATCAACGTCTACATTTCAACTCCAGTATTTTGCAGCCAAGATTATTTACCATAGTTGTAGGTGTTTTAATTTTTAGTACTTTTCTTTCAAAATCCTTTGACAATGAGGTCTATTTTAACAAAATGCTGGTGATATCTAATTCCGTTAGATGCTACTTGATATCCCTAATATTAGAGTACAGAAACTTCAAATTTACTACATGATGTTTCTGTTGCCTTATAGAGAGTTACTAAACTCCTTTTTACAATTCTTTATTTGGTGCTTTATAAGTCTGATTATTCATAAATAATTACAAGAAATCCATAGTATATTCAAATGCTGCTACAGAGATCACTGATGATAATTAGTATAATATTGACTGCAGTAACTTCTATCTTAACACGGCGATTACACCATATTTATTACTAATTTGCCTACACATGTACAAATTGCTCTAACTTAATTCATATAGAGACTAAGCATATTTACTTTAGCTACTTGAACAATAATTTAGTTAATGTTACTTGTGGATTAATGCACGGGTTGCCCAAGTGCCAGGTCATACAGTTCATATATAGAATTATAAAGCTTTTACATTATACTAGAAGTCAGTAGACCCGTTTAGAACCTTCCCATTATATTTGAGTCTTGTAGCTGTCAATTAATTCATTGTTCGGCATCATTTTTACACTATTATTGTGAGGTACATTGCGCTAATGTTGTTTATAATATCCATAAATTAAAAGCAATTACAATAAAACATCTTTATCGGTGTTGCCAAGGAACGGAAATAAACTAGAATTGATTTACGATTATTTTATGATATATAAATCAATTGTAAAAAATATTTAAAATAAATTGAGAACCTCATTTGTGTTATAAATTCTGCAATAACAATTAAGTTATATTACAAATGAATTTAATAAGAATAAAATAGAGCAGTGTTTCTCAACCTCAAATGTGTAATTTATTGGAAGGTACCAAAAACGAAAGGGCTAGAGGGGAGCAAAATTGTGAAAAAGATGAAGCAAAAATCACAGAAAAACTTTTTTTGAAAAGATCAAAATGTAAAATACAATTCGAAAATATCAAAAACATTACAATATAAAACGAAATGTCATACACTACCTAATGCAAACTTAACAATGAAGTATACAAAGAAATATGACAATTAGTCAAACTAGGGGCTCTGCTGGACCTGTCTTGTAGAGAACAAATAACCTTTTGAAGATTGTAATTAGTTCAAAATGGAGACTTAGTTCCTTTTTTATAGTAAGTTGGGATCTATTTTTATCTTTATTGTAACCACAATAAGAAAACCGACTTTAAAAAGATAAGTTGTTAGAAAGGATAAAACTATATCAAAAGCGTTTGTCTTCGGTGCAAAAAATTCAGTATCTATACCAGACCAAAACTCACATAAAAATTTGTCGGCAAAATGCCTTCTAATTTTGCTATTTGCTATAAAATCTATATATTGTTCTTCTTATCGCATGAGAGGTTTTCAGGAGTATTTCTCTATGAAGTTCTCATAGGTCGTAAAATACTATCCAGAATGCTTCGTAAACGTTGTTAAGTGATTCTCTTTAGCGCAGATTTACAATATTAAACACTTCTATGTTTCTACGCTTTAAATATGAATTCCAAGCTGGTCACCACTAAAATTGTTAAATAAATAACACACAGAAGGTCGTTCTTCGTCATTTGTCTGAGTTCACATGAATCCAAAATTTAAATATACCTCAGAATATTTCCTTGATTTTGTTTTTGAAATTAACATTTTCTGAGCACTTATTAAAGCTTACAGTTCATCCGATGCTCGTTTATTTCCAGTTAAAAATGTATCTATGGTTCTTCACTTGAAAACGGCAAGTTCTACACTGTATACACAGTGCATAAGTAATACTACATCCTACGGTATTTACTCGCAAGCGATCCGCTCGTCTGGTAGAAATCACAATGAATCATCTCATATAAATTAAACATTTTCAGCACAATCTAGTATATTCGCAATTGTATTTCTCATAAAAATCACCAGATATTGCAATACAAGAACGAATGAATATAGGTTCAATTTTTACCATGCAACGGTCAGTTAAAGCTTTCACTGACTGTTGCATGGTAAAAATTGAACCGATATTCATTCGTTTTTGTATTGCAATATCTGGTGATTTTACGAGAAAATACAATCGCGAATATATAAAAGCATAAACTTTCTTTAAGAACGCTCTGTATATGAGGCTACGTTTTGTATTAGTTAAATGGATAGAAATTTTACTTATAACATTCATGCAGTATCTAGGCGAAAATTTAAATAAAAAAGATTCTTTCACTTTTCTGAAAAGTTGCATCAATTCTTAATATTAAGAACTACAAGAAATAGTCACGTAATTCATTCTATAAAACTAACATTTGCATGATAAACTGAGATATCAAAACAAATTTGCTATTTATAAAGGAAATGTTTAGAGTGATTAGAATTTAAAATGACTGGAATTTACGTATCATAAAGCAATTCGATTTGATGAAAACGCTCAACGAATGAAATGTTTTGTTATGTACGTAAACGTTTGTGTTGGTCTAAATTATGTGACCAGTAAAGATTTTTGTATTTGGAGAATGCAGTGCATTTTTCTGGAGATATGCTTGTTTATAATCTGAATTATCATTATATATAGGATGAAGGAAATTTTAAAATGGACGATTCCTATTTTTCTGCAAACTAGTGAAGCAATTTAAAAATAACCGAATTCCATAAAAATAAATGCAAGTAATAAGATTGTTACTGCACTACATCGCCTTATTGCAGCCGTTTATTCAGGGCGGATTCGGGTAAAAGGGGCGACCTTAGCTTGAATTGTGATGTAGAATTGTATAAGTGAAATACTAACGCACATGCAAGCATTTAATTATTATTCAATGCAACTGCATTTAATAATTCTTATAATAAGGGGTTAGTAATATTACACAAACAAACAGAAAGCAAATATATTGACCATAACGAGTCATTAACTATAAATTCAGAAAACTTCCAACTACGTGCTTGACAGATGGATGCAAAAATGCAACACAGGTGGTGGAATACACAAAACAAAGCCGTTTCATTATCTTCTGCTGTGACAATTAGACAACAAAGCAGGAATTTGAGATAAATTTGTAACATAGAGGGTTCCATGTGAACGTTATAAAACAGGCTGCAATCGTGCAGTTACTAATGGTTAATTTGTGCAAACACCTAGATTATCTTAAACGACTTCACTATTTCGAAATCTTGAAGGTATCTACATGTCAATATTCGATAACATAAAATCCCTGGCACAACTGTGGTTATGCGATTGCGCTTTCACACTAGTAATTGAGTGGTTTCAATTACATACAATTAAACAGGTTAAATCCTACCTTATCGTCAACAAGTTGCATCTCCAGACACTCACTGCAAACACAAATCAATTAATTATTGTTTCTTCTTAATTAGTCATCACATGTTTATTCAAGGGAGCTTTCTCTGACACTCCTACCTATATGACTACTCAATACTGTCCATTTCCCTGCTCGCTGCACAGCCTTCGTTCCTGCTTAGTAACATAGACGTAGAATTCTCGGGAATCTCGACTGATAAACCACAGTACCTTTCTTCCCACAATAACCTTTTCTAGTACAACATGAATTCATAATTATGCCATCGGCATAACGTAAGCATGGTCAAGCAAGAACAGTAAAGTGCTAATTTATACCACAAAAGAAATTTTAGTTAAGGTTAATATGCCAATCTATTTGAGCAGAAGAGTTTTTAATGTTCTTGCAACTGAAATAGTCAAGAAAGTGGATTCTTAAATTTAGTTTTGAGATATCTGCTTCTGTTATATAGGAAAGCTTACTTCAATATCACAGCAATATACATACATATATATATATATATATATATATATATATATATATATATTGCTATGCTATTAGAAGAATTATCATGCCCCTACGTTGGGCTGCATATTTATTTGCTATGAATACCTTTCTAAATTATCGTGCCCCTACTTTGGGCTGCATTATTTATTTTGCTATGAATTCTAAATTATTGGACCACCATTTTAATATTCACTATTAAGTGTAATTATCTCCTCCTCCAGCTGTTTTCTTAATATTGCTATCAACTGGACTTTATCTTTAAACAACTCTATCTACCAATGGCAAAATTCGATACGTTACCGCCTTGCGGGTTATCACTTTCCTATTCAACTTGTGGCTCCGCCTTTGTACTATTTAAATCTTATGACCTCGGCTAGCATTTATTTGCAATTATAAAATTCAGTAAATTTAGATTCTATATAATGAAACCAATATGTTATGTACAGCTTTTGAAATTATTTGTAATACATTTCTTATAAATTTCATTTATTAACAACCATCTAGTATGTACTCAAAAAACCCAAAGTCACCAAAGAAAATTTATTATCTTTACCAACAAAGTGTAGAATATTCTAAACCTGTTTTCATATTACTCATTCAATACGCATGCAACCTCTTTTGTTGACTTCTTCACAAGCATATCATATTTAGCAAATTCAATATTAAAAATAAAATAAAAATTCATATAGAAAAACAAATGTCTTATAACTAAAAATCTGACCTGGTTTTATCTTTTTCACATCGACGCTTCCAATAAAAATAATCTTCCCCGATTCTGGATTCCATTCAAATTATTACACTATGGACCACCACCATTAAATTATATACCCCAATTTATTTCAATTCTTCAAACTTAGACTTTTATCATTCTTGCCCCAGACTTAAAATTGTAGTTTGTTTCACCCCTGTACTTCAAGATTGTATTATTCTTCTTTTCGCCTTGACATTTAAATTGTATTACTGTATTTTTTTCTTAACATCAGCATCCTAGTCTATTTTCCTCAGACCTCGAAACCCTATTATTTTTATGTCTTAGTTTACAATAAATTCATTAAAAACGTACTTACGTTTAAATGGCAATTGTAATCTTCATATTCGCACTCATTTTATTTTTCACTTTTATACTTATTACGTATTACTTTGTTTAATGGCAATGCACTTCGGCCTTCATTGAGTTCAAAACTGACTTTCTTATCAAGGTGCTTGCTAATATAATCTCGAATTCCCACTCCATCCGTGGGTTTGGTCTAGAACCCGTCGCTTGTCTCTGACCAATCAAATAATTTCATTTACAGCAGTTTCTGATGTAATGCTCCACGTTTTCCCATAATCACAACCTGCCCGCAGCTGTCTTTCATTATCAACATGCTGTATTTTGATAGATTCCTTGCTTTTCTATAAACAACTGATGCAACCCGACTTTAAATTTCCATGTTTACATGCGATTCACGCAATTTTTAATCATTTCTCTTATCAAAATGGTTATATCTTTGTACGCATTTATATTAACTACCTGAAACTCTATTTCTATATCCGTATTAATTTAATCGTCTGGAACTCTTCTTCTAAATGCGTGTCTAATTACACTTTATCATTCATTTCCCAATATACGCGTGTCTCCACTGAAAAATATCCTTATTTGTTTTACCTAAATTAACTAAACTTTATCTACAGGGTATTTAATATTAACTATCTACTTAACACATGTATTTCTCATTCCTACGCCAACTATGCGTCTTCCTATGTTTACCTGCGTCGCCCAAAAACTATCTCTACTCTATATACAGGGTGTTGACTACTTACTATCTACAAACTATGTCTATTTCTTAATTATCTCCTTAAATAAGTGTAGTTTTCTGCTGACTATTCTAATTACTCATTCCCGAACGACCTTTACTATAACGTGCACCCTTAAGCAACCCCTTATCACAGCAATATATATATAATAGAAATATAAATAACAGGTTATTGGTCATCAATGGGTAATAAAACTAGTTTGTTTTCTATCAAGCTTTAGATCTATTTAAGACCTTAATCAGGGTACTAAAAAATGAATGACATTGGAACAATATAATGTCACTTACAGAACCATTGTTGGAAGTGACTACAGTTATTCATTTTTAGTACCTTGATGAAGATCTTTAATAGATCGAAAGCTTGGTAAAAAACAAAAGAGATTTATTACTTAATTGATGATCAATAACCTGTTATTTACATTTCTATTTGATACACAAATGGTCGTTACATTAATAATTATTATATATCTATAACATTAATAATACAGCAGTTTTGTACACCGAACGCACGCAAAATCCCACTTTTGTCAGTTTATTGTTTACATCTGCCAACAACATTTCGGATATTTCTCTTTGTATTTATTTTAATTCTTTATATTGTTGCGAGCTACTATTAGGCAACCCGTCAAACACACAAGCGTTGTAGGGTCTGCATAGTCTACAGGATTCTGGAATGCTTCTAGCAATCAAACACACAAAACGCCGCCATCACTGTTAATTCTCACTGGACCGGGAAGCTTCTCGTAATTACCAGAAGATGAGTCATATCTTTAAATCTGAGTATATATAAGACCGCTAATAAATGCAAGGGTCAGTCTATACTTGAATGTCTAATATAAATTATATCGTGTACAGTAAACGTAGTTGAGCTTTTGGAAGTTTAAGAATATACATAAATGTTATATGCTGTGTTTAATGTACATGCAGCTTGTAGTATACATAGATAGACAAAGTGTAAAATAAATAAATAGTTGTGGTAGTGTTGTTAATGGACCTATGGTAAAGAAGTTAGTTAAGAAGATATCAGTGCTTGTAAATTCATTAGTGTAATAGTGCTTCATTGTTAAGTGGACTGAAAACATCTATAAACAAGGCATATACTGTTAATTAGACTTGTGAACTGTGAGTAATAAAGGCGTTTGTTATTACTTGTTTTTAAGTTAGAGAAACGCGGTAGTAGTAGCCCGTTACAATATTTATCGTTAACTTGAGAGAAATATGAAATTCAGATGCTGACATTTCAAAGGCCATTGTAGTTGATTCGCTTATAATTTTTAGAACAAAAGGTAATAATCTTCGTATTTTAAATAAAAATATTTTTTGGAACAGCTAGTTAGACGAAAATATAAAAAACTATGATCACTAAAAATAAATATCTATTGGTAATGTCATGTAAACTAAATAAATATAGTATTTTAGATAGTTAATTGGCTTAAGAAATTCATATCATGTTAATTCATAGGAAAATTGATCACGCGACTGCCTTTTTCGTTGTCCTGACTTTGCGTTGAAGTCTTTTACAAACTATATGATTGTCGTATATAATTCGTATCGGAAGCAATATAATTACTTTATATGAACTTAACTAAAACTAATTCTAACATCATTTCTATATCAAACTCGTGGAGGTCTTTTATATTGATCTGTAAGGTTTTTCAATGAGTGCTAACTGAACTAGATATAAAACGTACTTATATTCGTTACGACAAATTCTAATTACTAGTTGACTATTTTCATATTTTGCACATTCAAATATAGCAAATAATTTGTAAAAAGTATTTTTGTTCTCATATATCAAATGCCTTAAGTATCTTACGCATTGTATTGTTAACACTTAATAAATAATCTACAAATCGACATTGCTTACATAAGCTAGTACCAAGAACGAAACTACAATATCATCCAAGAACTTTTCTTTTTCGATTTCTCTAAGTATTTAACCAACATTGGTTACTATTGTAATTCTAAAAACTTGGTTAACAAAAAAAGTTAAAAAGAAAACATAACAAATCAGAATTGCGACAACACTTAAAAACAATAAATAATATTTTCAGGAAGATAAACTATTGCACCTAAGCTCAACAACTGCATACTGCAATCACAAAATTAAAACTGAAATTAGACATAATATTAAACATATCACTAGCATTTTGTTTTTGATATATCGAATATACTATATTTAGATTCCTAAATAAATTTATTTAAAACAACTAATGAAGTTTACTTTCACCTTATAGAGGCCACTTGTTCGAGGTCTTGCTACTTCCATTCCTCAAGAAAAGAAAGACGATATTCAAGAGGCTTACAATTTATTGGAACTATTTCTTGAAGGCCGAAATTATTTTGCTGGAGACAATATTACAATTGCAGACTTTTCTATTGGTGCTACACTTTCATCGATTTTGCCAATAATTCCCCTTACTGAAAAACATGTACGACTTAATGCTTGGTTCGATAGTTTAAAGGCTATTCCTTTCTATCAGGAACTAAATCAGAAAGGTGCAGATAAGTTGGTTGGATTTATTAAGAGTAAACTCGTTTAAAATAGGTATTTTAGGCCAAAGCTATTTGTAATAACCAAGTTATAATTATAGCAAAAATTTTGTAATATTATATTTGTCTATTGTATTGTAATTTATTTTACTAAAGTCATTAATTAAGTTATACAACGAAGTGATAATAAATAGTGATTTTATTACTCAGTGTGTTTCAGAATAAAGTACCGTTAATTGAAGAATATATGTATACTTACACCATGCAAATATCTTTAAAAATAATGTTACCAAATATTTTAATTACAAGTGACCAAGATTTATAATAACCAAAATGCATAATGTTGTGTATTTTATATTAATTTAATGAGAAGAAACAAAAATTAATGTTAATAAATGACCTACTTCCCAAGAATTTTTTATATTATTGTTGCGATCCACTATTAGGCAACCCGTCAAACATACAAACGCCCGGGGCACAGCGTATTCTTCAGCATTCGAGAATCCTTCTACAAAGTTCTAGATAATGAGTCATATCCTAATGCAGGGTATATATAAGGCCGCTTATGAATGTAAGAGTCAGTCTATTCTTGAATGTCTAATATAAATTATATCGTTGTAAAGTAAACGTAGTTGAGTTTTTAGAATATATACATAAATGATATGCTGTGTCTAATGTGCATGCAGCTTGCAGTATACATAAATAAATAGAAGTGTATAAACAAATAGTTGTGTTAGTGTTGTTAATGAACCTATGGTAAAGAAGATAGTTTAAGAAGATATTAGTGCATGTAAATTCATTAGTGTAATAGTGCTTCATTGTTAAGTGTCCTGAAAACATCTATAAATAAGGCATATACTGTTAATTAGACTTGTGAACAGTAAGTAATAAAGACGTTTGTTATTACTTGTTTTAAATTAAAGAAACGCGGTAGTAGTAGCGCGTTACACTGGTGTCAGGCATTTGTGGGGTATATAGTGATTAATTTAAAAGGAAAACACACAAGCCTAAAGACATTTAAGTAGTTTGTATATGCCAGTGACAAGAAATCAAAGTAAAATGGAGGCAGACACTTTAATGAATTTCCTCAAGGATTTTAAATCCGGTATGGAGGAAAGGTCGGCTAAACTGGAAGTGACACTAAATGAAAAGTTTACTGAAAATGCCGCAAAAATAGATGAAAAGTTTACTGAAAATGCTGCAAAAATATATGAAAGGTTTACTGAAAACGCTGAGAAAATGGAAAGGTTAAGTGAAAATGCTGCCAAAGTGGAAGAAATGTTGAATGAAAGTACAGCCACGTTAGAACAAAGATTAATGGAAAGTTCCATTGCATTGAAAGAAGATTTTACTGAACAAGTAAAAACAGTTGAGCAAAAGTTGGATAATAAATTGGTAAAAATGGAAGAAGATGTGATGAGGCTTCAAGAACAAATGATTTCACTAACAACGCGACCACTTGAATTACCAAGCCAAGTTGTTAATCAGAACATTCCAGAAATAAGAACCACGGAAAGAAGCGAGTCAATTCCGTCTAAATTTAAAGTAAAACCACCTACATTCGATGGTAAAACACCTTGGCCCACATATTTGAAACAATTTGAAGCTGCTGCAATAGCCAACGGTTGGTGCAACAAAGAGAAGGCTATCTCCTTAATAGTGGCCCTACGGGGGGAGGCTCTTAACATTTTACAAACGATTCCCGATCACCAGCAGAATGATTACGGCCTCTTAACATCAAAGCTTGAGATGAGATATGGAGATGCTCACCTTCAACAGGTTTACCACGCACAAGTTAAGAACCGCTCGCAAAAGACAAGTGAAAGCCTGCAAGAATTCGAAGCTGACATTGCCAGGTTAGTTAGATTGGCATACCCAACGGCACCAGACAGCTTCCTCGAACAACTTGCTGTCCAAACATTTGTGGATGGCGTTAAGGATGGCGAAATACAGCAAGCGCTAAGACTAGCACGGCCAAAAATGTTAGATGATGCACTGGCCCATGCGCTTGAATTTGAAGCAGCTAAGCAGACATCACATAGGGTGAGTCACAAAGTTCGGTCTGCCTTAGAGGAACCTGGTCAAGCTCAGAACAGCATAGATGAAATAATCAACCGTGTGTTTGAAAAGCGAAAGGCGGCAAGGCTGAAAAGACTACGACCGCGGAGATGGCGTCTACGATGCTGGAGCTGCGGTGAAGTTGGCCATATGCAGAGACGTTGTACTCAACCAAAGAAACAACCGGTTGTGCCAAAGCTGGTCCATGTAAGAGGGCGAACTTCGACAGCACAGCGTAGTGCCCCGGAGATTATCATCCGTGCTGCATCGTCGGTGGAAAGTCTGGACAGCATTTATATCGATGGTAGAATTAATGGTAGGGTTGTCCGATTACTTGTGGATACAGGAGCGACAAGAACTATTGTGAGACCAGATTTGGTTGGTCGTGGAAAAGTGCTACCTGTATCGGTGTGTCTCCGAACGGCAAGTGGTGAGAAGATTGGTACTCATGGAGAGACTGCCGTTATGTTGACAATTGGGGACAAATTAATTAATCATCGAGTGTTGGTGGCTGAAATTACAGAAGAAGTGATCTTGGGAATGGATCTCATGAGAGAATATGGGTTTCATGTAAACATGAAAGAAAATGTGCTTCGGATAGATGATGATGAGATTCCATTTCAAGGGACGAGTAACCAGACGATGCAAGTTCGAATGATTTGCGATATGAAAATACCCGAGAAGGCGGAGATGATAGTAATGGGACGCCCGGATGGTACGCTCCGGGAAGGACAAGTATGCATGATGGAAGCAACTGAATCGGGGATGGGTCAGGAGGGGCTTCTGATTGGAAGAACGCTGGTAAAGTCTCGAAATATGGTACCAGTAAGGGTGCTGAACATTAACCCTCATACAGTGACCCTGAAGAAAGGCATGATTGTGGGAAGTTGCATTCCAGTATGTCATATTAAACGTTGTATTGACGACACGAAAATAAACCAACCAACGGTTGCTCACAGAAATTGCTGGATATGTTGATACCCTCGTGTCAAGGATTAAATGGCGATCAACTGGGCAAGGTAAAAGAACTGGTCGGACGATATCGAGGTGTGTTTGCACTGGATGATAGTGAGAAGGAAGGACGAATGTTGTGCAACACAAGATCAATACTGGAGATGCGCAACCGATAAGACAACACCCAGGCGGCTTCCTTTGGCAAAACGTAAGGAAGCTGAGCAAATTATCACCGATATGGAAGAACAGGGGTGATTGAACCCTCGAATAGTCCATGGGCATCCCCGGTAGTGCTTGTCAAGAAAAAGGACGGGTCGACAAGGTTTTGTGTAGACTACCGGCGGCTTAACAATGTGACAAAGAAAGACAGCTATCCTTTGCCCAGAATTGATGACACCTTAGATACTCTATCCGGATCTAAATGGTTTTCGACCTTGGACTTGAAAAGCGGATACTGGCAGGTAGGCTTGGAGCCAAACGATAAAGAAAAGACTGCGTTTACAATTGGAACTGGATTATGGCAGTTCAAGGTCATGCCATTTGGATTATGCAATGCTCCTGCTACTTTTGAACGATTGATGGAGTCGATACTGCGTGGACTGTCCTGGAAAACATGTCTGGTGTACCTAGACGACGTGATAGTGTTAGGCCGGTCTTTTGAAGAACACCTTAAAAACTTAGAGGAGATATTCCAAAGATTACGCGGGCAAACCTTACATTGAGCCCCAAGAAGTGTCAACTATTTGGAAAAGAGGTGAAATACCTAGGACATGTCGTTTCAGAGACCGGAATAAGAGCTGACCCTGACAAAATAAAAACGGTACAAGAGTGGCCTACACCAGCAGATATACACCAACTACGCAGTTTTCTAGGATTGTGCACATATTACCGACGTTTTATACTTGGGTTTGCGAACATTGCCAAACCGTTAACAAAATTAACCGAAGATGGACAAGAATATGATTGGAATGACGACTGCCACAGTGCATTCGAACAACTGAAACGGCTACTAGTTACAGCACCAATTTTGAGTTATCCACGGATGGAGGGAAAATTTGTGTTGGATACCGATGCCAGTAACACAGCTATAGGAGGCGTTCTTTCTCAAGTGCAGGACGGACAAGAAAAAGTTATTGGGTATTTCAGCAAGGTCTTGTCGCGGCCAGAAAGGAACTATTGTGTGACAAGAAGGAGCTGTTGGCCGTCGTCAAATCCGTAGAGCACTTTTATAAGTACTTATACGGCCGTAAATTCCTGTTGAGAACAGACCATGCTGCACTGAAATGGTTATTGCAGTTTCGAAATCCTGAAGGGCAAGTGGCAAGGTGGATAGAGCGGCTGCAGGAATATGACTTTGATACAGAACATCGTGTAGGAACTAGCCATCGGAATGCAGACGCTCTATCAAGGAGACCTTGTCCGATGGACTGCAATCATTGCTCCAAGATGGAAGAGAAAATAAGTGTCATCCATAGAATGACGGTAACCGATGATACTTGGCAACTCGAAAGAATACGAGAAGACCAGGAGAATGACGCCGAATTGGGACGTATTATTGAGTGGAAAAATAGAGGACAACGGCCAGCTTGGGAAGAAATTAGTATTTTAAGTAGGAGCCTGAAGGCATACTGGGCACAGTGGGACTCCTTGATGATGAAAATAGAATCTTGAAACGACGCCTGGAATTTGAAGAGGGCACTGAGAGACTTCAAGTGATAGTGCCGAGAAGCAGAGTGCCGGAAGTGTTGCAGCACTTGCACGATGGTATTTCCGGAGGGCACTTTGGCGTGAAAAGAACTCTCGAGAGAGTGAGAGAAAGATTCTATTGGCTGAACTGCAAAGATGATGTGAAGGAGTGGTGCCGGAAATGTGAATTGTGTGCCTCTGCAAATGGCCCGGTCTCAAAACGGAAAGCCCCAATGAGACAGTATAACGTGGGGAATCCTTTTGAGAGGTTAGCCATTGATATAGCTGGTCCATTTCCTGAATCAGAGAAAGGAAATAAATACATCTTGGTTGCAATGGATTATTTTACCAAATGGCCGGAGGCATATGCTATACCTAACCAAGAAGCCGAGACGGTTGCAGATGTACTAGTCAGGGAGTTGTTTTGTCGTTTTGGAGTTCCGTTGGAATTACACTCCGATCAAGGTCGAAACTTCGAATCAGTATTGTTTCAAAATGTCTGCAAGCATCTTGGAATCAGGAAGACTAGAACCACGCCACTTCATCCCCAATCGGATGGAATGGTTGAAAGAATGAACAGGACGTTAGGAAGTACCTGGCCAAAGTTGTCTCTGAACATCAACGAGACTGGGACCAATATCTGCATTTGTTCCTACTGGCGTACCGATCTTCGGTACATGACAGCACAGGGTACTCTCCCGCTTGCGTAATGCTAGGACGTGAATTGCGGCTACCATGTGATCTTCAGTTTGGATTTAAACCTGGAGAAGAGATCGCAGGTGAAGATTACGTTAGTAAGCTTCGTGAAAGATCAAATAGTATTCACGAAAACGTCCGAAAGAATATACAGGCAGCAAGCGATCGAATGAAATCACAATATGACACGAGAGCACAAGAAGGTGGTTATCAACCTGGAGATTTAGTGTGGTTGTACAATCCACAAAGAAAACGTGGAATGTCGCCAAAACTACAAAGACAATGGGAAGGGCCGTACGAAGTGTTAAAAGGATTAATGATGTAGTGTACCGGATCAGAAGATCCCTCGTGGTAAACCGAAAGTGGTACACTTTGACCGTTTAACATCCTACGCTGGCAACAACCAGGAAGACTCGAATAATGATAATGGTGTTCGGCAAGTTATTAATCATGAGCCAAATGTAGATTTTGAGAGCTTTATGGCGGCGTATGGTGGTTCCGCTAAAGCGAGATTTGGCGTTGTTGTTGAAAACAGCAAGATCTGTTTAGAGCACCAGAAGAGTATTCCCTTGCACATTGCGTAGCTCAAGATTTGGCAATGTCAAGGGAATAGCTGTTGTTTTCAAGAAAAAGTTTGGATGTGTGGATGAATTAGTACAACAGCAGCCAACTGTAGGAAAATCTTTGGTCCTTCAAGATAAAAATCGTTATGTTTACTATCTGGTCACCAAAAATTCTTCATGGCAGAGATCTAGTTATGGACATCTATGGGAGGCTTTGCTAAATCTTAAGGCGCAGATGATGGAAAATGGAGTAACGAGACTAGCGGTGCCCAAGCTGGGCTGTGGACTGGATCGCTTAGACTGGAGGATAGTCCGAAATATGCTAGAAGTAGTTTTCCAGGAACCAACGTCCAGGTTCTTGTTTGTTGTTATCAACCGGTTGCCTACCAAGACCAGGAAAAGAGTGTTGACTGTTACTTCCAACGACGCGGTGGATGCACCAGAGGAGATAGCTGCCGATACCGTCACCAGTCATCGAATTGGCGTCAAGATGGATTTACAGTTACGAGACGTAACGGTTTTAAAGAGGGGGCAGTGTTGCGATCCACTATTAGGCAACCCGTCAAACATACAAACGCCGGGGCACAGCGTATTCTTCAGCATTCGAGAATCCTTCTACAAAGTTCTAGATAATGAGTCATATCTTAATGCAGGGTATATATAAGGCCGCTTATGAATGTAAGAGTCAGTCTATTCTTGAATGTCTAATATAAATTATATCGTTGTAAAGTAAACGTAGTTGAGTTTTAGAATATATACATAAATGATATGCTGTGTCTAATGTGCATGCAGCTTGCAGTATACATAAATAAATAGAAGTGTATAAACAAATAGTTGTGTTAGTGTTGTTAATGAACCTATGGTAAAGAAGATAGTTTAAGAAGATATTAGTGCATGTAAATTCATTAGTGTAATAGTGCTTCATTGTTAAGTGTCCTGAAAACATCTATAAATAAGGCATATACTGTTAATTAGACTTGTGAACAGTAAGTAATAAAGACGTTTGTTATTACTTGTTTTAAATTAAAGAAACGCGGTAGTAGTAGCGCGTTACATTATTTTTATTTTTATACACGTTATACAATTTTCTTATACAACAAATTGAAGCAAGAATCAGCTAAAACAATTTTTCGATTTAATTTATATGTTAATTTAATATATACCTCGCCTTAAAGCCTGTGAACAAGAATTTGAATTAAATTCAAAAATTTAAGCTTTAATGAAGAATTTACTTTCCTACTGCTGACCTCAAGTTCATTAATTGACCCCTGGCTGACGTATCAGTCCTAAAAGCAAATTGCATCCTTGGTGTAGAACTTTGAAAGTGGAGCATATAAGACACACAAATGCTTAAAAATTATTTTTACTGTTGTGTAAGGGGATGCGCGGAGTCGACTCCAGTTGTGAGACTCAATGGCGTGTTCGGTGACTTCACTGGCAGTAGATTGGTGATGGATATTTTGTGCTTTTTCGAGTTTTTTGACATGATTTGTTTTAGAGATAGCATATGATTTAGGTATAATGTTGTTACCTAGCCCTGCTGTACAAATGCATTCTAACAGCGACATGTAATTACGATAGATATGTAAGTAGAGCCATTATTTTCTTTTACCCATTAACTAGTAAACTATCTTGATAACAAAGATTTAATCATTGTAACTGTAACAGGACTGAAAGCAGTTCCTTCTAGATTTTGTTTAAGTTTTTTTAATTTAATGTACATATGAGACGTTTTCATTTAAATTACTTTGCAGGAAATTTAGGAAGGTAATAATTATTATTTGCCTAATTTTTTTCTGAATATTGTGCGAATCCTTCAGGATAATATAAAAAAAAAATGCTCAGGAATGTATTTATTGATTTTGTGAAAATTTTTGTACTGAAAATCTTCTAGGATATTTTGTAACACGAAAAATACTTTCTTACAGGTTGGTTTTCCTTTTCATTTATAACATGTTTTTTAATTGTTTTTTTTTTGGTATTATAGTATGCGCTCTGTAATCCTATAAGACCCCGCCCACTCGCAGTTTGAGCTTGGTCATTCTTTCGTTGTCCTTCCGGATACGTCGATGTACGTAGCATAAATTTTGACGCCCTGACGTGGGTCCCCGATTTTGTTTGCTTAACTTCTAGCCCGATTTTTTTTACTGCCTGATTTCCTGCCTGATGCCCATTTTTTTTTTACATTTGAACTGGTATTTATTTTTTTCTCTTTCGGCTAGACAAGGTTCTACCTGATTCTGTTCCTTTATGTAATGTTGCTGAAGTGTTATCGAATTGTGCTACTTTTTCCTAAGGCTGATACACCTACAGCCAATGTTGTTTTCTTTCCTAACGTTGATACTTTTATAGCCAATGCTGTTCCTTTATCTAACGTCAATAATCTGACATTCAATTCTGTTTCTTTTTCTATGCTTGTCTCTCTTATAACCAATATTAAAAACAAAATGGTTCCTTCAATAACGCGTTCTGAGTTTCCTAAACCACAACAACCACTACTACCTCCACACACGCTATCACCTCCAGAACCGCGTTCTACAACTACTACATCCCCTATTAATCCTGTTTGGCGGAAAAATGTTCACTCAATACTACCTCCTGCTCTAGTCACTCAACCCACAAAACCGGTTAACAAGAGAAATAAGAGGTAGAAATTATTCTATGCTGATTTAGAATCTGAAGATGTATGTCAGCGAATTCGTAATGTTCTTGATCTCGCTTCGTTTTCCTGCTGGCTGCGCAAACGTCTTAAGCTCAATACTTAGTCCTCGCGCGCCAGATTCTTATGCCGATTTTGCTGTCATTAGGATTTGACTTTTGGATTTTACGATTTCTCTATTTACTTTCCTGTTTTGCTGGATTTTCTTTATTTTTCTTTTACTAACCCCGTGTGGGTCCGGGAATATAACAGTCACACGGTACAATCCGCCTAAAGTGGTCCAACACATACACACTTATTTCATACATACACTTCATACACACACACACGCACGCATGCGCGCGTACACACACACATTTTTGTTTGGTTCTTTTTTCTTTCATTCTCTTCTTGTACCCCGCGTGGGTCCGGGATTAGAATATTCCCACGATACAACCTGCCTGTCGTAAGAGGCGACTAAAGGGTCCCAACACATACACACACACACTTCATACACACACACGCGCGCGCGCACACACCCACACAAACACAAACACACACACACCACACACACCACACACACACACACATACACACACACACACACACACACACACATTTCTGTTTGGTTCTCCTTTCTTTCATTCCCGTTTTGTGCCCCACGTGGGTCCGGGATTAGAATATTCCCACAGTACGACCTGCCTGTCGTAAGAGGCGACTAAAGCGGTCCAACACATATACACACACACGCATTGTCTTTTGTTCTTGCTTTTCTTTGTTTGTCCTCTTTTTGCAGTTTGGGTGCTGCTCTCTTATGTTTTTTTTTAGTTTTCGTTTACTTCCCTGTTCCTTTTGATCCACCTTCCTTTCCCTATCCTTTTGCTGGTTTTCTTATTGTTAGTTCTCATACGGACTTTATAAAATTTTTTATCCACTTCCGGTGGTAGGTGTTTTATAGCCCAGTTTTCTTTTTTTCGGAAACCACGACTTAGTCGACTGTAGGCTTTGTTAGCAATTATTTTCTTCAGTTCTTCGTTTGATGCGATTCTTTTGTACCATAGCTTAAAGTACTTTAATTTTTTTCCTATCTAGCATTCTTGTTGTTCCATGGCTTACTTTGAGGCTTGACAGTTATTGTCTTGTATTGGCTATCACTGTTGGTTTTCTTCCTTGCTTTTTTTACTTTTGGTTTTTCTGCACGAAACCAACCGTTTTTTGAGGTTGAAGACTGTACTGTTTCTTTTCGGAAGAAACATCCGTCCTTTGACGACTTTGGCAGTGTTGACGCCGTTCTAACTTTGCTCTCGCTCATTGCTACTACCTACCTATATTTTCCTGTGGTTTTCTTCAATTTTGAGCTTTGTCCGGTACCTTGGTTCTTCGAGCCGGATGAAAAATTCTTTTGTTAATTTTTGAGTGTTTCTTGTAGTTTTCATAGTCGAATTAGCCTTTCTATACGGATACAGGTTGATTTTTGTTGTTTTTTTGCTTTTCTTTGTCTTCTCGAACGAATTCTTTTTTAATACGGTACTGCCTGCTTTATTACTTTTGTTTTCCTACCCCGATCTTTCAATTTTGCCGAGTGGGGATGGGGGGGGGATTTGTTACGTCCACTTTCCGACGGTGTAGTAAACCTTACGCCTTTTATTTCATTACTCGTTATTTTCCTTTATCCATTAACCAGTAAACTATCTTGATAACAAAGATTTAATCATCGTAATTGTAACAGGATTGAAAGCAGTTCCTTCTAGATTTTGTTTAAATTTTTTTTATTTAATGTGCATTTGAAACGTTTTCATTTAAATTACTTTACAGAAAATTTAGGAAGGTAATAATTATTATTTGCTTCAATTTTTTTCTGAAAACTGTGAGAATCCTTCAAGATAATCTCAGAAAAAAGAAAAATACTCAGGAATGTATTTATTGATTTTATTAAAATTGTTGTACTGAAAATCCTTTAGGATATTTTGTAGCACAAAAGATACTTTTTCACAGGTTGGTTTTCCTTTCCATTTATAACATGTTTTCTAATTAGAGTTTTTAATGTTTTTTTTTTTGTATTACAGTATGTTCTGCAATCCTGTATAACCTCGTCCACTCGCCGATTGAACTCGGTCACTCTTTCATTGTAGTTCCGGTTATGTCGATGTAGGTAGCATAGTTTTCAGCTTAATATTTTGTAAGCTTCCCAATAAGAGACGATTTCAGATAAATATCTATATGTGAATGTTAGAAGCTTGTAAATTTGTATATATGTACTACTGAATATTTAAAATTAATTTATTACGTATCTCAGTCCTAATCTGCTCTAATTAATTTAAATAAAATTTCAAACGATTCGATAAATAATTCTAATGATATGCAAGCGATTTGACAAATTTTATTATTTAATTTAAATAGCATATAATATGATATTATCATGTGCACTCAGTAGCACAAGGTTAAGGCTCAAGACTAGAAATCTCGAGGTCCTCAATTCACTCCCCAGAAGTTGCCTGCCTTTTTGTCTACTAGAATTGTGCAACGAATTTAAATGGCATTGGTAGAAGGGTTGAATAATTAGATTCAAGACGTTTCTGCATTCCGATTGGATCCCTGTAAGACGTGGACGGCATACACTAACAACATGGGAGACGTTCCTGCATTCCGACTGGCTGCCAAAAGTGTATGATCTATTATGGCGGGCTGTATAGGTGAAGTGACGGGAGTAGGTAATTAGGAATTGCCTCCACTCGCCTATGAGAAAAGGTGGATTCTATTTACATGGGCCCTTGTAAGAAAAAATAGCGGGAAGAGCTAATTGTGCGTCAGAAGCACCATTCTTACGTTTCTCTAAGGTGGGGGTATACAAGTGTGATTACTAAAATTGTAGCAAACTGCGAGTATGTATGATTGATGTTAGTAATAAGGCGTAAAGTTTATTAAAGCGGACTACCAAAGTTGGTGCACGCTTATTTAACGCGTTACACGAGAAAGCAAATTAAGGCTTGTTGTAGATATTAAATTCTCATAAAGAGAATAACATTCAGTTGATTAAATTTCCAGGAAATTGTATCATTGATAATACTAAGTTCGTTTTTAGCGAAACACGTATTTTACCAATTAGGGGTAAATATTACTATTTTTTCGTTCTTTGTTGTTATTTATTGCGAAAAATCATGTTCTGCAATATAAGATAGATATAGGCAAAGTGAAGTTTTTTTTATCTATATTTTAAACTAGTAGAAGATGAAAATTTTTCAAGGTGTAAGCGACCTCATTAACTCCAGCAGCAGCAAAACCGCCACAAGTCCATTCGGAAAAGCCACCTTCCTTTGTTTTCTTCAGGTGGGTTAGCGCTCAAAGGCTCTAACATAGACAATGGAGTTCGGAAACCTTTTATGGTAGGCGCACAGATACTTGGTAGAAGTGGCATAACTTTTATACTCCTAAAAGTATCATATTTGCTTTTCATCAATCCTACCTCTCACCACTGAAGATAGCTAATGCACCAATTCAATGTTACGTCACTTCGTTCTCTAGAGTAAATATAATTAAGCAATGTAACGTCAAATCCGGCCGTAACAAAACTAAGGCTTATTCGGTTTAGGAACAATGAGAACAAACACACTACCAGGATGTAACTTCAAATTAGATTAAGTTTTACAGAGCAAAGTTCCTGGTCCATTTGATGAAAGAACCGACACTAGATCAGTTTATCTGTTAGTAGTTCAACTGAAAGTATGGAACACTATAAGGAGTAAGATGAAAATGTATATCCCTTATCCCGGTATTGTAAACGAATATAATATACATATGGGGGGGGGGGTTGGATTTATCAGATAGACTTGTGGCATTCTACCGCGCAAAACCAAGGTCTCCCCGATGGTACTTTACTATTTTGGCTTATATTTAAGATATGTACGTCATCAAAGCATAGTTGTTGTACAGAAAAGATATCTCTTAATTAGAAGACCAATGTATCCAAAAACAATTTAAATTTTGAATTTTGAATTTCTCATACAAAAAGATAGAGACCTAAATGTAAGTATCCTTCTACAAGCAATTCGAACACGAAAAGGTCTTGTCTCCTACTATAAAACGATATCTTAAACCAGCTTGAGCTTGAGCTCCTCTCCCCGCCGGGAGATCTTTGTTTCAATTTTGTAAATTACTATCTAATATAAGCAGTAAAATAATGCGAATATGGACCCAAAGTAGGTCAGTAGGTCAACTGGTCCCAAAGTCAAATTGACTATAGACCCATAGTAGGTGAGTAGGTCAAACTGGTCCCAAAGTCAATGTGACTATGGACCCAATATAGGTCATTTGACTAAAAACAACGTGACTATGGACCTAAAGTTGGTCATTCAACTAAAAGAGTGTAATACTTTGGTCCCAAAGTTAATGGGACTATGTACCCAAAGCAGGTCAGTAGGTTAAACTGGTCCCAAAGTCAATGTGACTATGAACCCAAAGTAGGTCAGTAGGTTGAACGGCCCAAAGTCAATGCGACTATGGACCCAATGTAGGTCAATCGACTAAAAGCAACGTGACTAAGGACCCAAAGTAGGTCATCCAACTGAGAGCATGATACTTTGGTCCCAAAGTCTATGCGACCATGAACCCAATGTAGGTCAATGGTACACGCTTTTACAGAATAACAAGTTGTAGTTATTAAATCGCAAGTAATGTGAAATGAAAACAAACGAAAGAACACGATGTATTTTTCTTCATTGTAATTTATAATATATATATATATATATATATATATATATATATATATATATTAGAAAATATATATAATTAGGAAATATAATGTTATGTACTCTAGAGTAAACATACTATAATTCACCTAAGTTGTTTATATCTTCGTTTTCCAAATGAGCAAGCCTCCCAAATATAAAGAACAGTTCTAACCCACTCCAAACTTTTTTTTCTGTCAGCATTAAACTTTTCGCTGCCTTTCTAACTCGTTCCAAACAGTTTTTTAAAAGTTTTCATTTCTGATTTGTTTACAAAACACTCACAACTTCAACTCTGAACGGTAAAATATTACCTTATCGGTTCTGTGAGGGATGTCATCTTCATCTTTGACGCCTTAGAGATCGTGGAACTAGTCGCGGTCGTTTCTGGTTGTTCCTCTTCTTGTTCACTAAAAAATTCAGAAGAAGATTAGATCAAGTAAATGCATTAAGAAAATTAAATCTATATTAAGTCAACGAATACATACTGTACTATTTCATGTGTCATCAGGTCATCTGCCCACGGAGCCAACGACTTTTTCCAACACTTTATTTGCATTGACTATAAACTGCTCAATAATTTTAACCCGACCACTATTACTATTCTTTCCTGATAAGAACAATTTTTAAAAAAATTTTACTTTTTTGATTTGTTTACAGAACACACAACTACAACTTGACAAAAAAAATCGAACGATAATCACACATCTTGGGAATATAAAGTTATTAAACAACAAGAACGGCAGAAAATTCAACCCATGTCAGCAAGAATTTTATTGCTAATGTATTGTCTAGATAACAATTTTAAAAATATGAAATCTACAAAAAGATTAATAAACCCAGTCATGAAGAAATTTAATGCTGATGTCCACAGAAAGATAAATAAACCCAGGCGGCAAGAAATTTAATACTGATGTCTGCAGAAAAATAAGTAAACCTAATCAGAAAGAAATTTAATGCTCACATCCGCAGAAGCAGTAATAAACCCAGTCATCAAGAAATTGAATGCTGACGTCTGCAGAAAAATAAATAAACCTAATCGGCAAGAAATGTAATGCTGACATCCGCAGAAACAGTAATAAACCCAGTCATCCAGAAATTGAATGCTGACATCTGCAGAAAAATAAATATACCTAATCAGCAAGAAATTTAATGCTGACATCCGCAGAAACGGTAATAAACCCAGTCATCAAGAAATTGAATGCTGACGTCCGCAGAAAAATAAATAAACGTAGTCAGCAAGAAATTTAATGCTGTCTCTAGAAAAACCATTGAACCCAGTCAGCACGAATGGGACTCTCAACCCTGAATCAATTATAATTGATCAACGCAATCTAAGATTAGCTGGTTACTGGTTTTTCATAGATTTTATACACATTAATTTCAGAAAAGAAATGTTACATGAGTTTGTACCTCAGTTATAAATTATTATACCATGTTTTAAATTTTTTTAAAATGCTATTAATTAAGAAATGCCAAATTAATGTTGTCAATTGCAAAACCACAATTTTTTTTATATTTAATTAGGGGCGCAAAATATAAAAATTATATATATATATATATATATATATATATATATATATATAAACAACTCGTTCGTAAACCATATTGCAGCATCTTGAGAATGAAAAAATTCCTGACGATGGGTGACTCATGTGTGTTAAATGTAATAAACTCGGTTGTTATCAAAAATAAAATACAACTGCTGTCGATGTAAACGCAATTACCTACCTACCTGTATATGTTAATTTGAATTTTTATTATTTGTTGGGCATTAAATGTATAAAAGCCAATTTTTTTAGTTTTTACTGAAAAGTAAATTGAAATATTTGAAATGATTTCTTGGTAAATTTAATTGATGTTAGATTAATAGATTTCACTCGCTTAGTACAACGCAGAAAAAAGTTTCAATTCACTGCGGTCGACTACAACTACTAAATTATCTATAATAGTGCAATTTAAAATCTTCCCGTAATCTAAAACTCATTCGATATTAATGTATTAGTTATTAAATCGGGCCGCTTTGAATTTACATTAGGTATTCTTTAGCATAAGGTAGATGCGCATTGCATGTATATGACTGATTGCATCAATTTTTTCATTCTCGCTTTTAAAAAATAACAAGTCGTTGCATGAAAAAATAGAATGCCGTTTCTGCTTGTGACTAGTTCTTCAACGAAGGTCTATTGAACTTTTGTTGGATTGTATTTTATGCTTGCATTTGCATTTCCTTAGATACCTCTGCAAACATATGTAGCTGCTATTTTTAATTAGTTAACGTTTATGGGAATGGATGCAGTATCATAAACAAGGTGATTGCCTAACTGAAGTTTTGCACAAGAACTAAATTATAATTGTTTCTTTAATAGTGCATTAAAAACATGTTGAATGTAGAGCTTGGTAAATTTAATTGATGCATTGTAGATTTTATTCGCTTAGGACAACGCAGAAAAAAGTTCCAATTCACAGCGGGCGACTACAGTTTAAAATTATCTATAATACTGCAATTTAAAATTTTCTCATAATCTAAAAACTCATTCAATATTAATGTATTATTTATTAAAAGCGCGAACTCGATTATCTGCCAGAAATATAAACTGAAATTTTTTTATGAAAATGCTTCAACTTCAAAACTATCGAAGAAATAAGTCTATTGAAATGTGCTATGAGTTATTTAATATTCCCTATAGATACTCTCATTTTTTGTGCTGAAATTAGAAATGTGCCTGAATCTGATTGCATAGCGTTGGCTTCTACACTTTCTACAAAGACAGTACGTAACGTAGGGATCTAAGGAAATGCAAATGCAAGCATAAAATACAATTCAACGGAAGTTCAATAGACTTTCGTTGAACAAGAAACGTCTGTAGTGTGTGACTTGTAGTCAAGTACTTCAAATTACACAATAGAAAAATTCTTTCAACGGCTTTTAAATTTTTATAGTTTATTTTTTAATTATAAGTAACGTTAATTCTAGAATAACCACAGTAATATTTTTAATACTGGTTTAAAAAATATGTGTACCTAGTGGCAAGCAGAAACGGCATTCTATTTTTTTTCATGCAATGACCTGTTATTTTTTAAAAGCGAGAATGAGAAAATTGATGCAATCAATCATATACATGCAATGCACATCTACCTATTGCTAGAGAACGCCTAATGTAAATTCAAAGCGGGCGAAATTGAGTTAAGCCGCCTAAACTGTTCCTATACAGGGTGTAGAATTGGATCACGCACCATACGGATTTCCATGTTAAATTCTCAATGTCCAAATATTGGCTCCCCAAATTATTTTAGGAAAAAAGTGTAAATATGTTACTTGTAGAGAAAAAAAATACTGAATACAACCATATCATCACTTATTTTCCTACTTTTTATACAAGGGTTAAATTGAGGAAATTAAAATTACTATTTTAGCAAAAATAGGTTATAACTTGGAATTATTGAAACAATGGTAGTGTTTCAATCACAAATATAAACCTATTTAAAGTAGTTTTAAGAAAGGGAAATACATTTTCGACATTAGTATGCATTGTTTAAACGCAAAACTATACTTAAAATTCGTCTAAATTTGCGGTTAAAACAATACAGGATGTATTAACAATTATATCTGATGTAAATTCAAGGCGGCGCGATTTAATAATTAATACATTAATATTGAATGAGTTTTAGATTATGGGAAAATTTTAAATTGCACTATTATAGATAATTTAGTAATTGTAGTCGACCGCAGTGAATTGAAACTTTTTTCTGCGTTGTCCTAAGCGAGTAAAATCTACAATGCATCAATTAAATTTACCAAGAAATCATTTAAAATATTTCAATTTTACTTTTCAGTAAAAACTGAAAAAGTTGGCTTTTATACATTTAATACTCAACAAAATAATAAAAATTCAAATTAACATATACAGGTAGGTAGATAATTGCGTTTACATCGACAGCAGTCTGTATTTTATTTTTGATAACAACCGAGTTCATTACATTTAACACAGATGAGTCACCCATCGTCAAGAATTTTTTCATTGTCAAGATGCTGCAAAATGGTTTACGAACGAGTTGTTTTTATATATATAATTTTTATATTTTGCGCCCCTAATTAAATATAAAAAAATTGTGGTTTTGCAATTGACAACATTAATTTGGTATTTCTTAATAAATAGTATTTTTAAAAAATTTTAAATATGGTATAAAAATTTATACCTGAGGTACGAACTCATGCAACACTTCTTTTCTGAAATTAATGTGTATAAAATCTATGGAATATCAGTAACCAACTAATCTTAGATTGCGTTGATCAATTATAATTGCTTTCAGGGTTGAGAGTCCCATTTGTGCTGACTGGGTTCAATGGTTTTTCTGCAGACAGCATAAAATTTCCTGCTGACTATGTTTATTTATTTTTTCTGCGGACGTCAGCATTCAATTTCTTGATGACTGGGTTTATTACTGTTTCTGCGGATGTCAGCATTACATTACTTGCTGATTAGGTTTATTTATTTTTCTGCGGATGTCAGCATTCAATTTCTTGATGACTGGGTTTATTATTGTTTCTGCGGATGTAAGCATTAAATTTCTTTCTGATTAGGTTTATTTATTTTTCTGCAAACATCAGCATTAAATTTCTTGCAGCCTGGGTTTATTTATTTTTCTATGGACGTCAGCATTAAATTTTTTCATGGATGGGTTTATTAAATTTTCTGTAGATTTCATATTTCTACAATTGTTATCTAGACAAAACATTAGCATTAAAATTCTTGCTGACATGGGTTGAATTTTTTGCCATTCTTGTTGTTTAATAACTTTGTATACCCAAGATGTGTGATTATCGTTCGATCTTTTTTGTCAAGTTGTAGTTGTGTGTTCTGTAAACAAATAAAAAATGAAAACTTTTTCAAAATTGTCCTTGTTAGGAAAGAATAATAACAGTGGTCGGGTTAAAATTACTGAGCAGTTTATAGTCAATGCAATTGAAGTGCTGGAAAAAATTGTTGGCTCCGTGAGCAGATCCGCCAATTGCAACGTACGACCTGATGACACCCGAAGTAATGCAGTATGTATTCGTTGGCTTAATATAATTTAATTCTCTTAATGCATTTATTTGATCTAATCTTTATCTGAATTTTTTAGTGAACAAGAAGAACAACCAGAAACGACTGCGACTAGTTCCACGGTTTCTGAGGAGTCAGGATGAAGATGACAACCCTCACAGAACCGATAAGGTAATATTTTACCGTTCAGAGTTGTAGTTGTGAGTATTCTGTAAATAAATCACAAATGAAAACTTTTAAAAAAAGTTTGGAGCGAGTTAGAAAGGCAGCGAAAAATTTAATGCTGAAAGAAAAAAAAGTTTGGAGTGAGTTAGAACTGTTCTTTATATTTGGTATGCTCACTCATTTGAAAAACGAAGATATAAACAACTTAGGTGAATTATGTTTATTCTAGAGTACATAACATTATATTTTCTATTATATATATATATATATATATATATATATATATATTATAAATTACAATAAAGAAAACTACATTGTGTTCTTCTTTCGTTTGTTTTCATTTCACATTACTCGCGATTTAATAACTACGACTTGTTATTCTTTAAAAGCGTCGACCATTGACCTACATTGGGTTCATAGTCACATAGACTTTGGGACCAAAGTATCACACTCTCAGTTGGATGACCTACTTTGGATCCTTAGTCACGTTGCTTTTAGTCGATTGACCTACATTGGGTCCATAGTCGCATTGACTTTGGGACCAGTTAAAGCTACTGATCTACTTTGGGCCCATAGTCGCATTGACTTTGGGACCAAAGTATTACACTCTTTTAGTTGAATGACCTACTTTAGGTCCATAATCACGTTGTTTTTAGTCGATTGACTTACATTGGGTCCATAGTCATATTGACTTTAGGACCCGTTTAACCTACTGACCTACTTTGGGTCCATAGTCGCATAGACTTTGGGACCAAAGCATTACACTCTTTTAGTTGAATGACCTACTTTAGGTCCATAATCACGTTGTTTTTAATCGATTGACCTACATTGGGCCCATAGTCACATTGCCTTTGGGACCAGTTGACCTACTGGCCTGCTTTAGTTTAACCTGCTGATCTAAGTTGGGCCCATAGTCGCATTGACTTTGGGACCAGTTTGTTCTACTCACCTACTTTGGGTTCATAGTCATATTGACTTCAGGTGTAATTGTATATATTTACCTACCGCGTGAGGGTATCCAATCAACAATAAATAATAAATGACAGGACCTCTAACACTATCGTACCCTCACGTTTCGGGACGTTGCCTCGCAAGCTGCAGCAGTCGGTGAAAGGGGGGTTTATTAAACAAACACACTGAGACGAAATTCCGATTGTTTTATTAAATGGGCTACTAACTAAAACTTCAACTAATTACATATGCATAACAAAAATATACAGTAAATAACCTTATTTACAATAGGGCGCCACCATGGGAATTAAACGGCCCATGGACCAATCGCGGTAATAGCTCTCGTCGCACTTTGTTCGTGGGCGATGAACCAAGATTGCAGGACAGAAAATAAGTCACTTCACAGGGGCTAATCTTTTAAAGTCTCCGGCTAGCACAAACACAACTTAACTAAACTTAACTAACAAAACTTATTTTTGAATAGTAATACAGTTCTGGGTGTAAACACCCCAATAACAAAAATTTATTAATGCTACCCTAGTCTACCTAACTTGCATAGTGCGACGACCCTTTCTTTTTTTTTTTAAACCACGGGTTCATCAACAACAGGAAAAATACGACCTTCGCAAGGGTCAAATATTACAGTAACGGAACTCCTGACCGGAGCTTCTCATACTCAGGTAGTCTCGCGGCTTAGTGATTACAGGCCTCATACAAACGTCGAAACAACAATAAAATAGAAGACCCTTCTAAAGCGATGCGGTCTCTAAAACAATACTTTAACGGGATCAATTTACTAGAACTGAGCTTTAACCCGACGTTGTATTTTATGGAAATCGACAGGTACTGTATTTAAACAAATACGGAATTATGATGCATAACACCGCCTTGAGTTCATGTTAATACCACATATACTAATTACTTACTCAGAAAAATAACTAACTTAGAAACATAACGGCACGCACTTGACTTCAGAGAAATAAACACATCACTGAATCTGGCAAATAACAGCCAGCTTTAATCTCTAACGCGTCTGGAAATAAACAACCCCGAGTACCACCGGCTGGCATCCTTATATACATTTAAGTTAATTGAAAAATAACCCCTTGCCTAGCTCTCATACTCGACAAGGGATACGCCGGTCGTAAATCTTTAAGATTAATTAAACTGCCAATTGCACTAAGATAGCCACACAAGTAGCTCTCGGAACTAATTTTTAGTTGAGTATTCCGCTAATTGAAAAATTCCTTCCGACCACCCTGACATAAATAGGGTACTAGAACATGATTGACATCTAATCATAGATAGCAACTAATCTGACATGTTTAGTGCCTTTCATGTAAAGTGCCTTTAGAAAAATTAATTAACTCTTACATTATATCTTCCTGGAGCTTCGCTAGGACGCTACTTGGGTGATCTTGCAGCGGTTTACAATTGCAGAATATTTATGCTACACGACCTTCATTCTAATAATTAGAATGCTAAAATTAAACTAGAAAATAACTATTTTTAGAAATACTAGAACTATTAGAGCGTATTAAAACAGTATGTTACACAGGGCCAGTTGACCAACTGACCTACTTGGGGTCCATAGTCACATTGTATTACTACTAATATACGGAAGTAGAGGCCGCTGTAAATTTTGTCAAGCAAACCAACCTAATGTTACTTGTCACAAATGTGTTGCTTTTTAAGTTTTCACAAAAGATAAGCATTGTTAAATTGTTTACTGTCATCTTGGCAATATCTCAAATGTAATACAAAGATTGTGTTTGTTTTCGCCAAAACAATTTTTTTAAATTCATCTTTATTTATACTTTAAATATTAGAGTAAACTCAAAAACTATTTTTTGGGGGCTATATCCACTGTGCTTGAATATGGATTAAATAAAAAATTTCTAAAAAGATCGAGGTCATAACATTTAAACAACTAGAAACTGCATATATTTCGCAATACAGAAATTTTGTGGCGCCATGTTGTTGTAACAGAAGTTTCCTCCGACAAATCAACAATCGTTAAATAGCTTTATATGATTGTTAAAATTAAATAAGTTTGCATTTAAACACATTAGAAAATCTAGGTCAAAATAATTTGTTTAATGAAATGGTGGAAGTCATATTTAATGAGCATTTAGTTTTGATCGATGTTGGATATAGGAGTTCTAAAATATCCAGCATTCCGGTTAGCAACTAGATAAATGTACTTTCAGTTTATCTGAATTTCGACAATCATTCATCATCATAAAGTTATTTATATTTTATTACTGACGAAAATGTAAGTAATTTTAAGAATTTAACGATTCACTACAAGATTTTATTTTGGAGCCATACAAATATTTGTTATTATTTGTTTATTCATGGGTCACTTAGTAACGCTTTCTATTTGAAATACCCAGATAACGAATGTAATAATCAGTACCATAAATTGTAGTTGTTACGTTGACATAGTACATTTTGTACATACACGTCAACGATACAACAAATTCAAAAAATGGCCCCAAAATTGTACTATTTGAATGCCAGTGCCCCTGCACGATCAGTACTATTAACAGCCAAGGCGCTTGATTTAGAATTAGAATTGATTAAAGTGAATCTTGCAACAGGAGAGCAATTGAAGCCAGAATATCTTAAGGTATGAACAATTTTTAATAGAAGTTTCTGTTTTTATTTCTAAAGGTCGGCATGATTTAGTTCTAATAACACGTTTCTCAAAATATCACTGAAATGAGTTACGAGCTTTAACTACCAATCCATTTAAAAATTTAACAAGTGGCAGATTTTTAACTGTTAGTTTCCACTTGAACCCAGAAGTGAATGTAAATGTACCATAATAAGATCTTATTCCAAATTAGTGTTTGGATATTTGACAAATATATAAAAGTAAAGCGTTAGAATAATTATTTATAGTTCGAAACCTTATTTGATTTTGTACTGCAGATGGGAGCTATTAGATAGTGTGTTTTCCTGTCTCCGAAATGAGGTATGAGTTATTGTTGTATTTGTCAATGTACTTATTATGCACTAGATTAAAAAATCTTCCATAATAAATGTTTAACTAAAAATAATATGTATAAATATAAGACTCATATTGTAAAGATGATTAAGTAAGCCATTTCTAACCTAACTAATGAGTAATTTCACTTTAAGAAGAATTCGTCATTTAACAGATTGCACAGAAATATAGTGCCAGCACGGGTCCGTGCAGGATACCTATAAAGGGCGGGGAACAAGTAGGATGATGAGGTCGTCTAACGATCAATAATGTAAGACAGACAGAGAAGCAGGTAAAGAAAGCGTTGGTTACAAGTCACGTCTAAATACACGGGTAAATGTGAAGGACGACTACAATATCGATTTTCTGTAACTTAAGAGGGGTTCTAAAAGAGACAACAAACATGCGTGGAACGGAGATAGATAGCGGATAAATGGAGCGCTGTGACGAGGGAAAGTTATATCATTGGTTGATGACTAGCAGTTTTTAAGAAGAGGGCGTCCGTTAAGGTAGTAAACAACATTCTATATAACAGCACGACGAAAGGAGGATTTTTCAGAAGTTTAAGTTCGTTACGTTCGGAATTAGTAGAAGTAAATTAAAAAATAAGCTTTTCAAGTGAAATAGGTTCCACGGGAGGGTTTTGAAAATCATATAAATCATATAAATACACAGAAAAATATTAAAGTTCTCTTTCCATTTAGATCTGAGACCGTGCTTAGATCTGCAACGTATTAATAGTAAATGCTCATACGGTTATTAACTATTGTGTATTCAATAAAGTTGCATATAACATTTTGTTCTGAAATTATGAAAGCTGTAGTAACGTACCGCAAAAGGTTGTAAATGTGATATTGCACGAGTTGGTGCTGTTGTTTAGATAAAAAGTGCCGTTACTACAACGAAGCTATTAAATGAAGGGATGATATTTGGGGTAAGCGAAGCCTAAAACGTAATTTGTATGCATGAAGTATATTTGGTATGGAATGTTACGTTTGAGACCAAGCTAATATCTGGGGAAAAGAACAATAGTGGTATCGGAGATTTGGATGGTGAGGATCTGTGGATTCAGACATCATCGTAGTAGATGGACACAACGACGAGGGTTTCTGGTAACCATCTTCAGTGGTGACGAGAAACGAAGGCGACTCCAGGTAACGAAACCTAAATTTCTGTTTTTGTATAGACATTTGTGTTGATATTTTCTGTGTTTGTGTGTTTTGACTTATTGGTGGCGCATTTATTACCATAAAACTTGTTTAAAAAGGTACATGTGTAGGACAATTAATTTTGATTCTTAAAAAAGGATTTATTGATGATATATAAAGGTTTATTCATGCTATAAATTGTTGTTGTAAGAAGTAAACGGGTCTATAAATTTGTTTTCAAAAAAATGCCAGGTTTAAAAAGCATTTACAGAAACTGGGTTATAATGAGCTTAAAATAGACCAGAATGAAGTCAAACTAGGGTTGCATGTGGGACCCATCTACTCGTATCATATAGAATTTGTTAAAATATATTAAAAACAAGTACTTTAAAGTATGTAATAATTGAGCTGGTAACAATTGTAACAAACCGTCTGTACCAAGGTGTAAATATTTTATTTGTTAATATGTGTATATAAAAGGTTGTTAGGTTGTTGTATTATTTTGGTAATTTCATTTGACGGCGTGTGTGTGTGAGAGAGGTATGTACTTAAAATGGTAAGTATTCAAGAAGAGGTCGATTGCTGAGCTAGCCAGGGTGAGCAGCGAAATAAGGAGGCGTTCAAAAGCAAAAGTAAGAAATTAAAAGAATTTTTTTAAAAAATTTTATGTTGGCCCAATTCGTGGGGCGAGAATTTTAAGAGCTTAATCCCCGAGTCCACGGCAATATATATATATATATATATACATATATATATACATACATACATACAAATATACATATACATACATATATATACATATATTTATATATATATATATATATATATATATATATTTCTATAAAAATTGATTACGGTTACTGATGAGGACTTAAGTATAAAAATTAAAAACTGAATTGTATGCTGACGTTTCGTGAAATTTACTTTTAATTATTTAAGAATTGAGCTTTAATAACGTGAGGAAATTTCACGAAACGTCACCATACAATTCAGCTTTTAATTTTTATACTGCGGTCTCAGCAACCGTAATCAATTTTTAGAAAAACACATATATATATATATATATATATATATAAAATACTGAGGTCACAATAGGCATTAGCAAGCTCAAATTTGTAGTTATTGCAAGGTAAAAGGTGTATAAATGGGTCACGCAAAGTTTGAAATATTTTTGAACAAAATCGGATAGTTGTTAAATTTCACAGTAAACATTAATTATTAATTAGTTAGGAAACTTAATTGAGGCGCATAATTGCGTAAATACAAGTACAACGTAATTTCGTAAAGCTTAGTTAAAAGTTGTTATAAAATAGCGTATGAATTCTGTAAATGTAAAAGCTTTCTGGTTTGTAGCATAAAAATCAATAATATACAAGGATTTAGTTAGTATTGCATTTCAAGTGGCGGTTGTTATTCGAGTGTATGCACGTGTTATAATATTTCTAGGAAGCTTAACGTTTAAACAGATAACATTCTATAGAGCTTGTCAACAAGTAAAATTGCGGGAAATAGAAAATGAGGGACAAAACACAGGTGTGCACTGCACGTACAAGAACAAACCAATAAAGTTTAAAAAGAAAGACTATAGTTTACATGAGGTAATAAAGGAAGGAGAATAGCATATATTAAGTGAAACGTTGACTTTAAAAACGCCTACTAGACAAGAACGTTAGAAGCTAGTGAGAGGAACAAAGACGTGTTATGTTTTTAGAATATATCGAGTAGTAAGGGAATAAGACAGCTGGGGATAATTTACAAACAAAGTACGACTATTAGAGTAAATAAACAGAAGTAAGACAGACGATGATATTGGTGGGTTAGGTATAATATAGCTTTTGAATAACGGGGGAACAAGAATTAGAGATAACATAAGACGGGAGATTTTAAATGTAAGTTAGAATGAAATAAGAAATATGCGCGTAGACAGGAAGCGTACTTAAGAGGCTAAAGTATAACGATCAGTGCTAGGGGTTTCGTGGAAGGCAGTGGCGGTTGCAAAATTTTAATGAGGGGTTTCTGCGTATAGAACTTGTTTGCGGTGAAAATTTTAAATTTTGTCGACGGATAACAAATTTGTACCGAGAATGTTTCAAGGATAATTGTGGGTTTGTGGAAGTGTTCGACCGTTGTGTTGTTTGTGCTGTGTTACTAAGAAAAAGTGTTATAGGGGTATGGAAAATTGATGCAGAGGTGGTTTTTGAGATTATATAAACCAGGAGTAGGTAGTGGAGCTCTCTCTTTTCTTCTACCTTTGATCGCCAACCAGGCTACTTATAAAAGCAATTTAGTGAAGTTCTGAAATTATAGAAAGTTTAATTAGCACAAGTAGGTGCTTAAATAATTTGGCAATGCAGTAATGAAACGAAATTAAATATCAAGTAAGTACAATTTTAGTACTTGTTGTTGGAGGCGATGTGGGTACCGATCGAGTGTATGGATGGACCAGTAGCAGGTGTACGGAAGCATGGTAGTACCGTACATTTGTGTGGAGGAATCTGATTAGAAGCGGTGTGTTCCTGATGGTGAGAGACCACCTGGAGATAGTATATGAACGTGCAGTCGAGAGAAAGAACCACGTTGGAAATGGTGTCCATGTAGAGAATCAGTATTTGAACGTGCAGTCGAGAGGAAGGACCACGTTGAAGATGGTGTCCATGTAGAGAGCTGGTGACACAAACATCCAGGTAACTCTACTTTATAAAACTGTTGTTTTGTGATTTTGTGGGTGACGATTTGGTGATTTTTGTGTATTTATTATATTGTAAAGACATGTTAATTGTTGACGATGAAAATTTATTTACGTAATATTTTTATGGTATCTCACGAAGGTAAAACTTTAACTTTTTGTAAAAGGTAAAAGGGTTTTTGGTAATTTCAGTGCCGTAGTCAGCACTTAGATAAAGGACGGTTTACTATGAGCTCGTATTTGACCTGTGGTGTAAAGTAAAAATTGGAAATAAGCCCCGTTACTTTTGGTTCATAATTAATGTAATAAAATTTCAAAATTATTTTTTTTAAAATGAGATTGATTGTCACAATGGATAAAATGTGTTAGAGATTGAAATACATGAGGAATATAAATTGAAATTATAAGTAACAAATTGGATATAATAATAGTGATGTACTTTTGACAATCTCCGTTATTTTTAGTAGGGTAGGATTTTTAGGGAACGAGTGAGCAGCCGTGGCGAATATCTCTGAGAAAGCTGGAGGTTTTGGCGTTTGAATGGGAAGGCATCTTCAGAGGATATTGTTGTTAGATGGTATGAATTACAAGTCTAGGTGGTAGGGCTTCAATTTCATGTAGGTGGAATATTTTGTAACAACATTAAAAATTTTGAGGAGTTACAGCAGGTAAGATACGCAGAATTTTGACGGCTCGATACAAAGAAAAATTCAGAGAAATATATATATATATATATATATATATATATATATATATATATATATATTGCAATGATAATAGGTTTATTTAAGGATATATAAAGTCACAAGAGAGGTATACTTCATGTAAACAACCCAAAAATCAAAAAAACTAAACATTTGAATCATAAAAAGTACACAATTCATTAGTTATACAAAAAGCAAATACCAAACACCCTGTACAAAATCAACAAGTAACTACAGTCAATGAAAGGGAGTTCCTTCTTTAATAATTGAACCACATGTAGTAAAATAAATAACTCTGTGTACAATCCAAATCATTTTAGAAACAGTAAAACATTTAAATAAATTCAAATTAGGCGTATCTAAAGTAAAACAAATGTGAAACGAATTTTTTTAAATTCGACGTACTAGTGTAGGAAAATCAATGCGTGCTCATAATAAACAGGTCTTTCAAAACAAGCATATTTCATAACGCAAGAAGTCAATAAACGCATCTAATTTACGTCATCTGTTAAAAAATCCCATTATAAAAATTTGCCTACGTGATGTTTTATGTGTAAAATCCCCAAATTCGAATAAAATCCAGCATATGAGGCTAACAAAATATGGAACCATACGTTTTGACGTACGTGCAAGATTAAATATAATAGTTCATAAATCCCTGAACAAAATTACAATTACGTGATTTTTGAAGCATAAGAACCATGCACTTAACACATAACTTCGAGTAAAATTCAACCGGCTACTTGATAAGCCAAGTGGAACGCCTCTTCAATAGTAAAATAACAAGATAGAGAATGGCCAACTAATGACAGCACGTGGGGCGGCTTGCTTATATAATACACATCAGGCTGATAACAGTCATTGATTCCTTAAACCGAAGCACAAGCTCTACTTATCAAAATAAAAGTATTACGCAAAGTTCAATTGTGAAGTGAAACAAACATTTATAACTAAAAGTAACAAGAATTAAAACTGCGAGTAAATAATACAGTCAAGTGCGCGTTCAAACATACGAGTGTATAGGAAATCGGCCGTTGGTATAAAACGTAAGTTTAAATTTAATTTAGTAATAAACAAATCTTTACAATTTATTAATTAGGGCACTAAGTAATTCAAATAAGAAAACGAACTAAGTAATTCAATAAAGCTGCTCAATAAAAAAACGTACTAAACAATTCAATAAGAAAACGAACTAAGCAATTCAATAAGAAGTCGAACTAAACAAATCGATAAGAAATCTAGCTAAGAAAACTCTAAATCAGGACGTTAAGCTCAAAACAACACGAGGTCACTGGTTAACAATACGCTGTGGCAGTTCAAACTATTGGGGTGCACGCAGAGCTACGCGTTTACTAATTTGAATCCACTAATTTAGCAACTGATTCAAACCAGAAGGCTCCCGTAGGAAATAAATCGGAAAAACGCCAGGTTAGCAATTATATTTAACTAACAGCATAAATCTTTTTTTTGTGAATATTTGAAACTTACATGTACTTTGATATCCGTGTTAAAAGTTATCAAAAAAATTGTGGCTGATACGTAAAAAATACGTTATAAGAAAGAAGGGTTCATTGAACGTTCAAGGAAACATTCGAGATATACATAGTTATTTTTGCTGGTTTTGAGCGCTCAACTAGGGTTATAATTTTGTGATAAACATTTACTTTAAAATTTGATTAAAAAGTTTTAAAATAGCAAATGACAATTATCTAGCGGCGCTCCAGCGTGTCACCGTTGTCACGACACTCTTTTAGTGGCACTCTAACGCGAGGCGTTGTCATAGCACTATTTAGGTAGTTTTTTTTACACAAGGTAGGTTGATAAATACTAACCATAGATAAACACCCACCCACAATAGATGGGCAACGGCCTAATACTAACTTCTTATAAAGTTCATCGCAATCTCTAGCGGGCGTAGTCTAAACAACTATTGTGGCGGTAATATTTAAATTATGTAGCTTCTACAATTGTATCCTTTTTCTTGAAATAAAAAACCACGTGCAAAGAAAATATCATTTATCAGACGTTTTCTGAAATGAAAACGTTGGATAAATACTATTTTCTTAAGAAAAAGTAACTAGGAACATGAACTATGGATCAGACTTCAATATTTTGGATAAAATTATATACATATAGATTATACATAATAAAAGCTACAAACACGTTCTGTTGAACTGAAATTTTAATTTGTAAGGGTGTCTGTAATTTTATAATAACATTTCAAGTATTTATTAGTTAATTATATTCAGTAACATCATGTTAAACAGATTAAACTATAATGCAATATCTCACAATACACAGAAGTTGTATAGGAATTTTACAATTAAATTTAATTATTTCACAACACTTACGATGTCATCAGTAGGAAACCGGTGCATTTTCGTTTTAGAGCTTTTCTTACAACACAAAGGTACACAGCACAAGTACACAAGCCATTGTTCCTATAGATTAATCTAACCTGCACTGAAGTTATCCTTTTTAAATACAAAAATTGTCAATAAACGCGAAACTCAATAAATTAATCTGCGGATAAAAACACTAAATATTCCGAATGAATGTTCAACAAATAACAATAATTAAATAATACCTACAAGTGTCACCGTAGACAAAAAGTTTTATCTATGAAATGTCAGTTAACGTCCGACAGTTTCCTGCATTACAAATTACACGTACCATCCCACGGGCGTAGTATCAACTAAATCAGTGCTAGAATCGCGGCCATAAATGTTACCCATCTTGTGTGTGGTTTTATCTATGATACTAACGTATTATAGTGAATAAGATGAAATAATAACTTAGACTTTTATGCAAAGCCCAAATGATCATTTCAAATCGAGCTAGTAATTGAAAGATGGAAAATATAAGGTCTTGGACAGGACTTGAACTTGTATCTTAGTTTTCCGTGACTATGCGTTTACCGATTACGCCACCGAGACCGATGACAATAATTGGAAAATTTACAAATCTAAATCGTGTACACAACTATACATAAACCTAACTTTCAATTACGTTTAGCATTTTTGTCAATTATATCTGACATTCTCAAGTTTTTTTACTTATGTCAGTTATAGACAGGAAGCAACGCTCCAAATTACTAGGTCGTCTTGAAATGATCATTTGCGCTTTGCATAAAAGTCTAAGTTATTATTTCATCTTATTCAATGTAATACCCTAGTATTTATCAACTTACCTTGTGTAAAAAAACTACCTAAAATATTTATATATTTAATACTTGGCTTATAGCCGTAATTTTGAGCGTACTAATCTATTTGTATGGTTATTTGGTAGATGTATGGTACTGTTTTTTTTCTTATTTTAGTTTCACCTATAAGACAATAATTGTTAGAATAAAGAAAACTCCTTTTTTATAAGCTTACTAAATAATTATCAATTGCTTTAAGCTAAATGCAAAGCTTGCTAGATGCAGATTGTTTTGGACGATTTTCTAAAAAAAATTGTAATGTAAAATTATGAAAATTTATTGTATCTGAAAAGAGAATGTAATTCTCTATCCATTTCAGCAAAAAAATACTTGTCATTTAAAAACAATTTTCATGACGTCATCATTCTGGCGTTGACGTAGTAAAATTTTTTTGTTACATCAAAATATAGAGAATTTCACGAAATTTAATAATATATAGTTGATTATACTTCCGAGTACAAATTTCGGTATACAACGGGATTTTTTAAATAAAACGGCCTGTATGTTAGTTAAGGTTAGACACCAACGCATGTCGCAGTTTCGTCGTCGAAAATATACGCCATGACGTCATGAGTTGTAATTGCATTAATACCATTTTGAATAGCTGGAATGTCAAGTTTTGACGGCTAACGCCAATTAACTTTCCGCTACGCGTTGTCAAGAGCAAACCCTCATCGTCCAATGCGACCGACGAATATAATGATTAGAATGAAATTATCCACAGTTATCCAAAAATGGTTTTGTAAACCTTAGAAAATATAATTTCAATGTTTATAAAAACTATTTCACCCATGTGAGACCAAGGTAAATCAGTTCTGAGATTACCCTGTTTGTGATAAATCGAGAGTTAATGGGACAATTGACTTTTCGTTGTCTCTAGTATTGCTTGAAGGAAGTTTTCGTTTCTGTTTGTGAAAGAGCAAAATATACTGCGTAAGCTATCCTTAATAGGATTTTGAGAATGAACAAAAAGCCACTAAAGAAAGTAGGTGTTAGGAAAAAAATTGGAGAGTAGAACGTTGTGAACCTCATGAGTGAGAGAAATTAGAGGATCTGAAATTAAAAATGGCTAGAATAAGACTGGATGTGGTAAGGTTTAGATAGATGACCGATAGAAAGGAACTTTCGAACAAAAAAGATGTATAGTCATCAACTCAGACGCAGATAAAGGTCATGTAGGTGTGGGTTTTGTTATAAACGCATTTAGTAAAATGATTTAGTTAATGTTACATATATGCACAAACTAAAAAATTACTTAAAATACGGACTAAAGCGGCAGTAGATAAGCAGGGTATGTTCTAGTGCAAAAATTGCAATTTTTCCCATGTTAAATCCCATAACGAGGCTCAAGGTCCGTTCTGTTCATTTTTGTATCATACATTGAATTCCCCATAAGGAGGCGAAAGCTCCACCCAGTCATTTTTGTATCCAATCAAAAACCGCACAACGTTATCTGGACGAGTCAGTGTCCTTACACTTTCCACCGGAGTTTTTTACCCAAGAATTAGCCCCTACAACTCTCAAACCCCAAACCTCAAACCTCAAATTCTATCATATTTATAAACATTTTCTAACGTCTTCTGTTCCAGTTATTTTTGTGAAATTGAAAAATAAAAAATAAATCTTAAAATTTTATTAAGGATAATATATTTACAATAAATTTTTACATTTACAATAGTATTATATTTCTTCTTGTTCCATAAATCGAATAATGTCTATCAGGCAGTGTTGCATACGAACCAGGAAGTAAGTGGCGTTTATCGTCATGCGGGCTTATAGCAATCGTTTCCTGAGCGATGGTGTGAACCTGATGCTTGGATGATTGAATTAGATTCTGCGTAACAAATACTGGGCGTATTTCAAAGACTACGAAAAGCGATGAGCGAACTCCCCGGGCACTTAACGAAGACCGTCGAGTTTCCTCGCGAGAATTAGCTGTAAAATGGGCAAATGCGATTGGCAAACCAATATCAAAAGATACTTGTTTGAAAAGAATAAAAAAAATGGGATATGGGTTCTACAAGGTAAGTTTCTACAATCGTAAAAACTTAAAAACTTATATTATTTTACTATAGGCTAAGAAAAAACCACTTCTGACACAAAAAAAAACGAAACCGATATTTATGGGCAAAGGAGTATCAAAACTGGGTTAGTCGTCAGTGGAACTCGGTTATCTGGAGTGACGAATCTAAGTTTGAGATATGCGTTGGCGATTCACGAAGTAGGGTTATTCGAATGCCAGGGGAAAAATATCACAGAGATTGTCTCAAAAAAAAGTTAAGTTTCCGGCATCTTTGATGGTGTGGGCATGCATGTCATCACAAGGAGTTGAACGTCTGCTTTTTATTGAGGGCACTGTCAATGCTGCAAAATACAAGACAATTTTACAAGAAGAATTGTTGCCGTCCATTAATAAAATTCAACTGCCAGAAGAGGAATTTATATTTCTTCAAGATGGTGCAGCCTGCCATATAGCAAAATTAGTTACATCGTGGTTGCAAGAAATGAATGTGCCTGTTCTACAATGCCTTCAGCAGTCCTGATCTTTCCCATATTGAAACCCTTTGGCATCAGATGAAAAAAACACTTCGATCCACACTAGTTTGCACTATTTCAGAATTAAAAAATAGAATTCAGGAAATTTGGAATATATTTCAACCTGGGTACTGCAAAACATTAGTTGATACAATGCCAAAGAGAATTGATGCAGTTTTAAAACGAAAGAGTGATTATACACAGTGGTAACTCCGACAAATTGTTCAAAAAAATTTGGTTCAATTATTAAGCGCCAAATACTTTTTCCTTTTTGTCTTTATTTTATAATTGCTGTTGCTGATATAAGTATTAGATATTGTTGATTAATTGTTAAAAATATATATTATCAAATTAGCATAATTGTTTCTGTGAAATTATGAAATTCAAATAAATGCTAATTCAACAAAATAACAGTGTGCTGAATATTTTCTTTGGTCCAATTCATATGCGACTGATCTCGTATACTGTAAATGTAAGTTGGCATAATTATATATCTAATTTGATTAACGTACCCTGATATGCAAATGGGCGTTAGCTAAGTTGTACAGGTGTTTAACATTATTTTTGGTTACCTGTAGGTTTGTCTGCATTCAATGGTTAAGTTTTTTACCGAGCTGAAACTTGCATTAATAGGGTCCTAAGGGTATAAAACTTTGTCAAAACCGTTTCGCTGTGGTATACAGAGTTCTAGCCGTCTATCAACCAAACCTAAAGACTTAAATAGTTTTGAATTGAATAATTTAGGGCGCCAGTTTATTTTAATACCTCATTGAAAACATTGTTTTTGATCTTAAACTTTAAACCAAATTTCATATTTTTAATTTATTCATTACCTAAATTTTTTGGTTCGCACTCTGCATCTTCAATAATGTATTGTTTGATAAACGAAGGATATTTACTTATATTATCTGGAAAAGTATGTATATCTAACTTACTACACCAGTATAATTTAGTAAACTTATACTAGCATGGATGAACAAGTGAAATTTGAGCTCTTTATCAAATTTGTGGATATCCCATGCACTGCTATTTTTAAATCATTATACTTCACGCCAACATTTTAGTTTTGTATTTTAGATAAACCCCCAACATACAGTACCTGCACTGGATGATAATGGATATTATTTATGGGATAGCCATGCAATCAACGCCTATCTTGTTGGAAAGTATGGAAAAGACGACTCCTTGTATCCCAAAGATCTTCAAAAAAGAGGCATTGTCGATCAACGTCTGCATTTTAACTCCAATATTGTACAACCAAGATCTGCAGCCATATTAGTAAGTATTCTAATGTGTAGTGTTTCATTTTGTTAAATCTTTTGACGATTGGGTCTCAGGGTATAACTAGGCAGAGGCAACAAAAGTATGTATGTATGTATGTATGAATAAGCTTTATTGTAAACTATACCTAGGTCATCGGCCCATCCTAGTTTGAACATTCTAAGTTAGAAAAAAAAGGGAATAAGCAATCAGAAAAACAAAATAAATAAAAATTCGTTCCGTTTTAGTTGGTCTTCTCCTCAAACTCGCTTTTCCTTTGAGTGACGTCAGAATTAATGCAAGGCAGGGGGGGGGGTTTCTTGAGTTCCGATGCAGTATCAACTTCTATCCATGTTTAATCGCAAGCTAGAGGGGTTAAGGTGGGGTATAGGAGGTTTAGTGTCTAGGATTTCTTGTAGGAAGGCATGTAAAGTAAGGTGAAAGTTAGTGATTAGGAATTTGAAATCGGGTAGTGAGGAAAGTATGTCGAGTTGAATGATTTGTTTGAAGGTATTTTGAATGGGAGTAAGGGCGGGGCAATGGTATAGTCACCATGATATAGCTCACAATTAGGTAGCGGTCTGGCATGTTGGTAGCGATTTGTTGCTTAAGCCTTACCATAACATATAATTTAATAAACGTCACCTTGACATAACTCACAATTAGGTAGCGGTCTGGCATGTTGGTAGCGTTTCGTTGCTTAAGCCTTACCATAACAGATAATTTAATAAACGTCATCATGACATAACTCACAATTAGGTATCGGTCTGGCATGTTGGTAGCGTTTCGTTGCTTAAGCCTTACCATAACAGATAATTTAATAAACGTCATCATGACATAACTCACAATTAGGTAGCGGTCTGGCATGTTGGTAGCGTTTCGTTGCTTAAGCCTTACCATAACAGATAATTTAATAAACGTCATCATGACATAACTCACAATTAGGTAGCGGTCTGGCATGTTGGTAGCGTTTCGTTGCTTAAGCCTTACCATAACATATAATTTAATAAACGTCACCATGACATAACTCACAATTAGGTAGCGGTCTGGCATGTTGGTAGCGATTTGTTGCTTAAGCCTTACCATAACATATAATTTAATAAACGTCACCATAACATAACTCACAATTAGGTAGCGGTCTGGCATGTTGACAGCGATTCGTTGCTTAAGCCTTACCATAACATATAATTTAACACTTTTTCTTTTTGAAGCGGATAACCAGGTTATATTTCATTTCCCTATAAATGGTAATCATGTAAACATGTTAGAGTTCTTTAACAACCATCAGGTTGCTAATATCTATGTAGAGCCAGCTGGATAGGAAAAAGATAGAAGGATATAGGAAGACCTAGACCAAACTATATTAGTCAAATTATTAGAAATTTAGGTTGTGAAGGGTATGTAGAGCTTTTTAGATTAGCACAGAATAGAAAAGAAGTTAGAGCTGCGTCAAACCGACCTTAAGTAAGGTCGAAAACAAAATGATGATGAATGGTATAGTAAATGTTCTGGGGTTTCGGGGGAATCAGGACTGCATGGGCATAGTAGAGAGGGTATTAGGTGAAAGGCGTGTAATTTAGATCGGAATTTTCCATGACCAGTTAGGAATTGGATCATTGTACGGCTAGAGAGGCAGTGGAGATGGTTCGAAAGGCTCGAGAGACGTATAACAGATAAGGACGTATGATTGGGTTTAGGATTCTGCGGGAATGTGAGGTTGTGAGAAGAAACCAAGAGTCAACAGCGTAGCGGACAATGGGGATGGTGGGACTGCGGCGGAGGTCAAGGAAGTCTTTTAATAGTAACATTCTGGATTTAGTAAGAGAGATGGGTTGCTTATTTAGGATTGACCATTGTTCGATATGTTGGATTAGGGTATTTGCAGTGGATTGTAGGTGGAGGCGGGAGTTACCGTGAATAAGGAACGTGAGGTCACCTGCTTAGGCGAAGGTATCTGTGTTTGGGATATTAAGGTCACGGAGAGGGTTGATGGGTAGGTTCCAAAGGGTAGGTGAGAGAATGGATTCTTGAGGACAGCCTTGTGTTAGGGACATGGTAGAAGAAAAGTAGTTTGTACGAAGGCTTGCTGTTCGGGAAGATAAATATGATTGGATAATTTTATATATATTGGAGGGGAAGTTCAGTATTTTGAGTTGCTTCAGGACATTGGGCCACCAGAGGAGATCAAAGGCGGAGTGGAAATCAAGGAAGATTGCTATGACGTATTTGGATTGTGATGATCGGACTTTGGAAATTAAGAAAAAAATTGTTTGTTCTGCGCTGTGCCCTTGGCGGAAACCATGTTGGTTGTGGAAAATCAGGGAGTAATTTTTGATGTGTGATTGGAGTTTTTGTAGGATCAGTTTTTCAAGGAGTTTACCGATGGATGAAAGAAGGGCAATTGGTCGGTAGAAACGTGGGTCTTCAGGAGGTTTTGCAGGTTTCAATAGTAGGGTAATATTGGCATGTTTAAAAGTGTAGGAAAGATACCGGTAGTTAAACATTTTTGGAATAATTGGATGATGGGTTGACGGATTACTAGCCATGATTTTTGAATGATGATGTTTGTGATATTGTCTGGACCTGGAGATTTATGCGTATTTAATTTGGAGACAATGGAATCAAGGAAGTTGGTGTCAAGGATATCATCTGGGAATGTGTTAGGGGGGTTTCGCAATTGGAGATGATTTGGTCTTGTTGAAAGGAGGGGATATTCATAGAAGTAGGAGGGATTACAGATTTTAGTAGAAGGGATAAAGTATTTTGGATGGTGGGATTGTGAAGTGATGTGGACGTAGTTAGGATTTGATTCGGGGGGGATTTTACTAACCTGCGATAAGTTTTCCAGGGATCGGTATTGGGGTGGTCAACGATGTTCTGGAAATGGTTCTTCTTAGCCTCGTAGATGGATCTTTTAAAATTTGATCGTAGTTGTCGGTATTGTGTAGTCAGTAGTATTAAATGGTCATTTGTAACTGTGAGTCTATGTAGTCGTTGTATTTAGTGTCGTAGGGCGTATAGGCATCGTGTTGTGTCTTGTAATGTAGGACTCCACCAGGGTGTCGTGCGAGTATTGTGGTATCTTGTTGGGATAGTAGTGGATGCGGCACGGTGTATATTTTGGACAATGGAGTTAGCGAGTAAGGTTGGATGGGACCTCTGTGGTTTAGCAGGTTGGGGGTTAGAAATGTGGTTTCTCAAGGATTTCAGGAAGCGGGGCCAGTCTGCAGCAAAGGTGCGTGCCTAAGGCTCAGACGGAAAGGAGCCCCAGACAGGCTTCCAAAAAGATTCAAAATTTCGCATTATATTATAAAACTGTACGCGTTTTAAGAATTTTTTGGAAACCTATCCGGAAATAATTGCCCACCTCCCCTCACCCTACTACTGTCCTAACAACATAGTACCTAATGATCAGTCATAAAAATTAAAAGCTTTAAAATGTTTTAGGATAAGTATTGTACGATTTAAGGGATAATTATTTTCTAATCAGTCTTGTATTACTACTGCTACAATTATAATATCGATCAAAACAGATTTCCTTAGTATATTATGTGTAGCTTGGATAGTTAATATCCAATACGCCTCTGGCACATTTGTACAAATGATTGAGTTTTAAACTCGTTCGGCGTTATCCATTCTACACGAACCTCGTGCTTCAGATAACACAATTATCTGTAATTGGTTGTGCTAAAATGAGGAGAATCATAATATGACATGCGAACTACTACGCGTATTCCGGTATTATCCTTTTTCCTTTTCACTTGTCTAATATATCAATCACAATGAAATAGCATTGAATGAACACATAGTTGTCTCGTATTGTCTGCAAGGCTCATGCTACTGGGATATAGTTTATTTGTTACGAATTACTTATCGATTTATAAACAGTTCATATACAGTTTTGTTACGGGTAAATATGTATTACAAAAAAGTCACGTACTTTTCAATTGTACTTGATGTCTAGTAACATGTCTTCTTGCCGAGATTTATAAATGAGTAGATTCTTTGCTCTACTGCACTTAGTGTGCTAGCTGTTTGATTCAGTAATTAGTTGCTTAATATTAACTACAATCCAAGCGTTAGCAGTATTGTCCATAAAAATAATAAAAGCGCATGCTTTATCGTATGGTTGTTTTAATTCTGTTCAATTGACAAGTACGAAAGTCTGCTCAGTTAGTATGTCAATTCGGACGGCATTCACTCTCAATTTCTGAACTAGAAGGGATTGGTTTGAAAAGGTGCACAGCGTACGATATGTGAATCGCTATTTTACATTTGCATATTTAGACGGGACCGTATCGTGTAAGCTCTGCTTTCTCTGTTAACGGTAGTCAGATAAAAGTATTAGGTTCATCGTTCCAATTTAATTTCAATTACAGTGTTTTCTTTACGAAATGTTTTAAGAAGATTGTAGTGCCACTAAGTCAGCTCCTTCTAGATGTATATGGCGTCCTGATTTACGTGGTTTCAGTTTATTGGTTTGTGAATGACTAGTTATCTTCAAAGAGTAAAGAGAAGTAGCATAAATATTCAATTGGTTAACAATTTTCAGTTCCGGAAAATTTCTGTAAGAAGTTTGCTTGTTTAAATTTGAAACATGCCATTATCGGGTGCCTTTTTACTTTTCAACATCTGTTCAACAATTCACGATAAGTGATTAGCTTTATTCATATCATCCGGGGACTTCTTTGTTTTGGAGTTTGATAAAACAATCAGTATCACGTTTACACGAGCAAGTCAACTGGCAAATATTGGTTTATGCTATAAAAATTTCCTCTTTAGTATTAATGTTTAAATTTAAAGTAATACTTGTAGCGTAAAACTGGTTAGCTTTGTATATTTTTAAATTAAAATATAAAATGAAGGTAGTTGTATTAACAAGGTTGTGAGCTTGAATATACAGATATGGATACTGAAGAATTTAGTAAATTATGTTATATAACAAGTTACTGTTTTATTTATGAATTTAGTAGAGAAAGTATCGTTACCTTTTATTTTATATTAAAACAATTTAAAGCCTCATTACTGTAAAAATACCATTCAGTCCCAATCATTTAATTCACGTTTGCTATACTTCCATAAATTCAATCGGCGTGAATAGGCGATTAACTATACGCGTCCTTCATTAAATCCACGAGTTTGGTTGTCTGTATTCTTCTCTCGTATCTATACCAGTTTATGTTACACTTCCTAGTTCTTTATTTTACAAGTAAACTGGAGTGTGAAATGGGTTTTCCTGGCGTTGATAATGTTGAATTTTAAAAACAGTCCGTAGATAAAATGTAATTATGTTGTTGATGTAATTAAAAATGTACTAGTTTTGGAAGCTTTATGGAGCGAAATAAAATGTATGCATTTCAGTAAAAGTTGTCGTGTTTATTCATCAAAATTTGTATTTTTCTTTATCGTTTTGTTTATCTTATGCGACACTTACAATTTTACTGACTTTTGATAAACAAGTGTATGGTGTATGAAAAAATTAAAATTTTCTAATATTAAATTTTTCCACCCTGTATAAAACATAAGGGTATTTCATTAGTACCGAAAATAAAATTTCCATGTAAGATAACGCTCTTTAAGAACACATATAGGATTGTTGTATCATTAAAGAAGAAGCCCAACTTGAAACCTTTTGTAAATAATAATTTTCCAGAAAAAAACGTGTGTAGATGTGTCATTTGAAACAAAAATAAAATGTATATTTCTTTCAAAAAGATTAGTTTTGAATTAGTCTAGAAGGTTCGAGCATCTACATTATTTAATACGATAAAGTTATAAATTATGTGTAAATACGATAGGAATCGATAATTACTTACCATAAATGAATAAACGCGCGAATTTGAAGAACGCGCTTTTATCAGGAAATCAATAAACTAAAATAGATAACGAGTGTAATAGATATAAGAGAGAGAGAGAGCGAGAGAAAGAAGAGAGAGAGGGAGAGAGAGAGAGATAAATTATAACGACTGCGATAACTTTACACTTAATTAGCTCATTAAAACGTGAAATCAGTATAATTATTACATCATCTCGTGACTAATGCTTGGAAATAAATCTTGAATAGAATAGAGAAAATGACCTATTTAGAATTTTAGTGTATAAAGAGCAAGTGATCAAGGAACGGGGATTCTTTTAAAAGTCAAACAATATGTAAGTTTCGGGCAAAGTTTCATTCTTTAATTTATTTTACGACATATACGTTTCGAGTAATTTATAATGTATCTTATCGGTGTTCTGCGAGTAACATAGAATTTATCAAACGTAATTATCTGATAAAGTATAATGAAGATTTGGCACAATAATATAAATAGTCACAACTGCTGATCTTAATCGATTAAAAATAAATGCACTTCAAACTAATATTTCAACATTTAGATTGGTATAAATGGAGATTTGGAATGGAACCAGGAAACATTTAATACCGTTAATTACAATGAAAATAATATTTTTATAAGCGTTATAATAAGAATAGGACAATACCAACCTGCAAGTATTTGAACAATTTCCTCTTTAACGTCATGCATATTCCCTAAAATTTGTACTACTTTTTCTCTAATTTAAAATTTCATTTCCTCATTGGTTTATTATTAGATTTTCACGCATCTCTTAAGATTTTTCTCATTCTTGTCACGTTCTAATCTTAAACTTTCTACCAATTTTCTTATATTCTCTCCAAATTCCACTCGCAGCTCCTGAGTATTTTTACTAAATTGGTCACCTATTACTTTCATACTTTTTTCATTCAATTCACTCATTTCTTTCATATTCTCTTTCATTTTCTTCGTGGTTATCTTACTGCACATTTTTATTTAAATTTAATAAAAGAGTCATTATTTTAGATTCATAAGTCTCTCTTACACTCTGTTTTTTCTTGTTCTCTGGGTTTTCTTTTCTTGGTTCTTTCAAATAAACACTTTCCTGAAAACAAATTTCTACTCATTCAGGTGTCAGACCTTGACGAATTTCTTTTGATCCTATCAATCATACTGAAAACCAATCAGATATATTACAAAGAGAAAACTTGTCCAAAATCATACGAGACAAGAAATTCTAATTTTCAGACGATTTAAACTGATCCCTAAATTGGAACGCCGCAAATTTTGGGAAAGCTACAAATTAAACTGTGGCTTGGGTACAGAGAATTGTATTAATGAGGATGCAATAGAAAATAAGAAATTACAATTTACCGTGTTCTTTCTTGTCTGGCTAGCTCAACGGAAATGATGCTGTGGAATTTACGAAAATCAAATGAAACACAGAAATGTCAAGAATCAAATATGAACACACTTTATGCATTCAAAAGAACATTTTTCTTTTATACACATTATTTAAAAACTTCTTAAACAATTTACAGTTTAAGCTTAGATAGCGAATCTTACTTAACGACTGCATACTTATTAAAATAATCGTCACCTAATTCTTATTAACAATTACAGAACCTCAAAACATTTTATATGTGAGTCACAAAAATTCTCCTTAAAACTATATGGATAATACACCTACCCTGGTGTTATCCCGTTTGTCAGTGTAGTTGGCCAACGACGCCGACAGAAAGTTTTATAAAGGTCAAAATGCTCCGAGCTCTGACTTCAAAAATTCTTGTAACAGTTTCCTTATCTGGGACTCATTGGCAGTCTTACGAAGATGATACCTCAAAAAGGTCTGAAAGATAAAAAGGTATCTGACTCAAAAGGATATAAGAAAATTTGTCAAAATTTGAACAGGAATCGATTGAAATTTAAACAGGTATAACCCAAAAGTTGAACCCAGCAATTCTGCGATGTACCACGAAACGGCATTGAAATGAGGTAGATGTTTTCAATTACAAGAATATTTATCCGTCGATTGTTATTTACTGTTTGCTCAGTATTAACCCTTAGAAGGTAACGGGAGGACCGTCCAGAAACGTAAAATTATTACGTAAAGAACACCAAATCGTTAAACCATTTACCTTTATTGACGCTTGGATGTAAAAGAGGATGATGGCTAAGCTATAGGCCTCCACGTCAAGTTTTTACCCCATCATAAATTCCACCAAAAATCCTCGTAAACAATTGTAGAAGTAAGCGTCATTGCCTCATGCCGTGAACTATCAACAACATATTTACGGAAACATGCTGATAGAGAGAAAATCGTTTAATTTTGGTCAAGCATGGAAGGGTTAAATAACGTCCCTGAAATTGCAAAAAAATTGGCTGTGACTAACATACAACAATCCAATACCGGGACTCTAACATCATTATTTCTAAAAATGAAAGGTAAATACAGCGCCGTGGTTGGTCGACATGCAGAATTGGAAAGAACTTATTTTATTTACGACACAGATACTTGAGGTCAGATAAAATGCTAAAAAAATAATAAATTTATGAACTTGCAATACCAAAACGAAACAGTAACATTGAAACTAATATATTCAAACTAGTTACAAAGTAGGATTCTAAAGATTTACTTGTATTATGACCAATCGTCTCATGAATATCGCATGAATGTTCACGCGTTTTTTCAATGACCTTTTAATTTGTTAAAGAAAAGTTAATATAAAAAAATTATGAAATCTGTATGCCTGGTAAGGTTTTCTCTCATGAAAAATTTGCTATCGATTTGTGGAAGCGGTATATTTCCACAACCGAATCTATTTACTTTTAGTAAAACAATTAATGAATTTATTATTCTTAACTTACAGAGACCGCTAATTCGTGGACCTGCTACGTCTATTCCCAAAGAAAAGCAAGAGGACATTCAACAGGCTTACGACTTCTTGGAAGCGTTTCTTGAAGGTCGCAAGTATTTTGCTGGAGATAATATTACAATTGCGGACTTATCCCTTGCTGCTGCAGTTTCATCGATTTCACCATTAGTACCCTTTACTGAAAAACATGTCCGGCTTAATGCATGGTTGGATCGTATAAAGGCTCTTCCCTTCTACCAAGAAGCAAATCAAGAAGGTGCTGACGAACTGATTGCAATGGCGAGAAGCAAACTTGCTTAAAATTGATGTTTATCTTCGTGTAAATTTAGTTAATCATGGTAGATTGTACGTCACAATTTAAGTATAAAATATTGTAATTTTATAACTGTGCGTAATTTAAATTGAAATTTATTGACTAGTCTTCAATAAAGCTTTTCAACTCGAGCAAAACTGCACTTCGTGAGTTAACCATGTTGATCAAAGTATTTCACATAAATTCGCCAATAATGAAAAAATTAACAATAGATTTCAACTTTTTGATGTTAAATATTTTCCACGCATAAAATGGATTTGTCGAATAGTCATGGAGCTCTTTCCGTACTTTTAGAACTATTAAATATAGACAGTAATAATTTAATTTTGGAGCTAACCTCGTTTTTGGCGGTGTTCTTTGAAATTAAAGAAAAAATGAAGAATTTAATTGTCAGTGCAAAAAATATGTACGTTTATTGTTACTTGTCTTAATGATATTTTATATGAACTCTTCGGCTTATGAAATATATTTAAAGGTTATAAATTTGTACGTATCAAAGGAGTCTAAGAGTTTAGATTTGAAAGAGGCAAAGCCATTAAATCAGCATTGACTGACAACTGCAAGAGTGCTTTTTATAAAACCAATATAGAGCAAATAAAAGAGAATAATCAAGAATCACTTTGTAATTTCTAGAATCTTCTGAAACTATACAATCCGGCAAGGTTCGGATTTTAGGCGAAGTAGTAAAATTCCTTTTAAAATGTTTAACCATATTTCATTTTAATAGTTTCTGTATTGGTATATCAAATCAATAGTATTAGAATTACTTCTTTGAGAAATGCAGTTCTCGTTCACATGCATTCCTGATCTAAGAAAGGATTATTTTATTTTAGCCTGTAACCTTACATAGTTCATACTCAAAAGTTGTCAAATTCATTATTGTGGTGTTTTAAAATTAGGAATAATATCTTCCTTACTTTATATTCTAAATTATTGTAGTTTAATGATCAATTTGTTTTAGTTAATAATATAAAAAGTTGGCGCACATGAAGTATCACCAGGCAACGAAGAATGTTTACACGCTAAATTGTGTCGCTCCTGGAAACGGTAAAGCTCATTCTTTGGTTCAAGTTAAGGTTTTATCGAGATAACTTTACCTATGTTGGATAGAGAGTAACAACAAAAGTAATTTTAATTTGCCGTCTTAATTCATTTTTCTTAATCTTACCGAAGATGATTTTGAGTCTTTTATGGGGGAAAGTTACTATCGCTGGCCATTTTTCAAGATCATCGAAAGACATAACATTCAAAATTGAGTAGGTACAGTTAACTTTTGAATAATTAGGTGTCGCCCTTGATTACTGTGATTAGTCAATAGAGTTCGAAAATATATCCTACCAGGTTTGTGAATTTTACGCTTAGGAAGAATGATGTTGACAACTTAATGTTAGAGAAGAGCATGTTAATTTAGGAACATCTAATTACAAACAACGTCCCAGAACTTCCAGAAGGAACTGGTTAAAACCACTAGATTGATTCCAAGAGACATAAATGTTAATTGTTTGCAAGGTAGCTACAGTTAGTTACTTATCAGGTATTTAGACCACCATTTTGAAACTATAACCTACCATCAATTAATGAACATTTAAACTTTTAATTTTATAAACGTATCTAAAGTACGTTTTTGTTAGTAGTTATTAAAAAATTAGAAAGTAACTTTGTTCGCTGAAAGCGTTTTCAATTAAGATAACTAGTTTTAATATATTTGACTTTTGTTTAGCAATTTTTGAATATAGTTGTGCTTGAATCTGGATTTTAAAATAGAGTAAAAAGTGTAATACATTGGTATGTTTTAACAAGTAATGCAGGGTGATAGTTTCCAGTCCGGTCACAACAAAAGATATTGCCATTACCTGGAGGCGTAATTAATATATAGGTAATTTAACATAGCTTTCGAGAACTTTTTTAAAGCTAACAGTTATTAAATAGTTATATTGTTGTTCGTATCGTCACGGTTATTTTATGTTTCTAATTAATGTAATCAATTAATTATTGTGTGAGTTTTAGGTTAGAATCATTTTCCTGATCTAGAACTCTGATATCCTTTTGTTATTCCTTCTGGGGCTCTTTCCTATAAATTCTCATATTTCGAGACGAGTTCCAGGACTGAAGACCTAATGATGATGGTTACATACTGGTATAGGTTTATATTTTCCGTGAATATTACCTACCGAATTGTTTAGGAGCTGGGTCTGATCAAATTCTTGCCTAACTCTTTCAATTTTAGTATCAAGGATTTCAGGTTGCATACTAGTACCCGGAACATGTGATTCAATAGACTTAATTTCATTTAAAAGCTGATCTTTCATTGGAATAGAAAAAGAAACACAAGCATTTGCATTTACAACTGAAATTGTCATTTTCAATTTCACATTCAGAATTCCTTAATCTTTGTTCTTCGTGCGCGTTATTTGAGGGATTTGAGGGATCTAGTAAATCTAAACATCGAGTAACTAAGTCTGAATGTGTATCGTTTGTCTGATTTTCATATCGCAACAGGTATGAAAATGTTCTGACTAAGAATTATCTGGAGCTTAGTTTTTTAATCAACGACGTTGCAAGTGGTCTCCTCTAACCCATCTGTTTTAACCTGAACATTCTTTACTCTATCCTTTCTTTCGAATGATTTTTCTAAAATTTTACTTTTGCGCATCCCTCTATCTCTGTTTCGGTCTTAGTTTTCCTCGGATAGACCTGACTTTGTCTCAAGACAACTGTCCATCGCATAATACTGGTTCTCCGCCACTCCAGGCTGCTGACTATATTTTGGTTGGTTAATCAGTGCTTTGCTATCTATCTTTTTTTATTGCTTTTGCTCGATACGAAACTTCTACTCCCTTCTACCAGGTTTCTATGTAGCTCCAAACAATACACTCTTTCTTTTATCTTCCTTTTTTTAATTCCCTTTTCTTTCGTTTTCAAGTCGCAGCATAGTTTAGAGAGTTGCTACATTACAATTGGCCGTGAGTGTGAGGACCTCCGACTGGCTTGGTATCGCCGTTGTCTTTTGTTGGACTTTACGCTAAAGGTCTTGAAAGTGTAATTTGTCTTCGATTTGGCCTGCGGGCTTATCTTCTTGGACGGTTCTGTGGGTCAGACAGGTTTGCGTATGATTGCTGATCCCAAAGGTAATAAGTTTCAGTTTTCGACTTGGACAGCTTGAAAAATTTTAGGTGGACATTTTTCATATAGATATGCCAGATAAGAGGTAAAATGTAGGTCTTCTTTGTGAATGTTGTCACGCACATTAAAGATCCTATCTTGCTTGGAACAACAAGTGTTCGACAAAATTCTAAATTTACATGTAAAAAGCTCGCTTTCCGGCCAATCTAGTTCATTCAGGTGAAGCGTTGGAAAAGTCAAATGTAGTGGTTTATCTTCTCTAGGCAGCTCCGTGGAAAAGATAGGTTCGGATATGGTTGGTGATCCCAAGGTCTCGGGGTTGATTCCCGAAACGGACCGTTTGAAAAATGTTAAGCCAATGTTTTTCACAATAATACGCCTTTTGTATGGATGAGAGAAAAATGTTGGTGCCGCGTTTGAGTGTTGCTGCGCACGATAAAGATTCCTACCTTGTTTGGAGTAGCAAAAGTACGGCAAAATTCAACTTTCCATGTAAAAAAACTTTCTCTCTGGCCAATGTAGTACCTTCGAGTGGAGTATTGCAAAGTCAAATGTGTGAGCTTATTTTCAAGTAATCAACGCAGGGGTGCGGGGCCTGCATCTACATTCCTACCTGGTCCTTCATGTCGTTCTTATGAACGGGTGCCAATTCACGGAACCGCTCCTTCGGAAGGCGGGAAAAAGAGGGGTGTAGAAAAAATCCCTTTCGAGATATTATGAGATCACTCTACATCCTTGGAAGTTCCTTTATTTTATCTATGTATATGTAGGACGGCGTGCTTTGCCTAGAGTGGAACCTCCAAACCATAAAGATTGTTATCTGTTATTTTTCTCTTTGAGGTTTTATCATATCTAATTAATATTCCAAATCGTAAATGTTTATGTATTTATCTTTCTTTTTGAAATCTTCTTTAAGATTTTATCTTATTCAATTTCTGTTGCATCATAAACTATTTATTTATCTTTCTCTTTGACAATATCTTTGAGAGTTTATCTTATCTAATTGATGTTCCGAACCTTTGGTATTTGTGATCAGGGGTAGAAAGTAGGGTAAATGAAAAGAGTCTAACCTACCTATTAGTTTTGTATTTTGGTAGAGTAGGGATAAGAAATTTATTGTTAATACAGCATCGCTGACCAATTTGTTTACCTAAAGTTTTTATTACTGCAGCATATTTTGTTTCTACCTGTGCTAGTAAGCCAATGTCTTTAATTTATTTGTGTTAAAAAAATATCTTGAAGAAATTTTAAAATTTGTATGCACTTATATACAGTGAAAATATTAATTTTGTATTTAAGTTTGTATAGTGAGAATTAATTATTAGTTTTAAGTATCAAGTCTCATAATCTTCGCTACTAATTTTATGCAGTTGTTGCGGCGGAAAACCAAACCCTTGCGCGCGTAGATGATGCAGTTCGATCATCGGATGGGTAGGTATTTCGTTTCCTAGTATAGTAAGGATTGATTAGGTTTAAAAGCCAGGAGTTTATTGAACTTTTATACAAAAAGACTTTTTCTTTTTTTTTGTAGCTTTATTGCGATCGTTACGCTCCACAATTATTTTGAGTAATTAACTAATTTTTAGGATATTTTTGTTTAATTGTTTTATGTTGTTACACATATTAGTGTAATAATGAGCTCAAAAAATAGGCTTGTGTGAATTGTCTTCGTGTTTTTGTATTAACAGTTTTTAAGCCGTGAGAAAGGAATGTGAAATATAATTCCACGGTCCATCATAAAATATGTCGTTTTTCCAACTTATCATAACGCGTACAAATATGTGGTGATTATTTTCAAGTTGTTAGAATCCTGTCGACGACTAGACTGTTACATAACCAGCTTCTTGAAGAACGTGTGTGAAAGTGCGATATAGAATGCAGTGGAGTGCAACTTGTAGATTCCTTACGTATCCCGAGTTACTGTTGTACCCTTGTGTTGTTCCTCTTTAGGGTTCAGAGAAGAAAAGAAACCAACGAGCTCCAGTACGGAAGTTTGAGTTAGTACAGCAAAGCGTACTCACGCGGTAACTGAGATAAACAATCATTATTTGGCCTGCCAATGTATCTTGAATTAGAAGATAAGCGAGTTATTAATTAACTTAGATTGTTTATTTGAAACGTAAATCTTATTTGTTAAATTCGGTATAATATATTGCTTCCTCTGTTCAGGCAAGCGATTAACTGATACTTTTATTTTTACCGATAAGTAACAATTATACCGAACAAAACTAAGTCTCGCCGATGGTACGTTAATATCTTTGCTCATGTTTTAGTATGTAGGTCATCAATACATGAATGTTGTACAGAAGGATTGTCTGTTAGTAGACGACAGATGAGGCAATGCGGCTAAAACGATTTAGATTTTGAATTTCTTAGTCTCTAATTCAAAAATATAGACGTAAACGTGAGCGTCCTCCTTTAAATAATTCGAACCCAAGAAGTTCTGTTAAGAAAAATTTTAAAACCAGTTTGTGTGGGAGCCATCTCCCCCCGATTTTCGTTTCAAAGTTTTGTCATACAGGCCAACTTAATGTTACCTGTTACAAATGTGATATGCGTCTTTGTTTCAAAGAAAACAAAAATTGCTTTTTAAGCTTTTACAAAATATATATATATATATCTAATGCAATACAATTTTTTTTTTGCTTTTGCTGGAAAAGTTTTTTAAGTTCATTTTTTATACCCTAATTAATAGAGTAAAGTTAAGAGATATTTTTCAGGGCAATATCCATCCGTGCTGAATAAGTTTAAATAATAAAATTGTCAAAAATATCGAGTCATAATAGTATTTAAGTAACTTGAAACTGAATATATATCGCAATGGAGAAATTCTGTGGCATCATGATGATGCAACGGAGGAGTCTTATTCACGACCAATCAAAAACGCATAAATAGTTTTATATAATGATTAAAATTAAATAAATATGGGATTAAACACTTTAGAAAAGCTTACGTCAAAATAATTTGTTTACTGAAATGCTGGAGGTCATAATTAATGAGCATTTATTTTTAATCGATGATAGATATGATATATGAATTCCAAAACAAATTGTGCATTCCGGTCAGCTATTAGACAAATGTAGCTTCAGTTTATCTGAAGTTCAACAATCATTCAACATAAAGCTATTGATATTTTATTACTGACGAAAATGAATATAATTTGAAGAATCTAACGATTATCTACAAGAATGTATTGTGGAGTAATTCAAGTATTTATTGGTATTTGTTAATGGGTCAAATAGTAACTCCTTCTATCTGAAGAACGTAGATAACGAATGTAAGTTTAATACCATAAATTGTAGTTGTTGCACCGACACAGTACATTTCATACATATACATTAACGGTACAACAAATTGAAAAAATGGCCCCAAAATTGTACTATTCTAAATTCAGCGCGCCTGCGCGATCAGTACTATTAACAGCCAAAGCGCTTGATTTAGAATTAGAATTGATTAAAGTGAGTCTTTCAAAAGAGCAGCATTTGAAGCCAGAATATCTTAAGGTATGAACAATTTTTAATAGAAGCTTCTGTTTTTATGTCCAAAAGGTAGATTATTTACTGCTTAAAGAAATTCAGTAATCGACGGATTAGTTGTAATACTACGTATCTCAGAAAATCGCTGAAAAGAGTTACGAGCTTTATTATAATATACAAAAGTTTTTTAAACGTTTAGGGATTTAACTGTAGAAATTGAAAATTTCGAATCTCGTATCTCATAGTGAGACTCTTCTAATACCACGTATTTTTGATGGTCCCACCTGCTTTGTTCATTGAAGCTGCATGTCGTTGACCGCTGCTGCTAAAAGGTAAGAATTTATCATAATTGTACGTATAATAAGGTTTTATTCATAATTGTATGTTTCTTGGATTTTTGAAAAATACATAAGAGTAAAGTGTTAAAATAGTTATGTATAGTTTTAAATACTGCTTGATTTTGTACTGCAGATGCGACCTACTACGTATTGTGTTTTCCTGTCTCCGAAATGAGGTACGAGTTATTGTCGCATTTGTCAATGTAGAATGTACTGGCTGTTCATATTTATAGGTCCGCGCCTAGTGGGTAACCATTTCGTGCTCCGCACGAAGGCGCCGTAATCATACGGGGCACCAAAAAATATAAAAGTTATTATTCATATTCAGAACATTTCATAATTTTAAATAAATATATTGTCGATAACAAATACAGTGAATGGTCGTGGTTTTAGTGAAAATTTAAAGTTAAACCATAGCTATAGGTAGGTACTTAATCAACAACGGAATATTTGTCCTTCATCCTTCAATGCTGTAATTCTATAGTCCAATCCCTATACCCTATACTATATTGGAAATAAAAATAGCTAAGCCATCCGCCCATCCGGTTTACAGAACTGTAAAATGTCTATTGTCTATTGTTCTGAAAGAAAGGAAATAAGCTGTTGTTTGTATCCTGCAATGAACAAACTATAAACAGTAGGGATGTGGGTGATGTGGCGTTATTTCAGTACCGTTACTTTGGATGTTATTTTTTGATTACGTTCTGTAACGCTTCAATGCTTTTTATTTTTTAAGGAACTGTTGCTTTTGGAAAGACTGTCCGTAAAACCTTTGCGCCTCTTGATGTTAAGGTATTCGTTTTGTTTTGAACTGAAGAGAGTTTTTAAAGTTATGCAGGTGCAGGTTATCACTATATAACGTTCCACGTTTGACACTGCACCCTTCCTTTCTACAGGTAGGAATGGGTGTACAACAGAGTCTAAACAAAACTCTGGGGGGAGTAGCGTCGACCGTTTGTGGCTGCGGTAGATTGCAAAAGACTATATCTCAGGGGTTTAGAGAACAAAGTTAAATTTTACCCAGACAAGTTTAAGGATGCAAGTTAGAACGTGACAAAAGAGAATACCTTAATATAACTTATATATTGACGTTTAGTTAATAACATTAATAAAAAAATTAAATATATACCGTTATTTTCTTACAACAAAATTTTCATGCGACAAAAACACTAAGTGTAGATATAACTACACTCTCATAATTTTAAAATTTTGTCTTAGACTCTACCAGATAAGAAATTAAAAAATCTAGAATTATTATTGTGCTTAGACACAATTGCAAATTAACGTTCTAAATAAAAGGAAATCATAAATACACTTTGTTGTGTTTATCATTAGTTAAGAAAATTTGAATTGAACATTTAAATTGAACATAACCTCAAAATCCACAAAAAAGGTTTCATAAAAGCTTTTCTGTTTACAACTCATAAGGTTATATAGGAAAGCAAAGATAATATTAAATTAGTTAAGGTAATCGGTAAATAAAGTTATGACTATATTTTACATGCATTATTTTTCTAGATAATTGAGATTTAACATGTAACGCATGCACATCGTTCCATGACAAAAGTAAATAAGATAAACTCATACCTGTATTCAAGATATATGGAAAAAAACGTATACTTAAGCATTGAGCTTACGGCTTGTTCAGAACGATAGGATCTTCTTACGGTTTGTTGAGACGAACACCATCGTTGTTTATTTTGGTTGTTAACCTCACACTTCAATTTTGTAAGAGCCAATCCTTTTTGTTAACAACCATATGTTTTGTTAACGAAGCATTTAATTTATTTTAGAAGGTAAATAACGGCAACATGAATTCTTGTACAATAAAAGATAATATTTGTAGGTAGTAAAATTAATACATAGGCTTAGATAGCCTAGCTTAGATAATTAAATTCTGCATCAGAGAATATTTTACCGGAGGATATATCACCTGAAGATACTTCAGCAAGAAATATGCTACCGGAGGATAAGAGGACCCTAGAAAATAAACGTGTTACAAAAACGAAATATTGTAATACGCCACGAAGAAGAGTCTAAAAATTTATCTGTAATCAGCTTACCATTCATTAATATTTTGAACTGGTTATTCAGGTAGACTTTCTCCATACACATTTTGCTAGTATTCTGAAACGATATTTAGGTATGTTAAGAAGAATATAAGAAAAAGACACCTTCTATATACCAGGTGCGACATCATGGCCTTAGAAAGGACATCTTTATCAGGAAAAGCATGTTCACAAAAGGAAGTCAGATTTCAAAAGCACGAAAATTTAATCTGGTTTTGAAGATAACTACACACTTTGAAAGGGGGACAAACAAGAAAACCATCCTAAATGTATACACCAGTTGTGTATTTATGGACATTATTCAAAGGTTTGCCAATTAGAAAATTACATCTGATCTTAATTATTTATATTATTTATACAAAAGAAAGAATATTAAATTAAGACTAAAGATAGATGTATATAGTGTATTATTTAATAATACTAAAGGGAAATGTTACACAAATCAAAACTAACTTGTGATAGTAACCGGTATTAATATAAAATTAAAACGAATAATACTTTTATATTGAAGGAAGTGGGACCACAATGTAACATGGCAAGAGAACAGTGAATTGACATGTTACAACACTTTTATAGTTTAGTTCGATTTAGAATACAATGTTAGAATGAAATGAAACTACGGTTGCCTATAATACTTACCATACCTAATGACCGTAGTTAAATAAAATTTGTAAATGTTCAACATGGAGAGACTTTTTTTATTTGTTTTATTTCTTGGTATATGAGCAACTTAAATATATTTAATTTAAATAACGGAGATTCAGTCACTTTTTCCAATTGAAAAACAATAATTGTTTTAATCTATTTGTATTTAAACGGTAAATAATTTTATTCACTACATGCTTAGTTTAGAACTAAATATTGTTTGGATTTTCTGTTGTTATGAGTATTATACAAAAGGAGAAATCGGGGACTAATTGGATTTAAGAGATAATGTACATTCCAACATTCCAAAAATTATGTTTACGGCGAGGAACCGTTTTTCCCATAACTAATAAACAAATAAAGGGTGTTTCAATAAGAGCGCAAGATTTGAATTGCGCGCCACGTTTGACAGTCATAATGTCACATGATTATGACGTGACAGATCGGAAGTTGACAGATGGGAGTTAGTAAACATGGAGCATTACACCGTAGAACAACGCGTCCTGATTGTCAAAAATTATTATCAAAATGGTGAAAGTTTAATTGCCACTATTCGTAAAGTGCGACCAATATTCGGTCGAAATAATGCGCCTAATTCATCTACTGTGAAAAGAATAATCAAAAATTCGAAAGTACTGGTTCGGTTAGTGATGTGAAACACACGATACGAGCTCGTAAGGTCGTTAAAAACAAAACATCACGGCAGTTCACGAGAGTGTGACAGAAAGGCCAAAGACGTCAATTCGTCATCGGACCCAAGAATTGGACATTTCAACAGGCACCCTTCAGTGAATTCTGACGAAAGATTTAGAGCTGCATGCCTATAAAATCCAACTGACTCAACAACTTCTGCTAAGAGACCATGTCCAGCGAAGAGAATTCACCAGTTGGATCCTTGAGCAACGTGCTGATTTTGCAAACAAAATCATTTTCAGTGATGAGGCCCATTTTTACCTCGATGGCTTTGTTAATAGGCAAAACTGTCGCATTTGGGGCTTAGAAAATCCACGAATGAGTCATCAGAAAGCAATGCATCCACAACCGGTCACTGTATGGTGTGTATTATGGTCTGGAGGAATAATTGGACCGTTTTTCTTCGAAAACGAAGAAGGAAATGCAGTAACGGTGAATGGCGAACGTTATCGTGCTATGACAACACAGTTTCTTGTGCCTCATTTGAAAGCTATTGATCTTGACGACATGTGGTTTTAGCAGGACGGTGCCACATGTCATACCGCCCGTGAAACATTGACGATCTTGCACAACTTTGCTCGTGGTCGTGTCATTTCGCGATTTGGTGACCAGAATTGGCCTCCACGCTCTTGCGATATAACGCCTTTAGACTTCTGGTTGTGGGGTTATCTGAAGTCACAGGCTTATGCCAATAAGCCTGCAACCATCGAAGCATTGAAAGCCGAAATTAGACGCTGTATCAATGAAATACCACCACATGTACTCAATAAAGTGATTGAAAATTTCGTCAAAAGAGTACGCATATGCCAGCAAAGCGGTGGCGGCCATTTACAAGATATTTTGTTTCATACATAAGTCCCAAATGTATATTTTCTAAATCAATAAATATTTCAATACTTTGCTACAGAAAACCATGTTTTATTGAACACTGAAATCTTGCGCTCTTATTGAAACACTCTTTAGATAAAGATTACATTTCAAATACCATTCTTCACAGTATAAATATGAGTTACTAGTGTTCTTCGTAAACAACACAATAGTCTCTCAACCAAATTTAGTATTTACACAAAAGCGATTAGTCAGATGAGTGACGTGCAACTATAAGTAATGGAAAACACAAACGATCATTCTGCATTTTGGTAATTTTATCCTACTTTACCTGTAGTTGTGCAGTAAGTGCTGAACATATACGGGTGGTGTTCTATTTTAATAAGTATTACATTTTTTGGAAAATTGTTACGTGCCAAAAAATTTTGGCACTAGACATTTTTAAATAAGTGCTAATATGAGAGGATTTCGCGCCATAAATTTAAAAGACTTGTTGCGCGTAATTCCGTCACTTCAGAAGTGCGTTGCGCAAGACTTTGCGTCGACGCGTGTGGACAAGGAGAAAAGTGGGGAATATCCGGAAGACGCTTGGGGACTTGCCTTTGAAACGCCAAGAAGAGTGGTTGGTCTAGTATCGTATTGTATCTTTTATTATGTAGATTCCCCTTGCCTTTTTTGATTATCGTTCCTCAACCCGTTCCTTATCGTTCCTGCTACATAGGAAGAAGATAGCGAATCTGGATACAACCTGGTAGAAGATCCACGACCCGAGATATATGAACGAATTTACGGAGCCCCGCAGATGTTAGCCTGGAGAAATCCTGAAGGAAGCCACGAGCCGCCATCAGGAAGTCATTCTGGAGGAAGCTTTACCTATTCACGTGAGTACCCCTTAGGGGACTTGTAAAATGTATATATATATATATATATATATATATATATATATTGTAAATACGTATTGTAATAATTTGCATATTGTGTGACGTCATTGACAATTGGCGCGTAATTTCCACACTAGGTAACATCGTTACCAACTGTCTTTTGTGTCGCATGTCCCCGTCGACGGGACTATAACAATGGTGTCCAACGTGATCTTTGGTTGTAATATTTCTTTTTATGGCTTTATAATGTATTAATTAAAGATATCTATTGTTATAGTCCCATCGACGGGGGACATGCGACACAAAAGACAGTTGGTAACGATATTACCTAGTGTGGAAATTACGCGCCAATTGTCAATGACGTCACACAATATGCAAATTATTACAATACGTATTTCCAATATATATATATATATATATATATATATATATAAATATACATTTTACAAGTCCCCAAGGTACTCACGTGAATAGGTAAAGCTTCCTCCAGAATGACTTCCTGATGGCGGCTCGTGGCTTCCTTCAGGATTGCTCCAGGCTAGCAGCTGCGGGGCTCTCTTGAATTCGTTCATATATCTCGGGTCTTGGATCTTCTACCAGGTTGTATCCAGATTCGCTAACTTCTTCCTATGTAGCGGGAATGATAAGGAACGGGTTGAGAAACGATAATCAAAAAGGCAAGGGGAATCTACTAATAAAAGATACGATACGATACTAGACCAACCACTCTTCTTGGCGTTTCAAAGGCAAGTCCCCAAGCGTCTTCCGGATATTCCCCACTTTTCTCCTTGTCCACACGCGTCGACGCAAAGTCTTGCGCAACGCACTTTTGAAGTGACGAAAATACGCGTAACAAGTCTTTTAAATTTATGGCGCGAAATCCTTCTTAGCATTATTTATGCAGTGCCTTGCACGTAACAATGAAATTTTATTAAGTCAAATTTGAGTAACTTGTCTGCTTTCTCCAAGTATGCAAAGAAGCATAAGTATGTCTGAAAAAATAAAAAAACCGTCGGGATCCGAATATCGGAAACTAAAAGTTAGGCGAGAAAAAGAACAGAAGCATATGCAAGGAGCCCTGCAAAAATTCCTTGTGAAAGGTGAGAGTGAATATTTTCCATCTACGTCGATTCACATCGCTGAAATTGACTTAGTACCATGTAGTAGTAGTAGTAGCCATCAATCTATTGTTGGTAGAGGCGAAGCAAAAAATATATCTAGTGATACTAGTGAAAGTGACTCTTCCACTAACTCTAATAACAATCCTGTAAGTGTAGATGTGCAAAAAGATATAGTTAATTCTGCGAACTCAACCGTGTCACTATCACAAAAAAACATGGATTATTTTGTAACACACTACAATATATCTGCAGATTACGTTAACAAAAATGAACTCTTTCTAAAAAATGAAACTTTTCAAAGGCGTACTATAAAAGGCATTTGAAGAATGGTGAGGAAACTATCCGCGACTGGTTACTGCATTCGAATACATTAAAAAGTGTATTCTGTTTTTGTCGCAAACTTTTTGTTAACAATTTTAATACAAAATTGACTAATACTAGTGGATTTTCCGACTGGAGACACATACGCGATACATTAGCAAAACATGAAACTTCATTATCTCATTTGAGAGCCTTCAAGCGACGGAAGGAACTACGAATGTCTCTTCAAATAAAATCCATCATTGATGATACGCAACAGACAATATTTGAAATCGAACAAAAACATTGGCATGGGGTTATCGAAAGGCTTATTGCTATTATTATATTTCTAGCAACTTGTTGCTTACCCCTGCGAGGAGATTCAAAGGTTTTATACGAAAGTAACAACGGAAACTTTTTGAAAGCGGCGGAAATGGTGACAAATAAAAAATTTATAATAAGCAATCTCAAAAATTCAAAATATTTTTCCATTATTGTGGATAGTACCCCTGACGTTAGCCATAAAGAACAAATTACTGTTATTTTAATATTTGTTAACATGGCCAACGAAGAAAGCATTCACATTGAAGAACATTTTTTGGGTTTTTTTTTTGAAATTTTAGACACTATAGGACAGGAATTTTTTAATGTTATTTGTTCTGTTTTAAATAATTTGGATATAGACATTAATAATCTAAGTGGGCAAGGTTATGATAATGGTGCTAGAATGAGAGGAAAACATATTGGTTTGAAAAGAAGATTTTGGAAGTAAATTATAAAGCATTTTTTGTGCCTTGCGCTTCTCATTCGTTGAATCTTGTGGTAAATGAAGCATCAAAAGTCACACATCAAACTACAAGTTACTTTGGCTTAATTCAAGTGCTTTATGTTTTTTTGCAAGTTCCACCTATAGTTGGGACATATTAAAAAGGTACGTTAAACTTTTACTATTGAAACCAGTGAGTGATGCACGGTGGGAGAGTCGAATAAACGCAACTAAGCCCTTAAGGTTTTATTTAAAAAACGTAATTGGCGGTTTATCTTATTTAGAAAATGTCGGCTCCAGAGATACAAGACACCAAGCGCAATCCCTAAATTATTAACTTAGATCGTTTAATTTTATTTTATTTACTGTGGTGTGGCATGAGGTAATTTCAAAAATAAATGTTGTAAGCAAGTTACTTCAAACATCAGATTTTGATTTGAATGCAGGAGTTGAAACATTGGAAAACTTACTTATTTCAAAAGTGTGCGTAATGATAAGTCATTTGAAGAGTTTTATCAAACTTCAGTACACTTTTCGGAAGCATTAAATATTCATATGTTTTCCCGCCGTGCGTCACAGAAAAATAAAATTACAATTTACTTACGAACATGTAATTGAGTCTGTACAAGATCCAAAATCCAACTTAAAAATATGTTTTTATTTTGCAATATTTGATGTGGCGATAAACTCTGTAGAAGAAAGATTTTCTTCAATAAAATAACAATACAATAAGTTTTATTTTCTGTGCAAATTAAAAACTTACGATAGTAGTCAAATACAAAAATGTGTTAACGACTTATTATATCTGGAATACAACGAATCTGGTAATAAATTAGATGATTGTGATTTTGATGTCGTCCAGATATGTGATAACATCACAGCTTTAAGACCGTTTTTAAAGGAAGATATGATACCATTGCGAGTTCTTCAGTATATTGTCAGCAACAAATTAACCACTCTATTTCCTAACATATGCATTGCTATTAGACTTTTTTTAACTTTACCTCTCACGGTGGTTACAGGTGTAGTTTTAGTAGACTCAAAATTATAAAAAATTATTCGCGTTTAAGCATGTCCCAGGAACGTCTATCTTAACTTGCTACAATTGCGATTGAACATGAGATAGCAGAAAAAATCGATTACAAAGATATTATTTCAGAGTTTTCTTGGCGAAAAGCATGAAGAGTTCTGATACATGTCATACGCAAAATGTTAATGAACTCAGTATGATGACCTATCTATATTTTACTTCGAATTTTTTCTATAAGTGAAATAGGATCTTGTTACAGGCAGAAAAGCTACTAAGTATATTATTTTCTTTAAAATTATAAAATGGGGGCGACCTGTAAAACAAAAATTAAAGGGGGGTCACCGGCACTAGCTAGCGGAAGGTCGTGGACCGTATAGAGAGTTAGAATTTTGCAGAAAAGGCTAAATTAATATATATTATACAACAAAAAAATTTGGCACTTACTTTTCATAAATATTGTGGCTTAATAACAATTACCAAGGGCGCCAGACAAGTCGAGAATGTCCAAATGTTCATGCAAAACCTTGAGAGACTTGTCATCCCAAGGAGGACAATTGTTTTTTTTAATCAATTCTTACCTTTTTGACTACTTATGCAAATTTCAATATAAAAAAAACTATTGACTTCATCAACGGCAAACAAAAACTATTTAATCAACAGAGTAATAAACGTGAACCTCATACATTAGGAAAAATTCATTGATTTTAATTTAAAAATTTAATTGTATGGTTGATATGGTATTCTGATAATTTTATGTACGTAAGTAATTCCCAAATACTTTATATAAAAGAAAACTTATCTTATAACTTTTACACTAAATTAATCCTACGGTTTATGGCCAAAACGTCCTAACAAATAAATTAACTAAAAATTGGTCATGCTAGCTTAACTATAAAAACTTACTTACTAAAAATTGTCAATTGTTTGATGACTTGCCTTCCAATCCAGAACAGCTCTTAATTTGGGGGAGAGAATCTCTTTTGTTGCTCTGGTTCTTCGCAACTATTAAAATAATACAATGGCACACGTACCCAGCAGGATCTTGTTGAGCTTAACTTAACTTGTGCGTCACACGCTCACAAGCTTTTTATTATATATTTTAATATCACTTATAAATCCGCGAACACACAGGCATCAACCCTCGCGAACTGGAAGAGTTAATTACTCTTTTCCACTTTTACTATCGTGATACTAAGTGCGATATCATATCTGCTGCGTCGGAGAACTCTAGCAGCGAACTTCTCTTGCTACGTTTCTTTCTATGTTTTTAAAACTGAAAACTTCATTGGAAATCTTTGTCTTTTGACTAAAGCCTTAAGTTATATATTAATCCTACTCTAAACCATTATTTTACGTCATATTTCTGTTATCCAATGACTATTAATAGAACTTCCCAAAAACAAGATTTCAGAAACCAAATCCAACCCCTTTCAAGATAAATGCCACCGATAGCAATTATTTTTCTAATGGTATAAATATGCTGTACATTCTTGGAATTTTAAGTACTGAAATTGTTGACCATGTCTATTGGCGACAGTTGTCTGGAGACCGGATTGCCGAAATGGATTTTAATACAATGGTTGTCTCCAGACTACTTAAAATTACTTGCAATCTTTGAACAAATCAAATTGGAAAATAGTTTGGCTATGTGTAATGTTTCGTTTTCTATAACCCTTGTCAATCACCGAAATATTAAGAAAATTAAATTTTACAACTGAAAATTGCTTTTCTTTGTTTACGTTAAAAGGTAATATTCTATTTAAATTTATCAGATTCGTCAATCTATAACCGATATATGTTTTAAAAGGGTGTTGTATTGTATTTGCAAGGTAGGACCATTAAATTATTATAACAGCCGCTGAAATTTATAATATTTAAGGGTAAAGCTATTTCTAAACCTGAGATCTTTAGTATAAGGGATGGTTACTAAAATATAACGGTAATTTATCATGTAATTTTGCCTATAAGTAATACAAGTTAATGAAATTTAATTAAAAATAATCTGTTTTACGTTAACATTTCAAAATAATGTTACAATCTTAAATTCGGTCTTTTCTGTTGTTTATAAATAAATATGTAGTCTTAATTTGGATTCTTTAAATTAAATAATAATTATAGTAAAACATTTTGTAAAATTTGTTCATATTAACATGATGTGACGGAGGGGCGGCAAATTAGCTATTTGCACGAAGGCGTGCAAAACCTTAGGATCAGCCCTGCATATTTAGGCACTACTGCAAAGTATCTCGCTTATTTTTAAAAATAGAGGGTTGCGGGTTTTGTGACACAACTACTATTTTGTGAAACTAAACATGCCGCCAATAAAATTTTCATAGCCTTATTGGTTTTTGAGATACAGGGTGAAATTGAAATGATCACTTTCGGAGCATTTCCCGTATCTCAGTTGTCTTTTAACTTATTAGAGAGGTGATAAGATCTTCTTATAGAATATCTTTCTTAGAATCCAGTGGCGTTATTTGCTTCTTTTTCGCGCCATCTGTCTTTTAGTTATGAAGCAAACATGTGTTTTTTTAAATATGGCCTGCTATATATTTTTAATTAATTAAATTAAGCATCCTCTGGGCTTTTCAAAAATATATAATAATATGAGTTTATTTTGAAAAATAACTGAATAAATGATACTTTCTGCAAATTAACCTTGCCAGAATGCAAAATACACAAGAAGAATAGGAGTTCAAGTGAAAAAGAAGAATGGACACACTATATGCGTCAAAAGTGTTTAATACTAATAAGACGAAGGAATGTAAAATTCTTACTCAAGAAAACAGAATAAAAGATATTTAAAAACCTCAGGAGATTATTCTGAGACAAAAAGCAAATAAAAATTTGAGGGTTGGTGCAACCTAGCACAACGAAACAGAAAACTGTAAAATAGAAAACATCACTCTGCAGTCAAAACAATGAATGTTACTTTATCTGTAACGATTTGTGCTTAAAACTTTCGAACTCAATGCATGGATGATAAAAAATGGAGTAAAAAAACATGCAGACCGAATCCCTCTTCAAAATTTAATAGAATTAGCTTTTAATATACTGCTCCTCCAATGCACAGGAGAATAATGTGAAAAACATTTGTTATTCGCAATACGAGCGGACCAGTAAGAAAAGAACAAAATCAGAACGAAATGTTCATGCGCATTATGGGGTTACAAAGAGTAGAAAAAGAGCAAGAAAACGAATGCTGCACTAAACATAGTCGAGGATGGGGGCTTAAAGATCAAAATGACAGTAAACATTAACCAATTCATCTATGTTTTCGATCAACTACCTCCACGAATAATTAAGCACAAAACGCACATCAAATATAACTCTATTAAATAATTTCTAAGAATTTGGATAGCAAAACACAATTAAATTGTAAGGACAAACATCTGTGTCTTCCATTTCTTCTTAAATACTAATTATATCCAGTAACAATTCAGTCGAAGGGAGTTTTGGAAACAAAAGAACTCTGCAAGTATGCATCCCCTTAAATATTGCCACATAATTTAGGATAACAAACTAAGCGGATTTAGCCACCGTAATTAATAATAATCTGTATAGGTACAGCAAGCAATTAATACTAATCATATATACACAGCGGCAGAAACCTACAAAATTTAAATACTTACTATGTTGATGCAGACCGAAACCGTTCTGACTACAGCTACTGAAACATATAAGTACACAAAAACCTATATATTTACAATAGTACGTTTAAAGATAAAACCACAAATAATTATATGTCTTATAATCTAAAGCGTTGCTCGTTGGCAAAATGTAGGCAACCTATATACCATTCAGGAATAGAGCAAATAGCTATCGGTCATCATCATCTGTTATTCGTTCCTCCAGGCTGTGAAGGGTATTAGTAGCTACAATGGTTACCCATCTCACCCTACCTTGATCTACATATAATACAGTAGCCAGACAAAACATGTACCAATAAAGTAAATTTCTGTGGTACAACGAAGCAAGATTTAGTTCAAAGAATCGAAGAATATTGATTACAAATTTGGGCTGAAAATATTAACACTTCTATTAAAGGAATCTCGCCCTTTAATAACCTACCAGTCACGTACAAAGAGAAAGCGTGTTTTTCATGATAAGAATTTGCAACTGCTCGATTTAGCAGAGGTGCGCTAAATATCTAGTAAACTTGTTTAACCAATGAAGTTGTAAGACTGTTTTCGAAGTACTAATCATGGAAATCCCATATATAATAGAAATAAAATTAAGCAGGTTGTTCCGTTTACAACTATAATTAAAAATAACTTTAATTATCGCATAAGTGGCTTGCAGGTCAATTTCCCTCGGTCGTGTAAATAGTATAATCTATGGTTTTACCGCGATTAACCTTCAAGTAGTTTGTGTTGTGATGTGTCGCGACAGTAGTAAAAAAGCCGGTGCAATCGTAGCTATGGTGCCATAAAATATGAACGTTTGAGTTCCGCAAAAGATCGACAGTTCCTTGTCTTGCGGATGCCGCTTAAATTTTTAAGTATTACTGGTAAGTACTAGAAGGTTTCGCTTATATAAACTTTGTTGATATTTACACGTCCACTATTCCCACCATTTGTGGACACAGGTGTTTATCTTACACAGATAACACGGCTGCTTTACCTAATTACCATTAAACTAACAACACCCAGAAAAGACCTAATTAATAAAGATTACATGTTTAGATAATGGAATAGAAAGAATATAGACAAGCGAACTCTTGAATTTAATAAAGGACAAGGAGAATTGGCTGCCTAACCCAGCGGGTTTTAAATCATAGAAGTGTAGCAACCCGAAAATTTAAATGAGTAAAAACTGAAACAGTTTTTATAGTACGAAGGCAGTAAATTTTCAAATATGAAATTGAACGTAACACCCCCTCGAGCAAAATTAAAAGGAGTGTCAAAGTACCAGACAAGCTAAAGATGTTGAAGACTATAGAAAAAAAAGGTATAGGATAGCAATCAATGAAAACAAAAATGAAATGGCATCAACATTGCAAATCTGTAATACAGAAATAGTAAAGTTTTCAAACCTCAGGAAAAGAGTTTGTTTTCTGCTAAAAACAAAAAATATGAAAAGAAATAAGCAAGGAAACCAACAGCAGAAGACAAAACGAGACAATAATTCTCGAGCCTTACTTGGAAAGCTCACATCGAGTATGCGGCAAACAAGGCCACGGGAGTTATAGCCCTGCTTTACCCCTTGAACAATCGCCAAAGTAGGCTAAATACTTCAAAAAAGCTTAGGCTGTATAACAGGCAATAACTAGACCGACATTTGCATACGCATCAGTGATGTAGGGTAACGCAGCGGAAACGCACATTCGTAAACTCTAGGTGATCCAGAACAAGGCACTAAGAAGGGTTTTTAGAGCTCCCGCTTCGTTCGAAACGCTTAGCATCACAGAAAGGCAAACCTGCAGACAGTTAAGGAATGGCTCTGGTTGAACGCAGATAGGTTTTACGGATTTCTAAAAGAACACGAAAACTAGCTCATACGAGCCCTGGGGCTCTACGAAGATGTCCTATGGCAACGACATAAACACCCCAGGGCGATGCTCCTGAAATGATCTTTGCTGCGATCCCATTAGACGTTTGAAAGAAATAAACTGCGCGTAACGCCATGTTTTTTTCAAATTGCAATGGAAGTGAAGGACCTAAGGGACGGCTCCGTGGCGTAGTTGGTATGTGTGTGACTACTACGCCCATGGTGCCAGATTCGAATCCCGACACGGTCCGCTTGAAAAATGTTAGGCGAGCATTCTTCACAAAATTACACCCTTGTTCGAATGAGAGGTAAAATGAAGGTCTCGTGTGTGAATGTTGTTACACACGTTAAAGATCCCTACCTTGCTTGGAACAGCAAGGGTTCGGCAAAATTCCAAATTTTCCAGGTAAAAAAACTGGCTTCCTTGCCAATGTAGTACCTTCGGGTGGAGCATTGGAAATCACATGTGAGGTGAAGGACCTAGGGCGGCTCTGTGGTGTAGTTGGTATGCGTGTGACTACTATGCCCAAGGTCCCGGGTTCAAATCCCGACACGGTCCGCTTGAAAAATGTTAGGCGAGCGTTTTTCACAAAAATACTCCCTCGTTCGGATGAAAGGTAAAATGGAGGTTCCGTGTGTGAGTGTTGTCACGCACGTTAAAGATCCCTACCTTGCTTGCAACAGCAAGGGTTCGGCAAAATTCAAAATTTCCAGGTAAAAAGAAACTCGCTTCCTGGCCAATGTAGTACCTTCGGGTGGAGCATTGGAAAATCAAATGTAGGCGAAAGACCTAGGCAGCTCCGGGGCATAGTTGGTATGCGTGTGACTACTACGCCCAAGTTTCCGGGTTCGAATTCCCCACACAGTCCGTTTGAAAAATGTTAGGCGAGCATTTTTCATAAAAATACGCTCTCGTTCGGATGAGAGGTAAAATGGAGATCCCATGTGTGAGTGTTGTCACGCACGTTAAAGATTCCAACCGTGCTTGGATCAGCAAGGGTTCGGCAAAATTCACAATTTTTCAGGTAAAAACTCGCTTCCTGGTCAATGTAGTGCTTTCGGGTGCAGCATTGGAAAATCACATATAGGGTGAAGGATCTCGAGGCGACTACGTGGCGTTATGCGTGTGACTACTATGCCAAAGTTCCCGGGTTCGAATCCCGATACGGTCCGCTTGAAAAATGTTAGGCGAACATTTTTCACAAAAATACACCCTTGTTCGAATGACAGGTAAAATGGAGGTCCCTTGTGTGAGCGTTGTCACACACGTTAAAGATCTCTACCTTGCTTGGAACAGCAAGAGTTTGCAAAATTCAAAATTTTTCAGGTAAAAAACTCGCTTCCTAGCCACTGTAGTACCTTGCGGTGGAGCATTGGAAAATCACATCTAAGGTGAAGGACCTAGAGGCGGTTCCGTGGCGCAGTTGGTATGCGTGTGACTACAAGGTCCCGGGTTCGAATCCCGACACGATACGCTTGAAAAATGTTAGGTGAGCATTTTTCACAAAAATATGTCCTCGTTCAGATGAGAAAAAATGGAGGTCTCGTGAATCTGGGTGTTGTCACACACGTTAAAAATCCCTACCTTGCTTGGAACAGCAAGGGTTCGGCAAAATTTAAAATTTTCCAGGTTAAAAAAACCCGCTTCCCCGCCAATGTAGTACCTTCGGATGGAGCATTTGAAAATCACACATAGGGTGAAGGACCTAGTCCAGGTACACTAATCACAGGATCCCTATAGAGTCTATGACAAGGGATCTCGAGTCCGACATGAAAGTGGATTTTTAGTGGGTATGTGCTTGCTTCGGCAAGGAAAAGTCCGACATAGTGGATATAAAATCTTTTACCACTATAAAAAAAGTTCTGGGGATATTTAAAAAGTGTTGTGTATTAAAATAGGCCAAAAACGTTAGATAAATTAGAAGCTCGAATTGAAGTTGCAATAACAAACATTCCTTCAGCATATCTGCAAAATACGCGGAGCACTTGTGTTGACAAACTTTTTTTATTGTCAAAAGTGATTGGACAACAATTTGAGCTCCTACTCTGATTTCTTAGGTTTCTTGATAATTTCAGTTTTTGTTTAAATTATTATTTTCGTCGTTATTTTAAAATATACATGCTAATGTTATTACACGTTGTATTTCTAATTAAATAATCTTTCAAATAGTATCAAAAAAACTTAAGTTGTTATTTAGAAAAATTTAACATGGCGGCCTTTGACAAAAGTAAGTCACGTAAAATAAATGAAACTCATCTCAAAATATGGGTATTTTTATCTAATTAAAACTTAGCACATGTCAAATGTAAATGTTAAACCGTTTCCATGTAATTCCATTTGGTGCGATACTTTTTATAGGCAAATCACTTTAAGAAGAACCCAACGTCATCATGCGCACAAAGCAAAAATTAGTTAAGAACAGTTCATTATATGTAATTAGGGATGGCAGTATTCAGGTTTTAGTGGCGTAGAGTTTTATGATCAACCAATCAGAAATTACCTTGTAAAAGTTTTAGATTTCATTACTATTTATTTTTACTTGATACACAGACGGACAGTTTTAAACCGCCATCTAACTAATATAAAATATCTTGTATATAACAATTAACATTAATAAAACAATAAGTTACTCAACAGATGTGTTTGCAGAACACTAGAATGAGATAGAAACCACTTAAGTAGGTCTTGGTATTCAATCATTTGCTTTATCGGATTTTACAAAATAGCCTTGCTATAGCAGTATTTTTTAGGGATATTGATGCACACAACCCATATGGCGATATTATATTGAAAATTTTAAATTATAATTTAATTGGTTATGTTTATTTTTTTACTATTTAACGCCATATCTTCCGTTTATACTGTAATAACTCAACTACGCCACTGTTATTACATTTCTGCGCAATCTGGCATATGACGTTGGGTTCTTCTTAAAGTGATTTGCCTATACGCCCCATGCATGCAGGAGACCGGTTTTATATGTACTTATCTGGTCATATCTAACAACTAGTCTATACATTAAATGTAAGGTGACATAATTATGGTTAGATTGAGTACAAAACCCACAGACACTGTTTTAGTACAGGTTCACATGCCAACAACTCAGTACGAGAATGAGGAAGTAGAAAAGGTATACGAGGATATAAATAGTATAGTGAGAAAAGTAAAGGGAGATGAGAATTTAATAGTTATGGGCGATTTTAATGCATCAGTGGGAGAAGGTAGTGAGGGAAAAATGGTAGGAAAATTTGGGTATGGCAGACGAAATGATAGAGGAGAAAGATTAGTTGAGTTTTGCCAGGAACATAGATTAGTAACTGCAAACACCCTATTCGAACAACACGTTAGAAGAAGATATACCTGGAAAGTGCCAGGTGATAAGGCTAGGTACCAAATAGATTATATTTTAGTTAAGCAAAGATTTAGAAACCAAGTTAAAAACTGTCGTAGTTATCTAGGGGCTGACATAGATAGCGATCATAACTTAGTTAAAATGAAGAGTAATCTAAAATTCAAAAAATTGAGAAAGGTTAAAAGAGAGGGATGTGATCTGGGTAAGCTTAATGATAGTAGCGTAAAAAAGGAATATAAATAAGTATTAGATAATAAGATCAAAAACATAGCTATAGGAGGGAACGTAGAAAATAGATGGAAAGAAATAAAAAGGGCTGTACATGATACAGCAACACACACTATAGGTAAGAAAAAAATAGAAGCGAGAAAACAATGGATAACAAAGGAGATATTAGGTTTAATAGAGAATAGAAGAAAGCTTAAACCATTCAGAGAATTGGATACTGAAAGTAAGCAAAAATATAATAGAGTTAAAAATAAGATAGTATATGAGTGTAGAAAATCTAGAAATAAATGGATGGAGGAGAATTGTAAGGGAATACAAGATGATTTGAGAGTAGGTAAGACAGATAGGGCTTACAGGGGAGTTAAAAAGTTTTTCGGGGAAGATAGGAAAAAATATAATGGTATTAAAGATGAAAATAATGAGCTTCGAAAAAATAAAGTTGAGGCAGCTGATAGATGGAAAAGATATTTAGAAGGTTTATATAAGGGAGACAATATGGATGAGTTAGAGAACGACCAAGAAGAAGATGTAGAAATAGGGTTCTCAATATTAAAAGAGGAATTTGATAGAGCTGTTAGGGATCTTAAACTAAATAAAGCGCCAGGGATAGATGATATACCCGCAATATTAATAAAATATGCAAGTCAGAAAACTTTAGACAGATTATATGAAATAGTAAAAGTAATATATGACACAGGTGAGATCCCAATAGATTTCGAAAAATATATTAGTATCCCAATCCCAAAAAAGTCAGAAGCTGATAGGTGTGAGAATTTAAGAACGGTGAATTTAACTTCCCACACTTCCAAAATACTAACAATAATAATTAAAAATAGAGTAGAAGCTTTGACTAAGAATTACTTAAGCGAAGACCAATATGGTTTTCGTAAAGACATGTAATTTCTATATTTACCTACCGCGTGAGGGTATCCAATTATCAATAAATAATAAATGGGCCGGACCTCTAGCTCTATAGTACCCTCACGTTTCGGGACATTGCCTCGCAAGCTGCTGCAGTCGGTGAGAGGGGGGAGTTCATTAAACAACAACACACTAAGACGAAATTCTGATTGTTTTATTAAATGGGCTACCAACTAAAACTTCACCTAATTACATATGAATACAAAAATATACAGTAATTAACATTATTTACAATAGGGCGCCACCATGGGAAATTAAACGGCCCATGGACCAATCACGGTAACAGCTCTCGTCGCACTTTGTTCGTGGGCGATGAACCAAGATTGCAGGACGGAAAATAATTCACTTCACAGGGGCTAATCTTTTAAAGTCTCCGGCTAGCACAAACACAACTTAACTAAACTAAACTAAAATACTTATTTTGAATATTAATACAGTTCTGGGTGCAAACACCCCAATAAAAAAAATTAATTAACGCTACACTAGTCTACTTAACTTGCATAGTGCAACGACCCTTCTTTAACCACGGGGTCATCAACAACAGGAAAAATACGACCTTCACAAGGGTTAAATAGTACAGTAACGGAACTCCTGACCGGAGCTTTGCATACTCAGGTAGTATCGTGGCTTAGTGATTACAGGCCTCAGACAAACGTCGAAACAACAATAAAATAGGAGACCCTTCTAAAGCGATGCGGTCTCTAAAACAATACTTTAACGGGATCAATTTACTGGAACTGAGCTTTAACCCGACGTTGTATTTTATGGAAAGCGACAGGTACTGTATTTAAACAAATAACTGAATTATGATGCATAACACAGCCTTTAGTTTATGGTAATACCACATATACTAATTACTTACTCAGAAAAATAACTAACTTAGAACATAACGGCACGCACTTGACTTCAGAGAAATAAAACACATCACTCAAACTTGCAAGTAAACGCCAGCTTTAGACTCTAACGCGAGTTAAAGTTCGGGCCTTTGGAGCTGGTTTTTTAAAAAGCTTTGACACTTTAACAATATTTTTATTACTAAAATTTGTACATAATAACTTTATAAAAATTAATTTGTACTGGGTGAGTAGCTCAAACAACGAAGTATGGAGTTTGAAGACTGACTGCCGGGCATTGAGCTCCCGGGCCTTTTATAATAACCTGCCCCTCACACGGCTGTGAGAACTTGCAGATCTCATGTCTGCGTTTCTCTTTATTATTACAATGTAACAACTTAATTCTAAGTAACTGCGGTATGTTGACCGCCTGTGACCTGCCACCTGCAGTATCACTGCCCTCACGGATGCAAAGCTGCATTCCGTTCTCATGAACTGTCGATAACCTCTCTGGGTTATCCTTGTGTTACAATGTCGCATTGAACTTATACTTTAATTTAACAATTTCTAATAATTCCTTTTAGATTCAATATATCAATATATAAATGTAATTGGGGGATACATAACTCCTCCCACCGTAAATGAAAAATTAAGGTTTTTCTTAATTTTTAAATACATAAAATACATTATTCAATTTCATTTAAAATTCATTGTTTCTAAGGGTATACTTATTGTTTCCTTTTTTCTCTTTGTTTCCTTAAATCTAGAACTGTTTCCTTCATTCTTATATTTAAGGTACATTTTGTATAATACATACATGATTACAAAAATTATTAAAATGATCAATACAATTGTCCAAACACTTATATTATTATAATGTAACTTTGGCGTTTTGATTTCACTTAATTGTTCTTTATAACTTTCCACTAATTTCACGGCGTGGTTGAGGTCGTCTAAGTCTAGATGCTCTAGCTTCATAGGTTTCTTGTTTATTTCTTCGTCTTCTTGTTGTATTTTGAATTGTAGTTCCGATAGGTTTGCAAGTTTCTTTGTTGTTATGGGATCTTGATAAACTCTGATTACTTCTCCTTTCAATTTCACATAACAATCTTCTTTGAGGGTAATTAGTTTGCTTCCGATTAATGCTTAGTTATTTTCATCTTGGTTGCAGTGGATGGTTGCTATTACTTCTGTTGGGAAAATGGCTATCCATTTGTTATCGGTAACTTTTTGAATTTTCATATTAGTTATTTGCACTTGTTTAGTTTCACAGGTTTCGTAATGATTTGAGAATTTTAATAGTTGTACTTCACAAGGGCTGTCTTCTTGAATGGTTGTTGTCGTCATCGATTGACATAAATATTGGTTTGGTGTTACTTCAGTACATTTTTCGTTTGTATAACCATATCTCAGTTCATTTAGGGATAGGAATTTGGTTTTGGGTATGATTACTAGGTATGTGCTAGTAACCTTTGTTGGAAAAGCAAATAAATGATAATATTGATAATTGTTACTTTCTACTATCTAGATTTCTATTACAAATATTATTTCGTTTTTCTTAATGTTGCTAAAATTTGTTGCATTAAAGTAAGGTTGGATATTATTTGAGTAAATATTGTATTTTGTGTACTTCCTAATTTAATTGGTAGTATACCGGGGTTGTTATTTATATCTTATGTTATTATTTGGTTGTCCGTTCTACCTGGGTAGAGGTTGACGGTAAGGGTGATGATTGTCCATCTGAAATTACAGGGTGTCTTAGGTTTTTTAAATGAATGTATTTCGTTATTTTACCGTTGTCTACTACTGCTATATTTTTATCTGATATTTTCTTAATTTTGAATGGTCCTAAATTTCTGGGTGCTGTTTTATGTCGCTTGCTTTGAAAGTTTTTCTCATACACGGTTTGTCCTATTGAAAATTTATTTGAGTCGGTATTTTTATTTCGGGTTGTGGTGATACGTTCTTTATCGTTTTCTAATTTATCTTTTACCTTATCGTAAGTTATTTTTAATTTTTGTTTGTGGTCTTTCGCATATTGTTGATATACTTCTTTATTGTAGTGTATGTCATAGGGATTTCGTGAATCTGAATGTCCTAAGGTTAATTCTAAGGGTGTAAAATTTGTTGATGAGTGAATTGTGTTATTATAGGCGATTAGTGCGTATGACATTAAATTGGTTATATGTTCCTTTTTATAATTTATTCTTAGTAATCGAATTTGTTCTAGCAGGGTTAAATGTAATCGTTCAATTAGTCCGTTTGATTCAGGGTGGTTTTCCGTTATGAAATGAATTTTTATTTTGTGTAGTTCTAAAGTGTTTTGAATTGTCTCATTTTTAAATTCGCTACCATTGTCTAAAGTGATTGATTCGGGTGTTCCGTAAAATGTGAAATATTGTAAAAATCCTTGGGTCACGTCAATGCTATTTTTGGATGTGATTGGTATTGCTTGGCCTATTTTTGTGAATGCGTCTATAATTGTCAGATAGTTTTGAGCTTCTACTACTAGAGTATCGGCGTGTAGTTTTTGAAATGGTTTGTCGGGTGTTTTGGTTAACATTAAGGGTATCTTTGGGGGTTTCCTATCGTATTTCGCTCTGTCACATAGTTCGCATTGGTTAATGAAATCTGTGGTCAAGTCCTTCATGTCTTTAAAATAATAACGTCTTACAAGTTGTTTTATTGTTTCGTTAATTCCACGATGGTTGGTTTTTCCTTCGTGTTGATTTCTAATTACATCGTTTATTTCGTCAGGGTCGTCTAGTGTTATTAGTTTTCTAGTACATCTGATGAGTTCAGGTCCAGAGTTATTGAATAGTTTAATGTATAATTCTGAAAATCTTTGGTATAAATGTTCGGTGTTGAAATAAAAATAAAATCGTTTTTTCTCGGGGGTGTATTCTTTTAAAATTTTAATTATTTGTTCCTCGTTGTCGTCTTTAGTTATTTCAATTTGATATATTTTTTTTATTGTCTACTTTTGTATATTTTACTGGGTTGGGGTTATTTAAAACTTCGGTTATTATAAATTGGTTGGGTTTCATATCGATTGCCTCGTTTAAGATTTTAATCGCGTTTTTTGGTTCTTCGTTTTGTGTCGAATGTATTGTGTCGATCTCGTCTGGATCTTCCCTTATTTCTGCTTCGTCTACGTTTCCTATAATGGATTCCGTTTCTAATGCATTGAGTTGAATTCTGCTTAAAGCGTCTGCGTTGTTGTTATAAATTCCTTTTTTATATATAATTTCGTAATCGTACTCTTCGAGTCTGATTCTCCATCTTTGTAATTTTGAATTCGGTTCTTTCAGTTTGCATAACCATACTAGTGGTCTATGATCGGTGTATATGTAAAATTTTCTTCCGTATAAATAAGGTCTAAAATATTTTGATGCCCAAATTATGGCTAATAATTCTTTTCTATAGTGCTATATTTTTGTTCGGTTTCATTTAGGGTTCTGGATGCGTAGCTGATAGGTTTATCGCTACCTACTTTTCCTTGGCTCAATACTGCGCCTAATGCTACATTCGATGCGTCTGTCGTCAGTATAAATGGTTTTGTAAAGTCTGGGTATTCTAATACAGGGTGATTTGTTAATATGTTTTAATTTTGTCTACGGCTTTAATGAATTCCGGGTGTGTTCAATTTTGTTTCCTTTTTAAACAATTTGTCAGGGTTTGGTTATCTGAGCGTAACCTTTAATGAATTTGCGGTAGTAACCACTAAGTCCTAGAAATCCTTTAATTTCTTTGGTTGTTTTTGGTAATGGGTAATTTAGAACTGCATTTGTTTTGTCTGGATTTGGCATTACTCCTTGGGGTGTTATTACATGTCCTAAAATGATACTTCTTTTGTAAAAATTCACTTTTGTCTAATTGTACTTTAAAATGTGCTTGTCTAAGTCTTTCGAATACTTCTTTCAATCTTTCTATGTGTTCTACCAATGATGTGGAATAAACTATGATGTCGTCAAGGTATACAAGGCATTTCTCATTGTGTATTCCTCGTAGTATATTGTCCATGACTCTCTGGAAAGTAGCGGGTGCGTTCTTTAGTCCAAATGGCATTCGTTTGTATTCGTAATGTCCTCTAGGTGTGTTGAAGGCTGTTTTGATATGTCTTTTCTTCCATCTCTACCTGATGGTATCCTGATGCTAGGTCTAATGTTGTAAAATATTGGCATTTGCCTAATTTGTCTAAAATTTCGGTAATATTTGGTAGTGGATATTTGTCATCTACCGTTTTTCATTTAACTTTCTATAGTCTATTACCATTCTGTACTTTCTCTTTCCGGTTGCGTCTAATTTCTTAGGTACTATTAACACGGGGTGCTCCATGGTGAATTGGAGTGCTGGATTATGTCTTGGTCTAATAGGTCTGCTACTTGTCTGTCAGCTTCTTCTTGGCTTGCATGAGGTAGTCTATATGCTTTTGTAAAGATTGGTTTATTGTCTGTTAACTCGATATTATGTTTTACTGTGTTGGTGAATGTTAATGGTATTCCTTCGCAATGGAATATGTCGCGGTATTCGAAACATAAGTTCTTAATTGCTCTTTCTTCTTCTTGATTGATGTCGGTGTTAAAGCGGATGTTAGTTAAATTTTCTCTTAACATTTCGTCATGTTCTATTGGGTTGTAATTATCTTCTAAATTTTCGTCTATTTCCATTTCGTTAAAATTTAGTTCTTCTACGTTAATTGGGTCTGTCAGTGATAATTCTACGGGGTAGTCGTTTGAATTTAATATTGTTGTGGTTGCATAATTATCTTTTATTTGCACTAAGGCAGTTGGGGTTTCTACTCCTTGCTGAAATGTCATATGATTTATTATTCCTAAATTTTTGTTAGATTTTACTGGGATTTTTATTTTTCTTTCCGTTCGGGGTTCTATAGTGTATTTTTGTTCAACTTGTGTGTTTTTAAATTTAATTGGGATTTTTCCGTATTTTGTCCTTAATAAGCGATTTTTAATGTCAATGTTGGCTCCTAATTTTCTTAGAAGGTCCATTCCGATTAATCCGTCATATTTATCGTTAAATTCGAATACACAAAATTTATGTTTCATTTTAACATTAAATGTTCTCGGTAAGGGTATATTGGCTACAAATTGGTGTAGTGTTGTTTGATGGGCTGTTTTAATTTTAAATGGTTCTCTTTCTACATAATCTAAATAGTGTTTTTGTACGGTTCTGGGGCTAATTAATGTTTTTGATGATCCGGTGTCAATTAATAGTTTGAATTTGGCGTGGGGTATTTCTATGTATGGTAATACTAAGTGATTTATGTTATTTAAGTTTATTAAGTTTGGTCGGTTATGAATTGGTCCATTTGAAAATTTGAGTTTGAGTTTTCGTCGTCGTACTCCTCGTAAGTTTCATATTGTTCGTCACGTTCATAAGTTTCTGCATGGTTTGTTTCATTGTTCGTAGGTGTCTCAATGTCATTATTCTGGTCAGTGTCAAATTTTTCTATTTCTTGATGGAATAATTCTTCTGATGTAAAATTACGTTTCTGGTGAGGGTTTGGTCGGATGTGTGTTATTTTTGTGTTTTGTCTGGTGTTACCAGATGAGGTGTCCATTGGTGTTGGTTTGTAATAATTGCTAGGGTTGTTATGAGTATTAGTCATTGGTGTATTTCTATTAGGGTTTGCATTGAATGCTGGTCTTTGTTGGTTTAGGTTTTGATTGAAACTCGGTTGGAATGCGGGTTTCGTAAAAGTTGGGTTGAATGTTGGTCTTGAAAAATGTTTATATTGATTATTAAAATTGGTATTGTTAAAACTTGGGTTGTTACTTCGCGGTTGATTTGTTTGTGGGTTAAAGGGTGTGAATTTTTGTTGAGGGATTGTTTGTCTTGTAGCTTGTATAGTTTTGTTGGTGAATAACTTTTATTCGCGTTGGGGTTGTATAGTCTGTTGCGGTAATACATTACATTTTCTTCTTCTATTACTAGGCTCATAGCTTCTTCTAGATTTTGGGGTCGTTGGAATCTGATTTTGTCCGATAATCGTTCTGGTAAAGCGTTTATGTATGTGTCTAGTGCCATTTCGTCATACATTTTGTTTTAAATGTCTAACGTTTTGATCGGGTTCTTCGATTTTTAATTTTGTTAAAATTAAACTTCTCACGTCTTGGCATTTCATTCCGAATTGGTAGGGGATTGATTGTGTTCCATTCTAAGGTTTATTAGGTCTCGTACCAGGCATTTTATATTACGTTGGTCCCCGAAATATGCAATTAGTAGCTGTTTAAACTGGTCCCATTCCGATAAGTCGTCCCTACTGGCGATTAAGGTTAGTGCCCTTCCGGCTAGTTTACTTATTACTAAGCGTATAAGCAATGAATTTCTTGCGTCATCTCCGGGTTTGTAAAAGGTTTTTAGGAACATTTCACATGCTCCAATGAAATTCGAGAGATGGGCCTGCGTGCCATCAAACGTCTGTATTGTCTCTAAATAGTGACGTAAGTCTGTGTTACTCATGTTGGTTAAGGGTTGTTTTCGATTTTGGAAAATTTAAAAAATTTTTTTTTTTGAATTAAGCTTTATTTCGCTATTTGTATTGTTTCTTTGCTTCGGATTTATTAATTTTCCGTTTGGGTTGTGAAATTTCAAATTTTGTAAAAATTGGGGTTGATTTTCTATTTGTAACGTTAATTATGCTTTGGATGTATTAATTTTTCTTTTGGATTAAGTAATTTCGAATTTTGTAAAAATTGGGGATGATTTTCTTTTTTATGACGTTATTTCTTGCTTTGGTTTTTTAAATTTTCCTTTTTAGATTGAATAACTTTGAGTTTTGTAAAAATTGATGTTGATTTGGCTATTTGAAATGTTAACTTCGGTTTTGGTTTGTTAATTTTTCAATTAGATTAGGTACATAAAAATTTGGTAAGGGTTGAGGTTTATTTTGTTATTTTTCGGCGTAATTTTTGATTTGAATTTGTTAATTTTCAGTTTGGATTGGGTGGATAAAAATTTGGTAAAAGTTTGAGATTAATTTCGTACTTGTAGTATTAGATTTATTAATTTTAAGTTTATATTGCGTCGAGTTATTTTTAAAATCGTAGTCGTTGTTATTTATATTTAATTACACAATGCGGTGATGTATTCACGAGATTTGTATTCAATAATGTTGAATTTATTACCGTAGTCTTGGATTAATTGTTTTTATGCAGCTTTTAGTTCGTCTTGAGTTCCTGTTTCTTAAGGAATCTTAAATGGATGGATTTATTCTCGTTTAGCTTTGTTTTGGTTAAATTCTGTTAATTAATACTCTTTCCGTGGGTTTTACTGAGTTGCGTAAACGTACAGTTCGTCTGTCTTGTGTTCTACTTATAACTTAAGGTTGATTACTCCTGTACTTCATGGTTGAAATTGAATACTTAAGTTGTAATCTTTGTTATTTAGTCACGTACGTTGAGGTAATTGCACTTACAGGTGTTAGTTTATAGGAATTGGATAATTTACTTTGCGTAAAGTGTTATGTCTGTTTTATTTTTAAATACCTCGGTGTTCACGACTTGTAATTGAATCTCCCGTACTGTAATTTATGAGCGTTTTATACCGTTTTTGTACTGCAAATTATTTATAGTGTTGTGGTGTAATTTTCATGCGCTTCTATAATTCCGTGATAGATTAATACTTATGATGCGAATTGCTTTAGTACTGAAAGTTCCTGAAAGCTATTTCTTTAGTACTGTGCAAGGATTCTGAAAGCGATTTTCTCTGAGTTTTAATTGTATAATAAAGGATGCTTTCTTCGCGTATTTATCTTAGGTGGTTTTAGGTTACTGTAGCAGAGTGTTTTGCTGTGATTTTATTCAGTATTATAGAGGTCAATGGTTTTAATAATCGTTCCGTACTGTTTGTTCGAATTAGCTTTGAAATTAAATTGCGTTCTGTGTTTCTAGTTTGCCGGTTTATAAACGTGCGTTGAATCGCGGTAATTATTTGGTGTTAGTGAATGTGCGCCCGTTTATTTTTGGATTATTTTGAGTTCGTTCTATTAATTATGGTAAGAATCTCTTAATACTAATTCTCATTTACTTTTTAAGAAAATCTCTTTGTAAATTCAATTCTTATTTATTTTAAAAGAAAATTTCTTTTAAACTTCAAGTTTCATTTGCTTTTTAAAGAAAAATTTATCTCTTTAACATTCGTCTCATAAAATGTTATACAGTCTCGTTTTGAAAATAATTCACTTTGAACTATTTTCAAAAAATATTCATAATAATAAAATACATAAAACAATAGTAATCAATAGTTATAATACTAGCATATATCAATTATAGTTTTTGGTTTGAAAGAAAATTATGGAAATGAACTTACATTAATTTCATCTGTTTCTTTGGTGGGTTCGATCGATTCTGTATCTTGTCCACCTTGGTTTGTTTGTTGGCCTTAGACGATTTTTGTTCCTTGTCCAACTTGGTTTGTTGCTGGATTCAGACTATGCTTGTTCTTCCTCCAACTTGGTTTGGGTTCTGCCAAAATTTCGAATAAAAGTTCTTGGTCACCAATCTTCCGATTTTTGGATTTTCAGTGCCCTTTTGACATCCGTTACGACTGCGCCAGTTAAAGTTCGGGCCTTTGGAGCTGGTTTTTTAAAAAGCTTTGACACTTTAACAATATTTTTATTACTAAAATTTGTACATAATAACTTTATAAAAATTAATTTGTACTGGGTGAGTAGCTCAAACAACGAAGTATGGAGTTTGAAGACTGACTGCCGGGCATTGAGCTCCCGGGCCTTTTATAATAACCTGCCCTCACACGGCTGTGAGAACTTGCAGATCTCATGTCTGCGTTTCTCTTATTATTACAATGTAACAACTTAATTCTAAGTAACTGCGGTATGTTGACCGCCTGTGACCTGCCACCTGCAGTATCACTGCCCTCACGGATGCAAAGCTGCATTCCGTTCTCATGAACTGTCGATAACCTCTCTGGGTTATCCTTGTGTTACAATGTCGCATTGAACTTATACTTTAATTTAACAATTTCTAATAATTCCTATTAGATTCAATATATCAATATATATATGTAATTGGGGGATACATAACTCGCGTCTGGAAATAAACAACCCCGTTTTCCCCCGGCTGACATCCTTATATACATTTAAGTTAATTGAAAAATAACCCCTTGCCTAGCTCTCATACTCGACAAAGGATACGCCGGTCGTAAATCTTTAAGATTAATTAAACTGCCAATTGCACTAAGATAGCCACACAAGTAGATCTCGGAACTAATTTTTAGTTGAGTACTCCGCTAATTGAAAAATTCCTTCCGACCACCCTGACATAAATAGGGTCCTAGAACATGATTGACATCTAATCATAGATAGCAACTAATCTGACATGTTTAGTGCCTTTCAAGTAAAGTGCCTTTACAAAAATTAATTAACTCTTGGATTATATCTTCCTGGAACTTTGCTAGGACGCTACTTGGGTGATCTTGCAGCCGTTTACAATTGCAGACATATTTATGCTACAAGACCTTCATTCTAATAATTAGAATGCTAAAATTAAACTAGAAAATAACTATTTTTAGAAATAATAGAACTATTAGAGCGTATTAAAACAGTATGTTACAGACAGAGAGACTAGGGAACCGATACTAATGATTAGGGTAATTATCGAAAAAAGGTTACAAAAAAATAAAGACTCATTTCGCGTTTGTAGAATTAGAAAAAGCATTTGATAGGGTTAATTGGATTGTTATGTTCAGGGTTTTGCAAAAAATAGGAATCTCTCATAGGGATAGAAAAATTATTTACAGTCCATATAAAAACCAAAGCGTATAATTAGATTTGATGAAATAAAAACGGAAGCTAAGATTAGAAATGGTGTTACACAGGGCTGTATATTATCTCCCTTGATTTTAATGTTTATATCGAGGAGGCTTTAAACTTAACTAGAGAGAGAAAAGAGATAGGTATTAATGTACAGGGACAGAAAATAGATATGTTACGTTTTGCAGATGATATAGCCATTATAGCAGAGTCTAGAAAAGAGTTAGGAGAGTTTTTAAATATTTTAGTTGAGATTACTACAAAGTAACTATAGTATGAGAATTAACTCACGAAAGATAGAGATAATGACAAGTGAGTTACAGCCTAGTTCTAAACCAAAAGTAAAAATAGGTAACACCGAGTTAGAGAAGGTAGTGGTAATGATTTAGGTAGATAATTACAAAGGACGGACGTAGCAGAAGGGATATTGTAGCTAGAATAGCTCAAGCTAAAAAATGTTTTTGAAATAGAAAGACGTACTAATAGCTAATAGTATTAGTTTAGATAATAGAAAAAGTTTCTTAAAGTCGTATGTGTTGAGCGTTCTATTATACGGTAGTGAGACTTAGACAATTAAAGAGGTAGATAAGAAAAAGAAGCCTTTGAAACTTGGTGTTATAGGAGAATGTTAAAGATTAGTTGGACAGATAGAGTAACAAATGAGGAAGTTTATAGGAGGATAGGTGAAGAACCCTGTATGTGGAAACAATTAACGTCAGGAAAGATAGAATGATAGGGCACCAGTTAATACATGAGGGACTATTTAGTAAGGTCTTAGATTATAGACTACCAAATAAAAATAGAGTAGGAAGGCCTAGACAAAGCTATATTAGTCAAATTATTAGAGATTTAGGTTGTGAAGAGTATGTAGATCTTTTTAGACTAGCTTAGAATAGAAAAAAATTTAGAGCTGCGTCAAACCGACGTTAAGTAAGTTCGAAAACAAAACAAACAAAAAATAAATAAAAATCAACTAAATGTCACCATGACAAAACTCGCAATTAGTTAGTGGTCTTGCATGTTGGTAGGGATTCGTTACTTAAGCCTTACCATAACATATAATATAACACTTTTCCTTTTTTTGGAGGGGATAACCAGGAAATATTTCATTTCCTTATAAATGGGAATCATGTAAACATGTTGAAGTTCTTTAACAACCATCAGGTTGCTAATATCTATGTAGAGCCAGGTAGATAGGAAAAAGATAGAAGAGTATAGGAAGACCTAGACCAAACTATGTTAGTCAAATTATTAGAAATTTAGGTTGTGAAGGGTATGTACGACTTTTTTGATTAGCACAGAATAGAAAAGAAGTTAGAGCTGCGTCAAATCGACCTTAAGTAAGGTCGAAAACAAAATCATGATGATGACATAATTATACATCTAATTTGATTTAACGTACTTTGATATGCAAATGGATGTTTGCCGAGTTATACAAGTGTTTAACCATTGTCTTTGGTTACCTTTAGATTCGTCTATATCCAATGGCTAGATTCCTATAACCGAGCTATAGCTCAGATTTATAGATTTGACTTTAACTTTCTCAAAACCCTTTCACTGTGGTTTACGTTTTTGCTATTTATCAACCAAATCTAAAGACTTAGATAGCTCGCAAGTTTATTTCATTACTTCGCTGAAAACATATTTCTTCCCTACCTTAGCCGTAAGTGACACTTACGTCACTGAGACGACCTTCCGTAAGTTGCATTTACTAGGATGACTGTGAAGCAGGACGTAAATTTTTGCCTACTTCCCTTGGGACGTAAGTGATTGTCATCAAAATGAAAGAAGCCAGGGCTACAAATCTATGATTACGAATCTAAGCCTACATTTAATAATTCTCTATTCTTATTTGAATTTTGAACTTAATTTAAGGGCGTTTTTAATGATTTTGAATTTAGATGTAGAGAAAAAAATAATATACATACCGCGGGACGTAAGAGATTTACGGTGCCTCGACATTTTGTTAAGCCCTCGCTTCGTTTGGGCTGCAAACTATCTCGTCACTGTAAATCCTACGTCCCTTAGTATGTAATATACAATTTTGATCTTCAACTTCCAACCAAATTTGTGATTCAATTAATTCATTAAGTAAATTTTTTGGTTTGCCCTTTGCACCTTCGATAATGTATTGTTTGATTTAAGGGAACCATATTTACTTTTCTTGTCTGGGAAAGTATGTACATTTAACTTACTACACCAGTATAGTTTAGTAAACTTATACTATTATGAATAAAAGAGTGTAATAAGCTCTTTCTCAAATTTATGGATATCTTATGAATCACCATTTTTAAACTCTTAGGTTTCGTCAACATTCTCGTTTTGTATTTTAGATTAACCCCCAGCATACAGTGCCTGCACTGGACGATAATGGGTATTATCTATGGGATAGCCATGCTATCATCGCCTATCTTGTTGGAAAGTATGGAAAAGACGACTCCTTGTATCCCAAAGATCTTCAAAAAAGAGGCATTGTCGATCAACGTCTGTATTTTAACTCCAATGTTTTACAACCAAGATTAGCGGCCATATTGGTAAGTATTCTTATTTGTAGTAATACATTTTGTTAAATCTTTTGACGATAAAGCCTACCTTTAGCAAAATGTAGAGGAAGTCAGATGTGGCAAGGTGTTGTTTGATTTCACACGTTACATGACAAATCGTTCAGATTCAGCGAATAATATTTTTGTTGCCGATATTGGCAAACTAGCCAACGATGAGGGTGCTTCCGGTATGTGAACCCATTGCAGTGCTCATTATAGACAGCCACGTTACCTTTCACGTTTCGTTTTGCGTACATAGTTCTAAAAAACAGATACATAATAATTAAGTTACAATACATAGTAAAAGAATACAAAAATAAAGTTACACGGTAAGGTTCTAAGACACACTGAATACAAATTGGTAAGTAGCCTAATAAACAGTTATAGCAGCAGAGTATGCTTTTAATGCACCACGCCCTTTGAAAACTTTGCAATTGACCAGAGCTCAGTTTTCCTACGAATTTCTTTATTATTCTGAATTTTAAACGTTTTGTGTATATAACCTTGAAAGTTGCAGGTCTTAAAATTGTCTTTATTGAATCAATTGTGTTCCAATAGATGGTTGCTTTTGCTAAAACTATTAAGTAGTTTGCCAGCTTAATGATGTCTGAGATTTCTGGAATGCAACAGTAAAGGTCTCTTAATGATATTTTCTTAGTTGGAAGTAGCCTTGATATCAGTTTAATCACGTAGTTCCATATTTCAGTTGTTTGAGGACATTTCATTATCATGTGCAAGACATTTCCTTCAGATGAACACCAAGGGCATTTCAATGTATGTGTGTGCGCTGCGTGTGTGTACGTGCGCGCGCGTGTGTACATATGTGCGTGGGTGCGTCCGTGCGCGCGTGTGCGCTCCCGTGCGTCCGTGCGTGCGTGTGTGTGTTTTGTTACGCACGTTAGAAATCTCTACATTGATTGGAATAGCAAGGGTTCGGTAAAACTCGAAATTTTCAAGTAAAAAGCAACTCGCTTCCTAACCAATGTAGTAGTATCGGGTGGAGTATTAGAAAATCAAGTATAGAGGCCTTGAATGTGTAAGATAAGCTCACCTTGTAGGGTGCTAAAGTAGTTATTAAAAAGTATTGATTCATTATCTATTTTTAAAGATTTCTTTATCTTGCATTACCGGAATCAAAGTGGATTTTCTTACGTTTATTGCAACTGTTATTAAAAATTATTAGGTTAGTTTCTTTAGCTAGAATAAGGTTGTAGTCTTAGTTTTAGAATACTTGTGATGTACTCTGTAATTATGTTAAGCCGTTTACACGTAAAGATTGGTGAAGACAAGTTCAATTTTGTTGTGTTTGCATGATCCTCAACAACCCCACGAAATAACCCTGTAAATAAAAGGGGGTGTTTCCTGCGTCTAGTTAATAGTTCATCGGAAGTTATGTGATTTGATAAGCATTAAGATGTGTGCTAATTAAAACCAAAATCGATAAGCTTACTTTAATCTGCACATGGTTGTTCCTAAAACACTATCTATATATTTATTGAATCGAGATAGGCATTTGATTTGTCCTTAAATCTAGAGCCCAACTTGACTACAAACTTTTATTTAAATTTAGTACATGCAATGTATATTATAGGTTTATATATTTTTCAAGGATAGTTTCGAATCATTCTGGTGCATATTCAGAATTATAAATCTTTTCGTTTCAAATACAAACTTCTTGAATCTTGAACTAGAATGATGAATAATGCAAGAACACGCCTTAGACTTTATTGAACCTTGAACTCTTGAATCGAAATGAATAATGGAATTGCCTTAAACACTTACGTCCAACTGCACCGGTCACATTTAAGACTTTAAGTTTCACTTAATGCTTAAGTTCTACTGCACTGTAGCTAAGTGATACTTAAAGTATAACTTTTATCAAGTGGTTGTTTAAGTAGCACTTACTAGTTTTTTGAGGTTATGTGATGTTGACCATTCTGTCTACAAATAATTAAAACTGATATTTAATTATTATACATCTAATTAGCAATTATGAATTTTATAATGGATATGGAATTGTTTGATAACTTGAATGAAATCGAGTTAATAGAATTTGGAATACCTAGAAATATTATTGAAAGGCAAAATTTTTACCACAGTTTGCCGGATTATAAATTTTTTAAAAAGTTTCGCCTTAGGAAGGAGACGGTGATACTTTTATTGCCCCATTTAGAAAAACAACTAGAGTTTTCTATGGATCTGTAAATTAATTCCAATATTCTACATAAAATTGGTCCCAGAAACAATTGTGTGTCTCCCATAAATCAGTTACTTACCTGTTTGAGATACCTTGCTACAGGGAGTCATATAGACTCCATAGCTGATTATATGAGAATGGATCCTTCAACTGCCGAGAGGATAATACACAGAGTATCGAGGGCAATAGCTGCGCTATACCCAATATTTATAAAATTCTCAGCAACGGACAAGGGTAGAAAAATTTTAAAAGCCGATTATTATGAAATTGCAAGATTTTCTAACGTTGTGGGGGCTTTAGATTGTACCCACATAAAAATATTATCGCCAGGTGAGCATAATACTTGCAAATTTTATTCATGTTTTGATAATCAAATTCAGGTGGCAATGATGCTGAAATTTTTAAAAATGGGAAGGACTATTTTTCGATGAATGTTCAAGCTGTTTGTGATCCGAATAGTAACTTTTTGAATGTTGTTGCTCGATGGCCTGGCTCAAGCCATGATAGCACCATATTCAAACATAAAAGAAATGTTTGAAAGAAATGAAATTCCACATTGTGTCTTATTGGGTATAAACATACATTACACAACTTACAAATGGAAATATATTTAGTGTAATTGACTTTACAGGTGATAAAGGCTATCCTTTGAAGAATTACTTGCTGACACCATTGTTAAACCCACAAACAGAAGCTGAACAATTGTACAGCGAAGCTCATATTCGTACACGAAATAAAATTGAATGTGCTTTTGGGATTTTATAACGCAAATTTCCCGTTTTGGCATATGGTTGCAGACTAAGGATTACGAATATTCAAGCAATCATAGCTGCTGCAGTCCTATACAATATTGTTAGGAAAAATAATGAAGACGAACCAGGTATTGATGAAGAAGATATTAACTGGCAGAATTAGAACAGTTAATACATGATGATCAGATTCCATTTGTACCATTAGCAGATAGGGTTCAGAATGCAGATGTATATAGAAGACATTTAATCGAAACCTACTTTTCACAATTATAATTGACATATGTACACATTGTTAACTGAAATTTTTAATTTGAATAAACCTAAATATGTAAATCACGTTTGTACAGATTTTTATTATATTTAATTCATATAAAAAGATAAAAACAAACATTTTTGTCCTAATACTTATGTTAATTTACTTTGTATACTTAAATCCTAATGTTAAACAAATTTAATCTAAACAATTTTTTAACCGTTTCAGTTGTACTTCTTTTATCTCTATAGCTAATTCTAAGGAACGTTTTCGTAACCTATATTCCTCAACCTCTCTTAATTCCCGTGCATTGACAATTTCCAGCTCTCATTTTAAATACTCTGCCTTTATAGAGGCAACATCTATATACTGCTGGGACAGATAATTTGTATGCACGGGCTACATTATCAACTTTTTGTTGGGTGTGGCCTCCAAATCTGTTGCTATATAGCTTTTCCAGTCCATTTATAAAACTCTAAAAATGTATGATAGATTTAAAAATGGATAACCTACCTTCTATGTGTTTTGATCCTCGGCAGAATTAAATTCTGATAAATTTAATTCATCGATCCTTGCACTTTCATTGCATGTCTTTTTCATACAAAACACACTTATAATGAATTAGTTAATAGAATAACTACTTACGTCCATATTTGTTACTGCAGAGTATGATGATTTTAATGACAACGGTAACAGTTTATGCAATAATGCAGCCTCATTCCTTGCAGACTTAGTGAAATCTACTTTTGAAGTTATTACCTCATTTGCATAATCATGATCTTGAAGCTAAAATTAATGTATGTTTAAGTTACCTCGGCGTTTATTAATATCAACTTACAATTATATTGGCATTGCTTGAAGGAATATTATCTTTATTGTGATAACTTGCAATTACCACCAAACTCATCCTCTAAGACCTCAATTGTATTTTATTGTTTGTAATATCTATCAATATATCCAGGCAGGGATCGGTTTGAGGAGTAATATTTCGTTCCCCAGTTGCTCGCAACTGCTGTTTGTTATTTGCAGCCACTTTTCTTATTTCTGCCTTTTTATTTTCGTAGCATTTACGGAGGCTCTCCTTGCTTCGATAAATTCCAGCAGGAGACCGCGTTATATTCTCGAGCAACTGCATCCCATGACGAGCGTCTCGCGGCAGTAATGCCGTGGCTGCAATGACAGATTAGGTTACTGTTAGAAATAGATATTATTATTAAAAAACACAAATTAGATATTATTATTAAACACAAAACACTAATCACTTAACACGCATATAAGAACAGTCTGCAATAGTTTTAGCAACAACTGTTCTGATATGCGCGTTGAGTGATTTGTGTTTTTTAATAATAATATCTAGTTCTAACAGTAACCTAACCTATCATTGCAGCCACGGCAACCGCCGCGAGACGCTCGTATCCCATGCTACACTCTTTTCACTCCATGTAATCGCACTGGTTTTCTTGCACTCGATTACCTTTTTTGTATTTTAAAACACACTGAATTAAAACCAATTTTTCCTGATTTGTAAAATTGATTTGACGCACTCTTTCTACTTTTTCTGCAACCTTGCAATCCATTATAAATAATATTATAGTATTAATAGTATTGTAAATTGTATGCGGTAATTTCGAATAGCTAAAGAGGAAAGATAAAATGGACTGTATAAAATTTAAAGGATATTTTAACAAGCAACAGATAATTAAATGTTCTTAATAATCAAATTAAAACAAAAGCATTTACTATAGCACTCCCCTGTTCATGATGCGGCATGCGGATGAAAAAACGATGGAACCAATACAGCTCTTCCTTTGACGGATGGAGTGCAGCACGATTTTATGACAGCGGTTTATCAAAGCGGTTCATAAGTGTAATACTTGTTACAAATAGTGGCGGCGGGCAACAAAGCGGTACATCCAATGAACTTCATGCAGCACGTGCAAACTCGGCGCGGTGTATTCGACAGCGGTTCATACACACTAGCGATGCGATCAATTCAAAAGACAACACTATACTGCCTGTAGAACGTGGATTTTTCAATCACTACGACACTGGTCGCACATGCGGGGTGACACACAGAGCTTTATCACTCACGGCACTATGGGTGCTTAAGTAAACACATGGGGATTTTGCACTAACAAATTTGAATATACCGCGGCGAATTTAAAATAAGCAACAAGCTCAATGTAATAACAAAATTTAGTTTTAAATTATTTACCTAGGAACGGAACAAGTATAATGTATGGGAACACTACTTGCAAGAAACAAAAATAATTGTGTTTTTAAGGTTAGTATCAATTCGTCTGGAAGGCAACCACATAGTAATATACTAAAACCCCTAAGAATTACCAAACTTATTTAAGTGGTTCTTTATAATTGTCGGTGCAATATACTTTAGATAAGTGACATTTATTTTCTAAAGTGTAACTTAATGAACTGCCACTTAATATATAGATGGTTGCAGTTGGGCCCTTAATAATACAAGTATAACTTAAGGATAATTATACAATTCACAACATGGCTTAGCTAGGTTGTAATGTTACTTAGGTGTACTTAACGAACAGTATAATATCCGAAAGGGGAGTATTATTTTAGGCATGGCTTTCTTACAATAGCCAATTTGCAAGAAGAAAAGAAATTGTCATTTACATTTGCACAATGACATTCTATATAGGCAGTGTCTAACTTTACGCTTATTTTCATGTGAATCTTAGTTTAAAATTTACATCGATATAACTAGGTTAAGTGGAAGAAGAGGGCTCTCACCTCTGAAAGCATCTGAACTTCGGCTTTTGCAATTTTCTTTTCCCTTTCCCTTAGTTGATATGGAAAATTATTTTTGTAAATTGTTAAATTTGCAATAAAGACCATTATTATTATTATTATATAACAAAACTGAAGCAAGTACCACTAAATCACTAATAAACAGGAATCGGTCAAAATTTGAACAGAAATCGCCCAAAAGTTGAACCCAGCAATTCCGAGATAAAACACGAAATGTGATAGATAGTTTCAGTTACAACATTTAACCGTTGAAGACTATTGTAATTTTCGGTTTACTAGGTATTCAACTTAATAATGTAACGGGAGGACCGTTCAGAATCCGACAGTGGTAAAATTATTAAAAACCTGTACCCCAAATTCTTAAAACATCTACCTTTGTTGATGCTTGGATCTAAAAAAGCTTGACTGCTAAGCTATAAGCGTCCACATCAACTTTATACCCCACTAAAAATTCTACCAAAACTTTTCGTAAACTGAGAAGTAGAAATCGAATGATTTTGGCTGCGTGTGCCGAGGGTAAACCATGTACTTAAAATTTAATATGTTACAAATGCAAATTACTGGCTGTAACTTATATACCACAATATAATATTAGGACTCTGACAGACCTACTATTTCCAACAGTGAAAAGCAAATACAGAGCCGTGATTGTCGACACGAAAAACTGGGAAGAATTTAATTTATTTACTACAGATACCTGAAGTCATATAGAATGCTAAAAAAATAATAAATTGATAAACTTGTAATGCCAAAACGAAGAGCGCCATTGAAACTAAATGGTTCAAACTGGTTAAAAAATTTGATTTTTAAGATCCACTTGTATTATGATCATTCGCCTCATGAATAATCGGATCAATGTTCATGTTTTTTCATAATCTTTTATTGTGAGAAAGGAAAGCGGTGGTATAGCTTAGGCGTCGCCGTGGATCAATGTAGTAAGCGTAAGACTACGGATCCCAAGGTCCTGGGTTCAAATCCCGACACGGCCGACTGCTTGAAAAATGGCAGGTGAGCATTTTTCACAAAAATTACGCCCTCGTTCGGATGAGAGGTTAAATGGAGGTCCCGTGTGTGAGTGTTGTCATGCACGTTAAAGATCCCTACATTGTCTGGAACGGCAAGGGTTCGGCAAAATTCTAAATTTCCAGGCAACAAAAAACTCGCCTCCTGGCCAATGTAGTACCTTTGGGTGGAGCATTGGAAATATAAATGAACGGTGGTATAGCTTGTTAATATTAAAAATTATGAAATCTGTATAATATTAAACGCTTGGTAAAATTCTTCCCTCCTGAAAAATTTGGTAACATGTACTTACAAGGTACATTACTTACACCATCGATTTGTGGAAGCGTTGCATTTCGAACCCTAAATCTATTTACTTTTAGTGAAATAACTAATAAAATCTTTTTTCTTACCTTATAGAGACCGCTATTTCGTGGACTTGCTACGTCTATTCCCAAAGAAAAGCAAGAGGATATCCAACAGACTTACGACTTTTTGGAAACATTTCTTGAAGGTCGCAACTATGTTGCTGGAGACAATATTACAATTGCTGACTTTTCTCTTGGTGGTGAACTTTCATCGATTTTACCATTAGTACCCCTTACTGAAGAGCATATCCGGCTTAATGCTTGGTTGGATCGTTTAAAAGCTCTTCCCTTCTATCAACAAACAATTCAAGAAGGTGCTGACCAACTGATTGCAATTGTGAGAACTAAACTTGCTTAAAATTGGTGTTCACTATTGTGTAACTCTAGTTAGTCATAGTAAATTGTAAGTCATAATTTAAGTAATAAATTTCATAACTGCGATAATTCAATTGAAATTTATTTACCAGTCTTTAACTCTTTATAGGATTCTGGTCGATATTTAAAACAGTGCGAAAAAATATGTTTCTAAAAGCAATGCTGGTTTAAATATGCACCGGTTAGCTTACTATAGCTACTATAAACGCACAGCGGACGAATCTCCAACCAGAACATCCTAATTGTAAAGTTAGCTGATAAGTGGTTAATATATCAACCGCTGTTGTTTCAGGTACTTATCAGTTTATAACCACGTGTTGGTGGCTTCTGAATAAAAAATTAATTTTAATTAGTTATTTTACAAATAATTGGAACATATTGTGCAGGTAAGTTGTGCAATGTTAGTAGAATGCTATAACATAATAGTCATACCTCTACATTATGTCGCCAACATAATAAATGTATTAGTTTCAATATAACCTTAAAAATGCAAATTAAAGTAAGTTGAATGAAGTTCAAATGTGCGTTTTATAAACTCTGCTATTTATATGTAGCTATATACCAACTAATTTAGATAAAGCCCTAATTACTTTGTTTACAGAGGTATGAGTCGACTATTGGAATTAGACGAATTGGCCCGCCTAGAATCAAATGAACTCTTCGATTTTATCGATGCAATTAAAGAAGAGCAAGCGGTGGATTTGGATGCATATGGTAACAGTGATCCCGACGATGTACATGAATTGGTTCCAGTAATTACAACTATGTCTAAAAGAAAATTTGATAGCTCATCTTACTATATGAACGTGACTGAAAGGGAAGGCTACAGTAGCGACGATTCAGTAAGGGATCCTACTTTTATTCCTGATAAAAAATTTGCTGGTGCCACAAAATCCATTTGTGTATCAATTAACGGCAGTGGGATACCTCAACCTAATTCCTTTATCTATAAATATCTCTTAAACGAAATTGCCGAGTCTATTTGGTCGAAAAAAGAAGAAATGTAAACAAATTTGACGCCTACATTTTTAGTGGGCCGTTTGGCCTAAAAATATCTATCAATATCAATTCTCCATGTGAAATGTTTCGTAGTTTGTTTGACGAATAACTTTGCGACATTATTGTTGCTGAATCTGATAGGTACGCGGAGCAGCGAAATACAAAATTGGATTTATCTGTTGATGAGCTAATGGCTTTTTGGAGTGCTAATTATCATGGGATTAAATCCCAAACCTAGCCTACGGTTATATTGGTCTTCAGACATGAATTTTTATTCTCAGCGGGTAGCTGATGTAATACCTCTAAAAAGGTTTCTAAAAATATTGCGATTTTACATCTAAATGACAATGAAACCATGCCTAAACGCGGTAGTTCTAATTTTGATAAGCTCTATAAAGTACGGCCAATGGTGTCCATTCTTAAAAAGAGATTTCTAAATGCTTTTAATTCTAGCAGATATTTAGCCGTGGATGAGAGTATGTTGACTTTCAAAGGTCGAACTACTTTGAAGCAGTACATGCTTCAAAAACCGATAAAGCGTGGTTTTAAAACATAGGCTAAGGCGTGTGCTAAACCGGAATTTTTATTAATTTTTCAATTTATGAAAAAAAAGGGTTAGTAAATAAGAACGGTTTTTGGCAGTTTTAGAACTAACTAGTCCAATGCAAGGTAATGAATATTACATATATTTTGACAACTTTTTTTCGAGTTATTCCCTATTGATTTCCCTTCTTACTCGCAATTTACTTGCTTGTGGAACAGTTTGATTAAATCGGAAATACTTTCCAAAGACTGAACTTCGTTTAGATAAAGAGCTGCAATCAGGTGAATACGATTCTGCTAAAAAACAAAAAGAATAAACCAACACCAAGTACAAAATAAAAAGAAAAACTAAAATCGTACAAAAGAAACTACAACAGAATTCCAGTGTAGTTATGTATGCGTAGGTGTGTGCGTGTGTGTGTGTGTGTAAAAAGTGTGTGTGTGTATGTGTTCTGCGTGTATAAACTGTGCGTGTGTGTATGTATTTGACCGCTGTAGTAGCCTATTACGACAGGTAGGTCGTACCATGGGACTATTCTATTCCCAAACCCGCGCGGTTGAAAGAAAAAGTCAGAAAACGAAAGAAAACCTTGCAAAACAGGAAAGTAAAAACGAAATCGTAACGTCAAAAAAATCAAGTCCGAAGGAGAGCAAAGTCGGCATAAGAATCTGGGGCGTGAGGACTAGATATTGGGCTTAAGGCGTTTACGCCGCCAGAAGGAGAACCAAACGAGGTCAAGTACATTAGGACTTCGTCGACCAACATGTTCAGGTTCTGAATCAGTATAGACAAATTTCTGCCCCTTATATGCAGTTTTCCGCAAAACAGGGACAACAGGGGTGTAGAAGTTGTAGCACTAGGTTAAGAAAGTGGTGGCGAGGGTGGAGATAGTAGTGGTTGTCGTAATTTATGGAACTCGAAACACGTTATGGAAGAAGGTTGTTTCTTTTTAGAATTGATGGTAAGAAAGTAAACGGGAGAAAAGGAAAAAGTATGAGCTGTACGGGAATCAACCTTACGAAAAGAAACACAAGCAGCGCACACTTCACTTACGTTAGATAAAGGGACAGAAACAGATAAAATTTGATCGACGTTAGATAAAGGACTTGAAGTATCACAGTTAGGAAAGAAAACAGCATTTCTGTAGGAGTATCACCTTAGAAAAAGGAGCAGAATACGATAACACTTCAACCATATTACCTAAAGGAACAGAATCAGGTAGAAGTTCATCAACGTTACAAGATCAACCAGAATCCAGTAGAACTTCGCCAATGTTAGATAAACGAGTGGAATGAAGTTTATCAACATGAAAGAAAGGAGCAGCACCAGACAGAATTTCATCCACCTTACAAGAACAAACAGTATCAGGAAGAACTTCCTCCCTAATAGATGAGAAAGCAGAATCAGGTTGACCTTCGTCAACATTAGATAACAGGACATCAGATAGGATATCACCAACCTTAGCTACAAGAACAGAAGCGAGTAACATTTTGTCAGCATGAGAAAAATGAGTAGGAGTAGGTAACAAAAACAGTATCAGGTAAAACTTTGACGACAACAGCACAGGCATCACAGTTACGGGTTCCCAAACTTCAACAGGACCTTCTCTATCCGTATTAGAAGTTATCGTCAGTTCAGCTACAGCTGTTATTGTGTACACGACAGAAATTTCTTGAGTAGAACAATTTAAGAGAGCAGGAACATGTAGAATTTTGACAGCAACAGCAACAGATTTTAAAGATACAGGTTCATGAACTTCAACAGGACCTTTGCTGACTAAATTAGAAATTATCGTCACTTCAGCGACATGTGTGCTTGCAGACACGACAGGAATTTCCTGAGTAGAATCATTTAAGAAAACGGGAACAAACTCTTGAGAAGCTACCTGCAAGTCACTAATTCGAAGTATGGGTTTTAATGGTGGTGTAGGCACAGTTTGTGGTGAGAGTGAATGAGTAGGGCGAGCAGAAGGAGGAGTAGAATAGAAGCTAGAACTAGAAACGGAGGAAATTGTGTTCAAAGCTGTATTCGCCGAAGAAGGGTAGGCTTTAATAGTTGGAGCCGGATGACAGTTTGGACAGTTGCAGCGAGAAACTCCTTTATATCCGCAACCATAACAATGGAGTACTTCAGGTCGAGTACAACGTGTCGATACATGACCAGGTTTATCGCAATTAAAGCATACGGCCTGGCGAGTAGAGGTAGAAGCAGGAGGAATAACAGTAGAACCTACGGAAGAAGTATCGAATCTACCCATAGGCGTAGGAGAAATCTTAACAAATCGCTCATGTGAAGCAAAAGTATATTCCTCAATAGTAGCAAATTTATAAATAAACTCTGGGGATTCAAAATGTGGAATCAGTAAATTAGACAACGACTTCCAGTCAGAAAATCTATGCCGGTAACCACGATACTAAAGTAACGCTTTAGCCTTGAACAAGTCCCCGGAGACTCAAATAAATGCAATTCTGACACATGGTGAGTTCGCCGGTGTTTTTGGACCGGTCTCAAAAAATAATGTACAGTAAAAGTGTTCGGGACACTAGAAAATTTCAGGTTCTACTCCCACACGGGAGAACCTTGGTAGGAAGCCGAAAAAGAAGTGATTTTGAATACCAACAAGAAAGAAATTGGTAGAAAGTAACTAAGCAAAGAAGCCCAAAAAAAGTATTGCGAATACAGGACAATCTAAAACATATCCGACGGATAAACTTCAGGAACACCAATGGAGCGAACCAACAAAATATAAATTAGAATAGAGAAAAATCGGAGGAAGAAAACTAACTCTAGACGCGACGGGGAGAACAAAATGTACAGAGAGGGAAGAAAAGAAAAAGAAAAATCTTGGGCGCCAGCGTCTTTAATGGACTAGGATTATTGGCGAAAACACATGTCCAATAATCTGATATTAACTAACCGATAATATCGAGCGATTAGGAAAAAAAACGAAACTAAAATTGAAGAAGATTGAACCGCATGTGGGGGACAGCAAAGAGCCGAATGAAAAAAGGAAATAACAGTTCGAACGTAAAGGAAGGAACAATAAGTAGCATCAGGCCGAGAAATGCGGGTAACGTAGGAACTTAGGCACTAACAATGAAAAAAATCTGAGTAAAAATTAACTAAAACAAACTCGGAGCAAAAATTAATCAAAACCAAATCGAAGTAACCGTTAACTAAAACAAAATCGGGGCCAAAGTTACACGAAACAAAATCGGAGCACAAACAAATTAACTAAAACAAACTCGCAGCCACACGCCAGGCCGTCAGAAATTATGCTATGTACAATGATGTAGTCGGAAGAAAACATAAATATACCAGTCTAACTACCAATGCGGAGAGGGAGAGTTTTCTAGCAACACAAAAATAATACATCGCCAACGATTTTCTATTTACAATAAAGAAACACAAATACGGAAATTTCTATCAAAACATCAAAACAAAATAACTAAGGTTACTATTTAATAAAACAATTTTACTCTAAGGACAAATTCACTAATTGTTCCACGAAGTGCGCAATTCGTAGCTACCATGAAATAAATCCAATCAGTATCAAAAAGAATAACGCCGATACTTTCGTATAAGCGGATGGGTTAATTAAAAAACATTAACTTTAGAAACCTTTCAAGTAAGGATTTTACCATACAAAATATCTGTTATAACTCTAATCAGTAAAAAAGAGAATACTGCTGATACTTTCGTATAAGCAAATGGGTTAAGTACAAACAGCAAAAGCATTAAATTCGAAACTTTTCTAGTAAGGATTTTACCAGAACAAACATTAGCGTACCTAATTTCAAACTGGGTTTATCCCTGGGTATGTTAGAAAAGGAAAACAAGTCACATACATGTGTCGGGATACTTATTTGGTTAGCCCTCTGAAGCGAATTGACACCATTGCCACGGTAGTCAGCAACAACCATTCTACTATTGTAATTGCAACGGCGGTCTATATGCAAGAACAGTTGATCTAGATCAAGGAATAATCAGGCTACGCAACAAGCAATTTGGCCTACAGCTAAGAGCTAAAAAAAAAGAAAAATCTTACTAATATTAACAACTCAGAAACGCTTACCGATCCACACTAAATTTACACATTTGATAGAGGAGAAACGTGCATCGCTCTTGGAGTAACAGAACCAGTAGCTTTTACAAGTGCATCAATGCACAAGCTGAAGAGTTCAAAATAATATCAACTCGAAAAGCAAACATCCGCGTTATCGAACGCGATTCAAACTGGAAAACACAGTTTTATCGGAGAATAGTAGGATATATTATTTCGACAAATCTTTAGGTGGGAAACCCACTAGAACGAAATTATACGTTATCGGAAGGTATAACGCGCTCACGGATACCTAACAGGATCTTGATTAATTAATTGTAGCATAAACTTGTCGTTTTTAAAGCAAAAGGGATTTATGTTGAAAAGTATTAGACAGCGTATTTATTATTAATTAAGTTGACGGATGTGGAAATAGCAACGTAGTTGACTTAACAAAATTATCGTAAAGCGGACTTATGAATTAACAAGGGAAATTTCTACAGCAAAATTGGAACGTAACAGTAAATAGAAGGATAGTAACCGTAGTTTCAATTTAATTTAACTATCTTGGTTAAGTAGTCAGATGGAAATCGAATAATATTGGACGAATCGCATTACTGTTGCATTTGTGGGTTATGGAACTGTAACAACCCAGTCTAATATTTATACTTACTTTTCCGCAAAGATATTAAGTGTTTTTAAAAAATAATTTAATTTAATACCTTTTTGCATTCTTTAAAGGTGTGGATTATAAAAACCCTTCTATTTTTAACAAATCGGGTTACCATAATTAAAAATTAAATTATATACACATAAATGAATAAAATGGATTAACCTAGTAAAATAAATAAGAAATGAATAAAAGTTGAAATTGATAAAATAAGTATATTAAGCCAATGGATACATAGATAATGGAATAAACAAAATAAGTAAAATTATTAAAATCAATAATGTGGATAAAGTGAGTAAACAAATAAAATTTATAAATAAAAGTAAAGTAGAATCCAATCTAATTTAAGTCGAAATAAAATACCACATACGCTACAATATAGTTATACAAATTGCAAGCAAATGCTCATCATAGCGATATTTCACTTTAGAAGAGCTAGTGTCATCATGCGCATATTCATTATTTACATTTAAGTGTTTGAGTTTTCAAGCATGAGTGGCGTCAAGTTTTGTGTTTAACCATAACACCATTCTAATTCATTTGTAGCTTCAACATACAATAACTTAATATTATGTCACTAAATTTTAACTACTTTGTTGTACTTTTGAACTAACAAAACCGCTCCTTTGTATCTGAGAATATTTATAAAACATACCCTCCGGACCATTATCTTAATAAGTCAACTACATCTCTGCTATTTCATTTATGAGCAATCTGTCAAATGATACTTGGCTTTACTTACAGTGAAAAGCCTCTAAATATATTTGTACGGTACTTTTTCTTGCTGCGGAATAGTCAAAAAAAATTCCATGCAAATAAGTGCTTGTTGAGGGACCACACGTATGGCTTTAAGTGCGAAATAATCACATAATGAAAACAATTGGGTCTTTCTTGGGGAATGACTATACACGCCATTGTAAATAGAATTAACCTAATACAACATTAAACCATTTTTGCATGCAATTGGACGTTTGTTAGTATGTGTTCGTACATTTCTTTTTAATTCTCTTTTTTGTGCCTTAGAATAATCACACAAATTGCATAGAAACGAACATTGGTTAGTATGTGTTAGTATGTCTATCAAATCACTTCTTCATGATGCGCAATAAACACACAAATTGCACCGAAATAGACGTTCGTTAGTATGCATACGTATATGTGTTTTTAAATGACTTTTTTTTATGATGTAGATTAATTACACACATTGCAGGGGGTAGTCACTCTTAGGCGGTTTTAAAATAAAATTTTTGGCCGCATTTCTTAAGGAAGCCACAGGTTTATCTACCCCTTTTAATGAATGGAATGATAGGTGATTTGATAGATCTTTCTTATAACAATTTTGAATATACAATTAGTAAAATATAAAATGTGATACAGATATGTAATACATTGAACAAACTCTAAGTACAGTATTTAACTAAACAAGTATAGTACTCAACGGCAGTGTTTAATGAATTACAATATGATATTACATTTTATATTTACCTAATTTGTATACATTTCCAAGCAATACATTTGAAATTCCCGCTAAATACGCATTTAGTTGCATTTTTTCCGCCAGATAGCGCTCATCGCTAGTTGTAAATTTCCCGCCATAGCAAGTAGTTAAGCTTCAATCTGCATGGTGGCGCTAAACTTAATTGTAATTGTTTACGTACAGTGACGCATCTCTTGTATTATTGGTCTGTGACAAGGAAATGTACGTTCGTTAATATGCGTTTGTAGACGTGTTTTTATATAACTTTTCGCACGACTATCCAGCAATGCATTTCTTACGCATTTACGAATGGGTTAATAAGAGTACTCATTATCCTGTAGATGTACATCTTTAATCAATCAGGAACATCCAGATCGTTGATTACGATCATAATCCAACACATGTGACCAATAAGTACAAACCTTCATTTTTCATAATCCGCCAGGTATAATTTTCGTATCATACAAAGAGGTCGTTACACTTTGACAAATAAAATTTTAATTGTTAGTGTTTGCAATATTAGTTAAAACGTTTAGAAAATATCTAATATTGAAGATTTGTGTAGTTGTGGGAGGAGTATAGTATTCTACTTGCGATTTATGGCCATTACTTGTTCGGTTTACGCCGCTCGCCCTAATGGGCTCGTGGCGCAAATGTTCCTAATGAGTAATTGTTATCCTAAATCGCTCGTTCAATAATGTACTATCCACAAATTACAAAAAACAGACGTTCATTTGTATGTGTTTCTATAGATATTTTCAAATTACTTTTTTTTGTGTTTCAGAATAATCACACAAATAGCATTGAAATGCACGTTTGTTAGTATTTAGTATATCTCTGTTTGAATTGCTTCTGTACGACAGATTAATCACACAAATTATATAGAAATGTGGATACATTTCACTTCACAGAAATGAAGTGATAAAGTGATTACCTAAGCATTCTCCTAAGCGAATCGTGAAGATTTAGGAAACCAATAGACCTTACACTTTTAAATATTATCTAAAAAATTTGAGGAAAAAGGGAACGAACTAAAATTAAGAAAAGACTGCATTCCACCAGGCAAAAGCATTGTCATCAGCATGTTGCCTCCCAACCTAGTCAAAGCAGACAACATACAAGTAGCAACCTCTTCTAAGACAATAAAAGAAGGTTAAATCTACAAGCGAGTTAGACCCCGAGTCCGAAGACTTTTCTACCGCATCCATTTCTTTGTATGAATTATCAGATAAAGAAAATATCATTTGAATGACCTTAGCGACGTTAAGAGTGGACCACTAGAGTAACACGTCATTTTCAACGAATCAAAAGCAATTAGTATTAGCTTTGACAATGTGTCCCCTTACTGACGGTGATGAGGACGGTGTCGTCTACAACATAGATATTCTACCAATTGAAAAGGCATCATTTGTGAGTGTGAAATTCATGTACAGTTATCACGTCAGGAAACAAAAAAAAAAAGATTTTTACAGCAGAGTACCAAAAAAGAATTTGAAAATTGCTAGTTCTTTTTTATAGTCAGAGAAGGCAAATGGCATTTACGTTTATCTGGTAATTGACAATGTGCAAGAAGTGAGTATGCGCAAATGACCAAAATACTCAAAGTAACATATAACTCCAGCGGGTGTTTTAGATTAAACTAATTTTGTTTAAGAATTCTTGGTTGTGTATGTATTACCCATCCCTACTAAATATTACATTTTAAAAACATTTTGTGTTATGTGTTCTTACATTCCTCTAAAAACATACTTTGTGTTCTATGTCTGCATATCTATTGTCTAAAATGAACCAAATACGTTAATAAACAAGTGTCTCAACTTGTCCAAACTACGAGGATAACATAAGACATTAAGAAAAAGATAAAAATATTTTAAATTACATAAATATATAAGAAACCATCTTTGAAATTTGAGGAACTAATGGCACCAATTTTTACGGTGTAAAAGTAATTAAGAAAAAATAACCATAATAAAGCGACAGCAAAGCTTTCAAATTGAAAAGTGTCTCATTCAACGCATAATAATGGTACTGTAGGTAAATTTATGTTTCTTTTCTTTCGGCTGTTTCAGTATCAAAAACATCAAATTGTACCATTTGAATTAAGAAGTAAAAACTGTCGACCCTATTCGCTAACCTAAACATCGCAACCCTAGTTTCATCTATTCTCCATTGACCCATTCAGTGATTTACACCGGCTAAATACAATAAACCAAGAAAGTCCTTTCGTTCAATAATACGTTTTTTACATCCCCTTCTCTAGTATGATTTGGAAAAACTTACCTCATTTTAGTATTTGTATATTACACAACTTGTAGTATTCTGTCATGAAAAAATAATTGCCAACTATCTAGAACACGTGTATTGTGCAATGCGTTCCTAATTGCTCCTGATAGCTTCGTGAGTAGCTTTTCCTTTATACTGCGGTTCGTTTTGACGTCTAACGCATGTTTACACTCTAGATCGTCAAATTATAACGTTCAACAAAACGTCGTTGGATGTTAAATCATCTCCATTTGATTCTCTTTCCAAAGAAATATGCTCTTCTGTTTCATTATCGTCCATGTCATTGATATCTTAATTACAATCCTCAGTATCAAACTTCTCGTTAGCAACCACCTCGTTACATAATTACATGAACGTTCAGTTTGTTCTGCATACGAGTATGTCATTGCTAATGGTAGTTTTCCTAGTCTCACTACCTCCATTATCAACGGTCAATGCGAAACTAATTTATAAAGCGACACTAATTTGTTAAAGAAGTATGGAAGAGAATTATCGAATTCTTAAAGAAGTACACGTCTATTGATATATCCTGCGTCCATAAATATAGGCACTTCAAGGGTTTACCGTTAATTCTTGTGACAAACACAAACACACTATTCCGAAACTGTACTTAACATTTAAGAGTATCATTTAACAGAGCCTATTTTATAAAGTATTAAACATCTGGCATAATTTTATAGACAAAAATATAAAAAAAAAGTCTGACAGAGAAAAACTGACGGCGTCGGTAGTGAAGGGTTAATATATGACCGTATAAATGTATTTGCTGTTGAAGCATTATTACATACAAAACATGCAAATGAACGTTGGTTACTATGGAATCGCACATTTGTTTTTAAATTATTCTTCCCTGATGTGAAATAATCACATATTGCAAACATTTGGGATGTTGATTAATACGAAACTGCAGAAGTAATTTTGCAACACAGATTAAGCTTACAAATGAATGTTTTTTTTATGTAATAGTAAATACACCTTTAGAGTAGCTTTTTTATGCGAAATAGTAACACAAATTGCATGCGAATGAACGTTCATTAGTATGACCGCATAAATGTACTTGTAAATATACTTTTGTGATGTAGTATAATCACACAAATTGCACACGAAAAGACGTTTGTTAGTATGCGACCGAATATGTGTTTGCAAATTGCTTTTTTGTGATGTGGTATAGGTAATCACAACAAATTCCATGCGAATGGATGTTCATTAGTATGCGACATCAAATGTATTTGTAAATCACTTTTATATAATGTGGAATAATCGCACAAGTTGCAAACGCATGGACGTTCATTTGCATGCAACCGAAAATCTGTTTTTGTAATGTGGTATAACCACACAAACAGAATGCGAATGGGTGTTACTTTGTATGCGACCGAAAATGTATTTGTAAACTACTTTTACGTGATGTGGTATAATCACAGAAGTTGCATGCAAATCGGCGTTCGTTAGTATGTGATCCAAAATGTTTCTGTAGACTACTTTTTAGTGATGCGGTATAATTACACAAATTGCAAGCGAACGGACGCTCGTTAGTATGCGACCGAAAATGTTTGTGTAAATTACTTTTATCTGATGTGGAATAATCACACAAACTGCAAGCGAATAGACGTGTGTTAGTATGAGATCGAAAATGTCTTTGTATATTACTTTTTTGTGATGTGGTATAATCACACAACCTGCATGCGAGTGGACGCTTGTTAGTATGCAACCAAAAATGTGTTCGTAAATTACTTTTACGTGATGTGGTAAAATCACACAAGTTGCATGCAAATGGGCGTTTGTTAGTATGTGACAGAAAATGTTCCTGTATACGACTTTTTTGTGATGCGGTATAATTACACAAATTGCAAGCGAACGGACGCTCGTTAGTATGCAACCGCAAATGTCCGTGTAAATTACTTTTATATGATGTGGTATAACCACACAAGTTGCATGCAAATGGTCGTTCGTTAGTATGTGACCGAAAATGTCCTTGTAGATGACTTTTTCGTGATGCGGTATAATTACACAAATTGCAAGCGAATGGACGCTCGTTAGTATGCGACCGAAAATGTATTTGTAAGTTATATTTTTGTGATGTAGTATAATCACACAAACTGCAAGCGATTGGACGTTTTTAGTATGCGACCAAAAATGTTTTTGTAAATTACTGTTCTGGGATGTGGTATAATCACACAAACTGCATGCGAATAGACGCTCGTTAGTATGCGACCAAAAATGTGTTTTTAAATTACCCTTACGTGTTGTGGTATAATCACACAAACTGCAAGCGAATGAACGTTCGTTTATGTGTGCCTGCATAATCTGCCGTATTTTTAGAAAATTGTTAAGCTTTATTAACTAAATATCAATTATTTACAAATGTTCTTTGCTTCAATTTACGTTTCATAGCAATCCTGAGAATCTTTACATGAAAGGTGATGATCAGAATTCTATTTTAGGGGAATTTGAAGTTGGTTTTCTTGCATTGGTGAAAATCGCTTAAACCTCGGGCAAAATATACATCTACTGTATAATACTGTATTGTCCTTATATCTTAAATCTTGATTTATGTAAAATGTAAGACATCCAAAAACGTGACTATTATTGTGGAAGAAAGCACTATTTCATTTACACTAACAAAGTAGCAGGTGAATAATTTTAGTGTATTTTATATAATTGCATATGGAATTTGTAAGTTATCTTACTCATTTTACTGTTAATTTTCATTAATCCGTGAATTTATGCATTTTTCTTAAAATAGTGTTAGTGGTTTTTGTAAAAGAGATACGTTTCTTTTTCTAATATGAGATGTATACTTGCCTTTGTCAACGTCTATTTAAATTTCTGATTATTTTATTGGTAGGATCATAATAGATAAGAAGAAATTTATTATTAAACAATTACTATTGTCAACAGAATTGCGCATTTATTAATTTATGTACAAATCTTTTTTATACTTAATTTTATTTGGCCTAATTGAGAATTGTCAATAAAATAACAATAATAATAAAAACAGAAAAAAGGTAAGTGGTATAGCCCATTCGTTTTTTAACTTTAGGATGACCTCACAACCGAATAAAATGTTAGTTTAAATAGTTTAATGAGCGCTCAATGTGTGTCAGTGCACAGCATGTACCTCCTAGTGGTCGTAGCGCGAGTTACATATCTCCCAAACTAATATATATGTATATTCAAATGCAACTATTAAGTATTAAAAAATAGATTGTAACAATGTATAATTGAAGGACACATTATAAAAGGTTTATGAAAGTTCATAATCAGACGTGAGAAAGGAAGCAACTACTTTGTATTCCAGACGTAACATGATACTGCAGGGCAGGCCGCAATAGATTTTAAGAAATCAATTGTTAGAATTAACATTACTAAAAAGTAATACATTGTATTGTATCAAGAAATAGCAGACATGAGATCTGCATTTCTCACAAGAAGATGAAAGAGCAGGGATTGCATAAATACACTGACGAGCCCATGATGGCCAGTCAATCTGAGAACTTTATAACTTTAGCATTGTTGGTTATTCAAAGCTACTAACTTTTTATTATTAATTATTGATGATCAACTTCAAGTATTTTGTCAAATTTTTTAGAGATATATAAACTTAATTTGATTGTAACAGAAAGAAGTAATTTTGTAGTTTAAATTAAAATACACTTGATATGAGTGTTTATTCGGAATTAGTCTTATTTAAAAAAAGCTCCCAAAGGCCCAAAACCTATCTGGCGCAGTCGATTGTAGGATTCCAAAAGGGTACTAGCGAATCAAAAATCCAGGAACTGGTGGTCGTGAATTTTAATTCTTTATCTGGAAGAAAACAAAAATTGGACGAAGTACAAAAATCGACCAAGTCCAACAAAGAGGGAAGACTATAATGGAACTGGCAATCAAAATTTTGTAAATACCATAACTTCATATTCTTAACCATTTTCAATTGCATATTGATGTTAGCTATTAAGAAACAAGAGAATTTTATATACGCATTTATGTACAATTATTACCACGATCTATTATTATTATTTCTTTATTTACCCAGCAATAGCCTGAACTTTATTGTATAAATATACGCAGTTCTTTGTACCATTTTATTACAGCAATTATTATTGAAACAATTTATTCAGGAAAATCTGAAACGTAATAATAACGAAGGTTTATAAATATATGCAAGTTTCTGTACAATTTAATGCAACATTAATTGATGAGACAATTATTCAGTAGAATTCCGAAGTCAATGTAATTATAGCAATTTATAATTACATAAAATATACGTAACGATAAGTGATTCTTTGAATAACTTTAATAAAAACTTTTATACAAACTCGACTGAAAGTATCTGAGAATTAATCTATAAAGATGAACACTGAAAACATGTGATTATATTTAGAGTCAATTCCAACGTACGACGGAAACCAGACACTATCTGGTATCTTTATTACTGCTTGTGAGACATTTTAAAAATCGTTTTATAAACAAGGCGATGTTGACCGCAACGCCATACTTTTACGCTTGATCCTGAGTAAGTTAACAGTTAGAGCTTTGACCCTAATTACAAGTCACGATGTTATTGTAGAGTGGGATGAATATAAACGGATATTAATAGCATATTTTGGCAACCAAAGAAATATCAAATGTCTTATCCGGGATTTAATAAATTTACCAATGGAAACTAACCAATCACCATATCAATTCGGTATGAGATGTCAGGACGTGCAAAGCCTAAACCTAACAAAACTAAAACTTGAAAAACCTGACCAAAATATACGTTTAATTGAAGATTATCGGACAAAATAACGCTTCAACATCCCCAAAATTTAGAAGAAGCGATGAACATGATTGTAGAGGAAGGAAACGTGATATACTACAGAAACAAATTATTCACCGATTAAAACGATACAAACGGCGAGACAAATACCAACAGAACCAAAATTTAAATCATTTAACGCACCAATGAACTTTAATAACACAAATTTCAACAATCAACCTCGACAATTTTCAAGACCAACATTTAATTCAAACTTTACGATACACACATTAACACCAAAATTCAATCAGAACGCAAATCGAACATGGCAACCATTCAGCGCAAATCCCAATAGAAACACACCTATGACGAGTAATAACAACAACTCCAATAATTATTAGAAACCAAACCCCCATGGACAAAGAACTGGTAATACCAGACAGAACACAAAAATATCTCAAATCAGACCCGACTATAGACAAAAACGAAACTTCACTTCCGAGGAACTATTTCACCAGTAGAAGTTTTTAGCAATCGAGACACAGATAACTTTGCAAATCCAAGTAAAGACGATGAAGCAAATTGCTCAGAAAGCTACGGACGTAACAACCTCTACGAAAATTGCGAAGAGAATGATGAAGAAAATGCGTGCTCAATTTTCAATTGGACAGAACCAAATACGATCAGACGTAATAAATTTAAACAATATTAATCAATACATTTTACTCTATATAGAAATACCTCATGCTGAAATTAAATTATTAATCGATACAGTGAAAACAAAAATTATTTTTTTATATTCCTTCGTGATTATCAGATAACAAATTGCACCTTTATATTTCCTAAACCCTTACCTGATATCACAAGGTCGAGAATTTCTTATTAACAATTAAAGCCCAAGGTAAAGTTGGATGGAAAACGGCTTGAGGAAAAGAAAAACTCTTTAAACATAAACGGCTAGTAGAGTGTTAGCTCTGGGTAGATCATGAGCTGGGGTCATGGGTTGTCAAATGACCAAAATATAAATAATGAGCGCCACCGTATTTTTCAATACAACAACCTACAAAATTAACTGTGCTTGTATTAGGGGAATGCGGAAACCTTATATCAATGCCACTAATATAGCCATAAAACTTGAATTTCACTCTTTTAAAACACTTACCAAAATCTCAATTACCAGATGTCATACAGATGTCTCGACTTGACCTGTGAACAAACAAATTCACAACATGGACACCGTTTGTGTCCTCAAAAATATTTACCAAAAATAAAATAATAGAATTTAAGTTTCAAAAGTATACACCCAGGGAATTTGTTATCATTACACACAATTTCTGATTAGGGATGGCTTGTAAATTCTACTTGTATTTTAAATAATAAAAGAGTCATGCAAAAAAATAGATTCTATTTGATTAAATTTCTTGATTCGTTTTACTATAATATTTTCAACTAATAATTTTTCTTTATAGAACAGAAATATAATAAGGATTTGTATTCAATAACATAAAGATCTCTAAATGAATCTTTCTTAATAAATTTTATGTAAAGTTTGAGTTCTCTTAATTATTCATATTACATATTCTTCAAGTCATAGTAGTACTACGTTGATTTTAACAATCAAATTTAATTACCTAAGTTCAGATAAAATAGCATGTATCAACCTAAAGTTACTTTTACTTAATAGGTATTAAAAGAATTCCTCATGTTGATTAAAAATCAAAGTACATGACCTCAAAATTATTAAACATATTTTAAATTAGCGTAACATGACATGTGAGGTCTAAATTGGACAGCTGAATATTTTTTTTTTATTTGACATAATATGTCACTAACAACTTTTTAGCTTAGTTAACGTTATCTGTAGGTGCAATCATTCTGACAAGCAATGGATTTATTACGTAGTTCTTTCTTTCTTTAAACGATTTTTACGTGACTAAAGTTCAATCTAATATTTTCTTATTGCAATTTAAATAATAATAAAAGTGATTAAATGCTAAAAATACTCACGTGTGGAAATACTGCTGTGAACAAAAGAAATCGGACTATAACCTCAGCTGTCGGAAATTCCATCAACATCTGCATTCTGCGATGCACAAATAGAAGCCACGTGAATACGTACGAAATTATTGCTGGAACTTTGAGAACTCTTTTGAATAAAACAGTATTTAACGAAACCAATTTCTCCTTGATTTTACATCGTATAAAATTTAGTATTCCAAATCTCAAACTAAATTTTCTTGAAATGAATTCTTTGATATTACTGATATGATAAACTTATAGGATATTGTATATGATATTCTCATATCATATGGTTATGTGATATTGCATGTTTTAATGATGAGCGGGAGCTTCCATCTCCTTAGGCCTGCAGGGATCAACTGAACTGCTCTAGGTGGAACATACAAAAGAATACCATCACGCTAAAGCCGATAGGAACAACCTCCAGACACGAAGATTCAATCAATTCTAATTCTTTTTTGGACCGTGTTACAGGTCCACGTGTTTAGACACGACCATCTTGACTTTACTACGCCGCCTAACGCAGCTTGTCTCTTCAAACGTTGATAGCAAAGTGCTCGAATTGACAACTCGACGATGCTTAGTAACGAATCTTAGACCTCAAAGGTAAAGGAGTCTATATGCTATTATAAATTTTATGTAGTATTTTTATTGTACGGAATTTTACAAATTATATTTTTATATTATTGCTGTTTTATTTTATATTAATGGACACAGTGTAACTACGAAAAAAAATACGTTACAGCAGGATCATCAAAAACTTTAATTAGCCCCAAAACCGTACAGAAACATTATTTAGATTTTGTAGAAAGAGAATCTTTTAAAATCAGAACAGCACACCAAACGACACTACATCAATTTATTGCGAATATACCTTTACCAAAAACTTTTAATGTAAAACTGAAACACAAATGATGGGCATGGATCTTTTAAGAAAATCAGGAGCGAATATTAATATAAAAACCTTAAGAACGAAACACGGACAAATTCCAATTAAATTGCAAAATAGTAACATTCAAACAGGTCAAAAATACATAATCGGACTTAAGACCGAAAAACAAGTAAATGTCATAGTAAATTCAAAAATTGGAAGTAATTCCAACACCACAGATAACGATAAAATGTTAAAAGAACATTTAATTAACATTCGTTTTAATGATTATATTAATACCGTAGAAGAGAGAGAGCAATAAAAGATTTATGTTTTAAATACCAAGACATATTCCATTGCGAAGGAATTTAAAGAATACCCATAACTTTCACCAAGACAGTTAAACATAATATTAAACTAACGGATGATAAACCGATTTTCACCAAAGCGTATAGACTACCTCAAGCAAGTGAAGAAGAAGCAGATAGACAGGTGGCAGACTTATTAAACCAGGATATTGTTCAACATTCGAATTCACCATAGAGCCGCCCTGTACTAATTGTATCAAAGTAATTAGATGCCTCAGGCAAACGCAAATACCGAATTGTTATAGATTACAGAAAACTAAACGAGAAGACTGTAGACGATCAGTAACCACTACTAAATATCACTGAGATATTAGACAAACTTGGAAAATGTCAATATTTTTCGACATTAGACCTCGCCTCAGGATACCATCAAGCGGAAATGGACGAGAAAGACACAACCAAAGCTTTCAGAGGACACTATGAATACAAACGCGTGCCGTTTGGCTTAAAGAACGCATCCGCCACTTTTCAGAAGGTTATGGATAATAGTTTGAGAGGAATACACAACGAAAAATGTCTTGTGTATCTGGACGACACAATTGTATATTCAACATAACTCGATGAACACATCGGAAGATTAAGCGAAGTCTTCAAACTTTAGGAAAAGCCTACTTTAAAGTTCAATTAGATAAAAGCGAATTCTTGCAAAAAAGCAGCATTTTTAGAACACATAATAACTCCACAAGGAGTTATGCCAAACCCAGACAAAACAAATGCCGTATTAAATTACCCCTCACCAAAAACAAATAAAGAAATAAAAGAATTTTTAGGACTCGGTGGATATTACAGAAAATTTATCAATGGTTACGCACAAATAACCAAACCATTAATCAACTGTTGAAAGAAAGATAATAAGATCGAACACACACACACACACACACCAACCCACCCACCCACCCACCCACCCACATACACACACACACATACACACACACGCACATTCACACATACACACATACATATACACACACACACGCACACACACGCGCACACACACCGGAATTTATTAAAGCAGTAGAAAAAAATTAAGTGTATTCTTACGAATCACCCTTTATTAGAATACCCGGACTTTTCAAAACCGTTCATACTAACAACAGATGCTTCTAACATTGCTTTAGGTAGCGATAATTGTAACATTATTTGTAATGTTAACGAATAAACAGATCAATTAATTAATTAAAATTCAGTAACTTGTATAACTTATAGACAAAAATTCCACAATAAATTACTTCATATTTTAGTTAGGCTTCCTTATAATAAAAGACCAGCTTTACAAATAGCTTCAGGCTAAACTATTAAAAATTCCAGCGGCAGGTCATCATAATTTAAAGCTCTACCTTTGTAAATCAAATACAATAAACTTAAAGCTTAGGTCGATTACAAATTGACGAATCTGATAAAATTAAAATGGAATAGTACCTTTTAACGTAAATAAAGGAAAGCAAATTTCTGTTTGAAAAACTTAATCTTCTTTATATTTTCTTTGATTGACAGCGGGTTATACAAAACGAAACATTATAAATAGCGAAAACTATTTCCAATTTGTTTTGTTCAAAGATTGCAAGTAATTTTAAGTAGTTTGGAAACATTCATTGTATTTAAAATCCATTTCGGCTCAAGTGGGTTAACCGGTCTTTTGTTAATGGCAGACCACTGTCGCCATAGGTATGGTCCACATTTCAATAATTAAGAAATTCTTAGAAGATACAATATATTTAAACCCTTAGAAAAATAATTGCTTCCGTGACCCTCATCTAAAAAGGGGTTGGATTTGGTTTCTAAAATCTTGTTTTTGTGGGAGGTTCTGATCAGTCATTCGATAACAGAAATATGACGTACATAATGGTTAGAGTAGGAATTAATCTATATAACTTAAGGCTTTAGCCAAAAGAGAAAGTTTTTCCAATAGAGCTGTCCGTGGCCAAGAAGTAGAAAGAAACGTAGTTCGCGGGTAGCGTTCTCCGGCATCACAGATGTAATATTTCACTTAGTATCACGATAGTAAAATTTGGAAAAGAGTAATTAACTCTTCCAGTTCGCGAGGGTTATGCCCGTATGTTCGCGGATTTATAGTGATACAAGCTAAATAATAAAAAGCTTGTAGGCCTGTGACGCACAAGTTAAGTGATATTGTTAATAAGATCCTGCCGGGTTTGTGTGCCACTCAATTATTTAAAAATTACAAACAGAAGCAACAAGCGAGATTCTCTCCCCCAATTTAAGAGCTGTTCTACGTTGGAAGGAAAGCTATCAAACAATGGACAATTTTTAGTAAGTAAATTTTTATAGTTGAGTAGCATGACCAATTTTTAGTTAGTTTATTTGTTAGGACATTTTGGCCATAAACCGTAGGATTAATTTAGTGTAAGGTTTATTATATAAGTTTTTTTCATCTACAAGTGTTTGGGAATTACTTATGTACGCCAAATTTTCATAATTCCATATTCACCTATTCACTTAAATTTCTAAATTAAAATCAATGAATGTAAGAGGTTCACGTTTATTGCTCTGTTAATTAAATAGTTTTGTTTGCCGTTGAATAAGTCAATAGTTCTTTTTATTATTTTTTATCACGGAAGTTGCATATGTATTCAAAAAGATAAGAGTTGATTAAAAGAAACAATTGTCCTCCGTGGGATGACAAGTCTCTCAAGATTTTGCACGAACATTTGGACATTCTCGACTTTCTGGCGCCCTTGGTAATTGTCATTAAGCCACAATATTTTATGAAAGGTAAGTGCCAATTTTTTGTAGTATATTATATATTAATTTAGCCCTTTCTGCAAAATTTTAACCCTCTATATGATCCACGACCTTCCGCTAGCTAGTGCCGGTGACCCCCTTTAATTTTTGTTTTACAAGCCGCCCCCATTTTATAATTTGACTGAAAAATATATACTTAGTAGCTTTTCCGCCTGCAACATAATCCAATCACGGACGCTAAATGAAACGAAACGAAAATACAGCACTATTGAGAAAGAAGTATTAGCCATAATTTGGGCAACAAAATATTTTAGGCCATATCTTTATGGAAGAAAATTTTACATATACACAGAACATAGGCCATTAGTATGGTTATGTAAACTCAAAGCACCAAACTCAAAATTACAGAGATGGAAGATTAGATTAGAAGAATATGACTATGAAGATCATATACAAAAAAGGAATGTATAACAATAATACAGGCGCATTGAGCAGAATACAACTCAACGCCATAGAGATAGAGTCAGTTGTGGGTAATGTAGACAAAACAGAGATAAGGGAAGACCCAGAAGAAAAAGAAACTATACATTCAACGCAAAGCGAATAACCAAAAACTGCAATTAAAATTTTAAACGAATCAATAAATACAAAACCAAACCAATGTATAATTACTGAAGTTTTAGCCAATCCTGACCCGGTAAAATATACAAAAACCGATAATAGAAAATATACCAAATTCAAATAACGAAAGATGACGATGCGCAAATAATTAAAATTCTAAAAGAGTACACCAGATAGATTTTGGACCTCTTGGGGCGACTTTTAAAAAGATTCTTCTAAAAAAACACTTCTATTAATTTTATTTTATAATAATTACAATAACGATTTTTTAACAACTTCGGCGTTATATTCAATAACGTCTTAAGTCCAAAAATATTCAAAGTCAAATATTACTAATAACTAATAATTAAAATTACGGTGAGTAGGTTGAACAACCAACAATGTAAAAGTTGTGAAGCTCGAGACTGATTGGCCATCTTGGGTTCTTAAGATCATTTATCCTATCCCTGCCCCTCATATTGCTTGTGGGAACTGCAGAGCTCATGTCTGCTATTTCTTTATTCAATACAAAGCATTACATTTTAATTATCTTAATTCTAATAATTGCAGTCTAATAACCTACTGTGACCTGCACATGCAGTATCACGTTGCGTCTGGAATACAATGTATTCACATCCGTTCTCATGTCTGGTTTATGAACTTCCATTAACCTTTTGTAATATGTCCTTCAATTATAGATTGTGAAAATCTAACCTAAGATTTAATAATTCCAATTGATTACATATATATCCTAATTTGGGGGATATGTAACTCCTCCCGACGTAGATAAAAATTAGGAGTTTTACTTAATTTTTAGAAACTCATTGCCCCTAAGGGTACATTTATTATTTCTTTATTTACTTTGGTTTCTTTGTTCTTATGACTAAAATCTGTTTGTTTGCTTCTATATCTAAGATACATTTTGTACAATAAATACGTAGTTAATAAAATGATTATAATAATTAATAAAATTGTTCAAACACTTATGTTGTCATAATATAATTTTGGCACTTTTAATTAACTTAAGTGTTCTTTGTAACTGTCTATTAACCTTATGGTTTGCTTGAGGTCATCTAGGTCTAGAAGCTCTAGTTGTATTGATTTCTTGCTGATTTCATCGTCTTCGGGTTGTGTAATCTTGAACTGTAGTTCCGGTAAATTTGCGAATTTCTTTGTTACTGTTGGGTCTTGGTATACTCGAATAATTTCGTTTTTCAATTTTAAATAGCAATCTTCTTTTATGGTAATTACTTGACTTCCAGTTAATGCTAAATTGTTTTCGTCTTGGTTGCAATGGGCGGTTGCTACTACTTCTTGTGGAAATACAGTAATCCATTTGTTGTCGGTGACTTTTTGAATTTTCATATTCGTAATTTGTACTGGTTTTGGATCAACAACTCTCATAGTGATTAGAGAATCTTAACAATTGTACTTCACAGGGGCTATCTGTTTGAATAGCTGTTGTTGTTAGTGATTGACATAAATATTGACTCGGTGCTACTTCTTTGCATTTTTCGTTCGTGAAGCCATACCCAAGTTTATTTAGGGAAAAGAACTTTGTTTTAGGGATAATAACTTGATACTTGCTAGTAACTTTCATGGGGAAAGCAAATAAATGATAATAATTATAAGGGTTAACTTCTACTATGGGGATTTCTATTAAAAATGTGATTTCATGATTCTTTACATAACCTTTTACTATGGCTATTTTTTCAAATATAAGTATATTAGACTCTGTTACTTCAAAGGGTAGTTTACTGTTAGTTATAAGAGATCTCATTCATAGTAATTTATTTAATTAATCTATTGGTTCTATTATACTAGCGTGTTATGTGTTTAGTTTTGCAAATGTTACAGCGTTTTCTAATGTAGCTAAACTTTGTTGGTTTACTGTAAGGGTTGATATCATTTGATTAAATATCGTGTTAAATCTGATTAAATTTCGCATTCCTAGCATTGTGGTTTGCATGTTACTTTCAAGGATTAGTATTCTATTGGTTATACTGTGTTGGTTCTTGACTAACTTTCATTATCTTTAAATTTTATTATGGTTGAAAGGGTTAAAGATATTTGATTTTTTACAATGGTTTTTATGTCATGACTTGTACATTAGAGCAATCTGATAATTTATTACCCAAAAATGTGGATCTAAACAGTAGCGAGTCTTCTTAAGAAATTACATATCCGACAACATCTAAGCACGTGACTACCCGATTTCAAACAAAAAATTCTATAAAGCCGTCTTCCAATACCAATACAATATTAAAAATAATACAAGAGGAATTTCATAAAGATCGCGAGGAAAGAAACCAACAGTTCAATTCATTGCAAGCGATTTTACAGCAGCAGCTAGAACAAAAAAATCAGTTTTTAGAATTGTTTAAACAAATGGTGGACATGGGTGAAAACCAGACAGTCGCTATCAGTCAGATAACGCCATCAACGACTACACGTAAGCGGAAGCACGATCAGATGGATACATTATCGCCTTCTATAGCTGATAAAAACCAATATGATTCATCTTCTGCTCGTAATGAAAATGTTTAAAACATGTAGATTATAAGCAGACATTTCTTGTATGCATCTTAATAATAGCGCTGTATAATTGTTATGTATTTAACATTGAACTTTGTAGTTTCTTCATTTTTGATATAAATATAAATTCGTTCTTGTGAAATTGAATTGTCTTGCTGTATTAGAACAAACGTTACGTTTAGATATTTTATGAACCCTAAAATGTGGACCCAAATAGATGATATTCATGTAATTTTATAGTTTATACTGATCTTTCTGGGACTACTTCGAAGTGTAAAAAGGAGTTTTTAACTAATTACGAAAATAGGGCTTTTAAAAATCTTTCAATGACTAAAAGCAGAAAATAATAATTTTACTTATGAATGTTTGAAGATAGAACTTTGAAAATTAAGGCTCTAGTAAGTACATTGAGACTACAGTTAAAGTATAATTTAGTTAACTAAATCTTCAAGATTGGGCAATTTAGTCAACTACACTAAACGTAATTCATGTAACAGTATTCTAAAGAATTTAGCAGCATTGCTAACTAATTTCTCATTTTTATTCTGTTCCCTGATGATATTTCTAGCTATCTCTGAATTCTTAATATATCAGTTGTTTTTCTTGACTATAGGTCGTGTTTCTGATAGTAAGCAATTTGCTTTCTAGGACATGGTTTTAAGATGAATGATAAATCATTTGAAATCTAAATGTATTACAAAATACAATACACACTTTTTTAATAAGACATTATATACATCAAGATTATGCTTGATTGATATAAAAGAAAATAACTAATGTAAAAGAAAATTACAGTATTGCAAAGATGATACTAATAAAGGTTGAATTTAATTAAAATGTTTAGCATGATTTAATACAAAGTTAGAAAATTAATAAATAATTACTGCCTAAGCATTCTACAAATGTTATTTCGCTTTATTTCCCCCAGAATTCTGTCATCTCTATAGATATGTAGGTCTTGATGTACGAGGGCCATTTTTTTTCAACCTCCGATCGCTCCGTGCAGAGGTTACGTGGGTAGCAGAAAGCGGTCATGCGCTGTAGACGACTGCGCAGCTCTTGCACTACACACTCCGCCATTGTTGACATTCAGGCGTCAGTCGGCGTTGTGCTACAGCCACGTAAACATGTCCGCTATATTGATGCTCCCGCCAAGTGTGAAGTGCGAAGTGTGATTCGTTTTCTACAGGCTGAAGGCCATGGTGCTGCAGAAATCCATCGAAGAATGAGTCATGTGTATGGGGAAAACTTCATGAGTGATGGTGTTGTGCGTAAATGGTGTCGAAAGTTTAAAGATGGCCGTAATGATGTGCATGATGAAGAGGGCCAAGGACGCAAATCTGTCGTTTCAGATGACTTGGTTCAACGTGTTGACAGAAGGGTTAAAGAAAACCGCAGATTCACCATTACTGCTTTCAAACTAATGAGGACCTTCAAACCAACGTCAAGGACTACTTGAATTCATTGGCGGCAACTTTCTTTGAACAGGGTATTAAAAAGCTTGTCCACAGATATGACAAATGCCTTAATCTCTTCGGTGATAATGTCGAAAAGTAACCGTAAGCGTACCAATCTTTTGGCAATAAAATTATTGTTTTATATAAACTTGTCTTTTATTTATAGCCTATCGAAAGCTGAAAAAAAATGGCCCTCGTACTAAATCTCTGTTGTCTTCTATAGGTTCATTCCACTCATCTCCCTGCACATAGCAAAAATTATAAAGCACAAATGCCGAATTGGCAATTTCAATAGCTTTTGCAACAGAGCAAACATTGGTGAATGTTAGGCACCTCCATCTTCCTTCAACAAGACCAAAACTATGTTCATTTGCAACTCGATCTGCACTTAAATTATAGTTATGATGCTTTTGAGCTCTAGTTATGCCTGGTACTAGATGATATGGTGCCATCAGCCATTGACTTAAGGGAAATGCGCTATCTCCAATTAAATGCCACTCGCGGTTAAGGAAATACTGTTCTGGTCCATGATCTTTAATGCTGCGTGCCATTACGGACAAAGAAAATACCTACAAAATATTAAAGGTTATTTTAGACATTGGTTTCAATGACGACTTTAAGGACAGTTTGAGTTTCTATACAATCATAGCTACCTATACCCTAGAATCACGAGATGATCTAAAAAACCGTAAAAACATTGTAACATGTCATTTTACCTATGGTAAATGCCACGTTTCAGCTTGATTTATCTCTCCCTTTAAACCTCAGATTTTACTTTAAAAAGTCTATTGAACCTTGATATACACTTTTACTTTTAATAGATTTATTATAATCTCAGAATATATAAAGGTTATAGTACTTCATAAAGTACCGTGTTTTGTTTTCTAATATTCATACTTGTTTGTAAAGTTGCCTACAATCCAGTATCCTTAGTATTTATTTTCACACTTCTACTTTGCAAAGTGCTCTGTAGTTTTCTTTCCTTACAATTTCAAATATCCCGCTCTGATATTTGAGACAGTTGGTTGCCTGTCAAAACTTTCTGATAAAGCATCATTTCTTGTCTTGATTTTGTGCACAACAGGTCATTTTAAATTCCTGTTGATAAGAATTGACCATGAGGTCGTATCAAGTATGTATTCTTTTGTTAAATAATAAATGTGTAATCATTTAAATATTATTACAGATATCTTGCCTAGCGTTTCCTTTTCTTCATCAATTACAAATCCCACCGGATCACTTTTCCGATGGTAAGGATTTAATAAATATATTTTAAATTCCTTTTCACTTGATTTAGCGTGTTAACTAATTCACGTATTATATTTCAGGGTCGTTCTCTACCCCCATGTCTTTCTACTATTTATCTTACCGTTCCGTAATGATGCAAACTTATTTAGCTGTCGCTTTACAATAAGATAACAATACCATTATATTTTAAATTACGCTACTTCAACATACAATTTTAGTTTTGTTTATTATTCTCTTAAAATTTGGTTTAATATTGATCTATGAAGTTAAACACAGGATGTTTTTCAACTTGTTTGAATGCTAGCGAATTCTACCTCATCACTTGTTTTTGATGTTTTACCTGGGACTCCTGCAGTTTCTACACATTTGATTTGGATTTCTACAGATGTTCCGTTCAAATAATTTCAGGGTAACAAAATATGTTACTCAATGCAACATGTCAGGTATGACAAATTAAAATATTATTTATCTACTCAAAATTAAATGAACTGATTTATGCAATATTAAATTTTCTGTTTATCTTACACTTGTAAAACATATTAATTTTACTGATAACTTATCTAGTATTTACAAATATTAATGCTTATTATACATAGTCTTACTGGACGCATACTGTCCAAATGTAAGCCACATGTTTCATGAAACCTATGGTAGTCAAGTACGTTTATTAATTTTGTTACGTATTTAAAAGCATAAGATACTTTTCTTAGTATATTAATATTTTATCGACTTTTTATATGTTACGTTCACATATTTAAAAACTCTCTTAAACTTATATAGCCACATTTACTAGTTGCATAAAAACGAGTATCATAATCTTTACTGATCTATTTATTTTATAAAACTTCATAGAACATTTATGATGTTTTTGTTCAAAACTTTATTTCTATAAAATTTAATAAATACACTATATAACTTGTCATAGTTTCTCACAGTTGTTTATTTTACAGTCATTAATTCACAAATTTTCTCCCCTTCGAGATTTTAAGTCTCTTGCAGCCTCCGCAACCTCAACGGTCGATGCTAGCTGCGCCAGAGTGTAAATTTTTTTTATGCTCTGTCGTGCGCATATCCTTTTTATAACGCCTGAAAAAGGGTAGGGTGCAACATATGTAAAAATTTTATTATGGGTACATATTGCCATAACAGTAATAGAATGATTATGGTATCGATCCATGTATCTGTCGTGCTGTTTATTTGGAACCTTAATTGGAATTGTGGTTTCATCAATTGCTCTTATGGTTCCTAAAATATATGATAAAGTTGTTTTACTTGAACTTTTGTTCAAAACATTTACCTGGATAATTTTAGAATTTCTCAATTATAGCTTTAAATTCCTCTTTTGATTTTGGCCATACAATATACTTGGATTGTAATTTAAAATTAATTATATACAGACATGCATTAACAATTTTCATAACTGTAGAAGGTACTAAATTGAAGCGGTCAGCAATTGAATGAAGAGTGTCCTGATGTGAAATGTACTACAAAAATACCAACAAACATTTCTCTGGATCTACAGGTACATTTCCACCACAATACCTTCTGCGTAATATATGAAATTCATCATTTTTAATCATCTCTTCGAGGAGATTGTAAAACGTTTGTTTCTTTATTCGAAATAATTGGAAGAACACTATTTCTTTATAGGAGCGCAGCCATATATTTTCAGGATCAATCCTTAAGTGAGTCTCCTTAACCATATTAAGGAGAAACAATAACAAACACCTACTATTACTTCCACACATTTCTCTTATTTGAAATCTGCTAGAAATTTTCAGGTCATCAAAAAGCACCTTCTTTAATGTATAAATCATTAAAATTAATTGTTGACGACTATCCATTATCGATTGACTATTGGCAAAACGAACCTTAAAATACACAGTTAAGACTTAGGTTAGGTGGTGTTCAACTTGACATTGACCATAAGCATAACCAACGTATTTTTGCGATTCAAACAACCAATTCAAATTTAATTGAAGTGGGGGTAAATTTAGGAGACCAACAATGACCACACTGGTTATCTACGGTCGCGAATATTCAGTCGCGAAAAAATACTTGATGTTAGGTATAAGAGTTCTAAAATATCCAGTATTTCGGTTAGTAACTAGACAAATGTAATTTCAGTTTATCTGAAGTACAACAAACATTCATTATCATAAACTTACTGATATTTTATTACATGAAGAACATAAATATAATTTGTATAAGCTAACTATTAACTACAAGATTGTATTGCGGAATAATTGAAGTATTTTTTAGTATTTGTTAATCTTGGGTCACGCTATAACTTCTTCTATCTGAAGTACCCATATAACAAATGAAAGTCTAATACTATAAATTGAAGTTATTATGTTGACACAGTGCATACGTACATAGACGTCAACGATACAACAAATTAAAAAAAAATGGCTCTAAAATTATACTATACGAATTTCAGCCCGGCTGCTCGATCAGTGCTATTAACGGCCAAGGCGCTTGATTTAGAATTAGAATTGATTATAGTGAGTCTTGAAACAGGGGAGCATTTGAAGCCAGAATATCTTAAGGTATGAACAATTTTTGATTGAAGTTTCCATTTTTATGTCCAAAGGACGATTTATGATGTATTTACTGCCTATTTAAAGAAATTCACCTATGGCTTGTTCGAATACTAAGTATCTCAAAAATCACTGAAATGTGTTACGAACTCTATGGTAATCTATTGAGCCTCTTTATACTTGTACATAATATCTAGAATTATTTATATGTACAAGGATATTAATTGCAAAAATTGATTATTTGGAATCTCGTATTTCAGAGTGGCAGTGCCTACTCTTCATTTCACTTTAAAAATAATCCAAAGCTGTTTGACAGATTGCACAGTATGTACGAGTGTGATCCGATAAGAACTTAGCCTACATAAGAAAAGCGAAAATTTTGGAAAAGTGGCAATTTATTTCTCAACATCGATACACTTGACCCAGCGATGCTCCAACTTCTCTAACCCGTCTGAAAACTACGTTTTCTCCGTGGCAGCCTCAATATTCGACTCAAATTTCTGTCCGGCGAGTGGTTTTTTCAATTTTGCAAACAAAAAGAAGTCGCACTAGGCCGTATGCGAGGGCGGTTGCGCTTGTTTTCCGGAGTGAGCAAACGCGGCACCCATCGCGTTGACAGCTTTCTCATGCCCAAAATTTCATGCAGGATATGATCTACGCGGTCTTTTGATATGCCTACTGTCTCAGTTATCTCGCGCATCTTCTATCGGCGGTCTGCCAATACGCTCGGCGTCGCCGTGGATCAATGTAGTAAGCGTAAAACTACGGATCCCAAGGTCCCGGGTTCAAATCCCGACACGGCCGACTGCTTGAAAAATGGCAGGTGAGCATTTTTCACAAATATTATGCCCTCGTTCGGATGAGAGGTTAAATGGAGGTCCCGTGTGTGAGTGTTGTCACGCACGTTAAAGATCCCTACCTTGCCTGGAACGGCAAGGGTTCGGCAAAATTCTAAATTTCCAGGCAACAAAAAACTCGCCTCCTGGCCAATGTAGTACCTTCGGGTGGAGCATTGGAAATGTAAATGAACGGTCTGCCAATACGCAATGTAGTACATTCGGGTGGAGCATTGAAAAATCACATGTAAGGTCTGCCAATACGGGCGGCTCCGTGGCGTAGTTGGTATGCGTGTTACTACCGCTTGAAAAATGTTAGGCAAGCATTTTTCACAAAAGTACGTCTTCGTTTGGATGAGAGGTAAGCTGGAGGTCCTGTGTGTGAGTGTTCTCACGCACGTTAAAGATCCTTACCCAAGTGAAAGAGAAAATATAAGATTGGCGCACCATTTACTTCAAAAGGGTGTATTGCAAACAATGCAAAGAAATGTAAAATTACTACTCAAGGAAATTGAAAAGAGAATATTTCAAAACTCTGGAAATGGTCTTGGGACAAAAAGCAAATCATGATTTCAGGACTGGTGCAACTTAACTCGACAAAAAAGAAAACTGCAAAAGAGAAAACATCACGCCACAGTTCAACGTTTAAGTATCATATAAATCAAAACGACGAATGTTACATTGTTTTTAACAATTTTTACTTATTACGTTCGGACTGAATGGAAGGATGGTAAAAAATTGGGTCAGAAAACAAGCAGACCCAATCTTGCTTCAAAAAGTAAAATTTTCTAGTATTTAATTTTTACCCTGTATAAACATATAAGCGTATTCCCTTAGCGCATATAATAAGATTCCCATGCAAAACAGCACGCTTTAAGGATACATACCATTTAAGAATGAAGCCCAAATTTCAAATCCGCGTGTAAATAAGTATTCTCTAGAAAAATATCTTACAAATAAGTTTAAATTCGAAAAAATAAACGCATTCATTTCATCCGTGTGTAAATCTTTACTTCTGGAAATATCTTGTAAAACAACTTCGTGCATTTATAAGGATCGTCAAACGAATTTAAAATGTAAATTTAATCTTTAGGAATACCACAATAAACATTGTTTATTTTAAACGTAATGCACTACATTTACTGAAAGACAAATAATCCAGAATTTTTGAAATACAGTTCATCATTATTAGGTTTTCAGTCTTAAAACTGGTTAGACCCGTACCCTCATTGTTTTCTATTCTGTGCTAATCTACACATTTCCCTAAAATTTGCACAGTCTGCATCTATCACTATCTGTGTGCAATCGCCTAATCTAAGTCTACCTCTACCTCTTTTTTCCTATCTTTGCTTGTAATATATCCCGCACTATTCCCCAAAATGCCTTAGAACGTATCTAGCCCTTCTATTTCTCCATTTTTTTTTGTTTTCCACAGATCTCTTTCTTCCCTTACTATTTCTATAACCTTTTTGTTATAAACTTTATCCGTCGATGCTATTATCCTCATACATCTGAAGCACAACATTCCAAAAGGCTTCGACCGTTTATCTGTCTGCTTCTCCTACTGCCCCTATTTCATAGACGTACTGTGCTGTTTTACACACATATGCTTTTAACAATTTTCTTCTTGTTTCTATGTTTGTTGTCTTCGAACATTGTAACATGTTTGAGCAATAATTATTCGCATTGAATTACGAGGATAATGCGCTAAGCGTGCCTTATTCTTTATTAATCTTCTTATATTAAAATATCTGTGTGACATAAAGTTACTTCGTCAAGCATCTCTAGCTGTTTCTTTCGTATTTCCCCACCTCTAACGTCGCTATCATTCGGTTCTCGCTTTGTCGGGTTAGTCGCCCGCTAGCAACCGCCTTATCAAGATGTATTCCCGGCTAGAGGCATGCGACCTTCGGCTAAATTACTGATGTAACCGGGTCAGGTCGTGCTAGACCTGAAACCACTTTGATAACTTCTACTAAAGGTTGGTAAATTATACATTTTACGAACTAATTTAATTTGGTTTTCATTTATTTAGCGCGTCAACGAGGAATTCGCCATAGAAGAATGATAGATAAAGTACGAGTGAGGATGTTGGTTTTGATTGCAGTCGTTCCAAGTTAGAAATGGCTTGTAACATTGTTTGGAGCTTATGAATTTCCGTCCAGATTTGTCTTGGAGAACAGAGGCAGTTCGGTTCGTTATTATATATAAGAAATTTTTGCATGTGTTTTGAATGTCGTAAAAATGTGATAAACAGACTATCATATAAAAAGCACGAAAAGTTGCTATTATATTTACGAGCATAGAATCTGTTAATTCTCAATTATTGTTGAACTGGTTTTACAAGCCATAGAACGAAATTTTGTCAAGTTAGGTTTATATAATTACAAGCTTTGTTCCATTTGAACCTCAGATAGATTTCAAGGTATATTTTCGAAGTCATACTTTTTTGTGTTATAACACAGTTGACAGATGTGACCGTGAAAGCAGATGCTTCGTGCAGCTGTCATAAAATTTAAATTAAACATTCCTCAATCTTGTAATTAGCTTTTATTTACAGATAAATTATAAAATCTAAATATGAAAATTTAAACACACGCTGCGTAATAATTTAGAAACTGTAATCTACCTGAAAAGATCTGCCCAGGTTAGAAGAGTTAATTCAGTGTATTGTGGTTACAAATTATTTTAATCAAATGTTTAAAGCAAGTTTATGTTTGAAGAGCAGTCTTTTGCTTTAAAAAGCCAAATTCTTGACTTTGTTATAGATGTTATTGATGAAATTTTTTTTACCTGTTAAAAAGTTTTGAAATTTTAAAAGAGAGTTTTTTTTAGTAAACAATTAGTTAAACTTTGAGACTTTTATTTTGGTCAAATGCGATCAAATCTGATAACATATAGGTAGAATATTTGAGTGATAATTTTGTGCCAATATCATATTGGATATACTTTTTTTATTTTTGATTCTTTTATAGTGCACAAATGGTGTTCTACATTTTTATTTATTTAATTTTTGTAATTTCTTACAGGAGCTGTGTCTTATTTTCATAAGACAGGTTTTTGTTAACGAAGGCGATCGTTTTATCTTTGGGTTTCCACGTCCGCCCTTAGAACTGTGCTTTGCTATTATCGTGATATTCTCAGGACTTGGTGGCGCCTATTTAACTTAGTTTAGCTTTAATTTGCAAACAAAATTCGACTTACCCCCCCACTTCTTATTGCTCTATCCAGGAATAAACCCCTAGCTATGTCGGAAGATTTTTGTGCACTGGCGCCCAGATATAAAGAAAAAAAGTTACAACATAGCCGCTGCTCTTTCTTGTTAGATGCAGTTCGGTTCTCCGTCCTATTGTTTATAAATATATACCCTATTTCCCCGATATTCGGTAGCATGTGAAAAGGGTTAAGCAGCCTGCGGCTACCAAGATCCCCCAGCATTTGAACATTTGCCGAACTCGTAATTTTCCAATATATACTTTCGCACAATCAACACTAGTTGAAAATATTTCAAAACCCATACTTGTATTGTTTATAATAATCATCAGATTAAAGTGCAAGTATTTTTTTCCGTCATTAGGTTTTCCGTCTTGAAACTGGTTGCACGCGTATCTTCACTTATTTTTATTCTGAGCTAGCCTACACCGGTTCCTAAAATTCCCAAAACCTAGATACAGCTCGGTTCCCGTTCACCAAGATTCAGTATTATGTGAAGGGGGTTAAGCAGCCATTTACCGAATTAATAGTTTCCAGTAAATCCTTTCGCACAATTAACATTAGTTGAGAGTATTGCAAAACCAATACCTGTAGTTGCTTATAATAATCATCAGGTTTAAGTACAGTTATTTTGTTCGTCATTAGGTTTTCCATCTTGGAATTGGTTGGACGCGTACCTCCATTGATTTCTATTTTGAGCTAGCCTGCATATTTTCCTTAAATTCCCACAGCCCACATCTTTCACTATCCGTGTGCAACAGTCCAACCTAGGTCTACCTTTACCTTTCTTTTTTCCACTGTTTTGAATATATTCCGCACTATTCCCTCATGCGTTAGTATATGGCAAATCATCCTACCTCTCCTATTTTTCTATTGTTTTCGACATACTTCTTCCTTCCCTTACCATTTCTAGTACCTCTTTGTTCTTAACTTTGTCTATTCATGATATATTCATCATACGACTGTAGCACCACATTTCATTTTCCTGTCCGCTTCTCCTACTGTCCAGGTTTCGCAGCCTTACAGTGCTGTGCTCCACACATATGTTTTAAGCAATCTTTTCCTTGTTTCTATGTTTGTTGCCTTTGAACACAGTAATTGTTTTTTCTTGTTAAATGTAGCACGACCTTGTTTTTCTCTTTGTTTTATATTTTTTGCGCTATTCCCATCTTGCATTATTTGGCTTCCTAGGTAGCAGAAATCCTAAACCTCTTGTAAGTTCTCGTTGCCTAATTGTATTCTAGTTTTTAATTTATTTTCCCTTTTCTGCATACTAGTACTTTAGCTTTATTTTTGTTAATTTTCATACCGTATCTCTTTGTTAGAACTGTTTTCATTTCATTATGAGCAGCTTATAACTCTTCCTTGATAGATACTAATGCCGCGAATATCATTTGCAAATCTAAGCAAATCAATCTTTTGTTCCTACATAAGAATTCCAAATGTCTTCTTGCATTTATCTCTCACCCCTTTCCTAATATTTACTTCTATATGTTCCTGCTCTAATTTTATTACCTCTGTTTGCTCTTTGTATAAGATATGTACTATCCCTTTATCCTTAAAACTCATTCCAATCTTTTTGAGTATTTTGAACACGTTTCTCCATTTACATTGTCGAATACTTTTTCCAGATCTACAAACTCTATATACACGCTTTTCTCTGTTTCTATTGGTTTCTCCATTATCACCCTCAGAGCTAAAGTAGCCTCCCGTGTTCCCCTGTTTCGTCTGAACCCAAATTGTTCTTCTCCTAGTACTTCTTCAGCTCGTTTTTCCATTCGTCTTTGTACAATTCTAGTTAATAGTTTTGATACATGTGCCGTCAAACTTATTATACCAGAATTTTCACATCTATCCGAGCTTCTCCTTTTCGGTATAGTGACTATAATGTTAATGCTTTTCCAGCGGCTTTTAGAATTTCTGCTTGCACCTTATCGGTACTCGTTGCCTTACCATCTTGTAAAACCTTTAATGCTAATTCAAACTCATCTCTAAGTAGAGAATATCCCAAGCCATCTCTTTCAAAGGAAATATAATTTATAGCTTTGAGAACACTTCTCGAAGAAATGTCGTATTATTTAAAAAATTCTGGAGTTACAATAGTCTCCCACTTGGACCTTTGGGAGAGGCCTACTTCGGGGGATGTGATCAGAAAGTATAAAAAAGTGAACATTCTGTGAATCAAAGCGTGAAATATCAGAAGCATGAAGCAAGTAAGTAAGCTAGAGAACTTGAAAAATGACTTGAACATGTTAGCACTAAACATAGTAGGGATCAGCAAAGTTCGCTGGCCAGAGGCGGGGAATTTTTGGAGTGGAGACCTTGGGGTAATTCATACAGGAAGGAAATTCGGGCGTGGGAATAGTTATGCGTGTAGAAAACTACTTACAAAGGAGCGAAAAAGTACTCATAGTTAGATTAGAATCTAACCCGGTTGATTCTTGTTCTAATGCTGTTAGTTCCTCTCCTGCATTTAGATCCCTTATATATTCTTGCCATTTATCCACTTTCTCTAGATTTTCTATTATGACGTTTCCTCCAACGTCCCTTATATTTTTGCTATACGGTTTTAAATCCCTAACATTCATTCTAATTAGTTTGTATACTTGGTCTGTCTTTCCTATTTCCATCTTAGTTTGTTGTTTAGTATTTAGCGTTAGTTAAATAGAAGATGCGAAGGTGCTTTATTTGCAGTTAATAAAATTATTTAAATCAGGACAGTTCCATTTAACACAATGGATTGTAAACTCTGCAGAATTGTTTAAAGAAATTCCTGAAAAAGAGCGTTTGCCAAAAATAGTTAACTTTGATGCCGATAGCCTGAAGGTTTTAGGTCTTCAATGGTACCCAAATTTAGATATTTTTACTTTTAGTATCAAAGCAGGATTTCGGGATTGTACTATAAGGAATATATTATCAACTGTAGCCCAATTACTTGACCCCTTAGGATTCCGATCCCCTGTGACATTGTTAATTAAATTGTTTATTAAAAGATTATGGAGCCTTAAGTTAAATTGGGATGAAATTCCGGAAGGTGATATTTCAAGTCAATGGCAACAGTTTCAAAGGGAGTTAGTGTTTTAAGGGATTTTACCATTCCTCGCCATTTTGGGATTACATTAGAATGAAAAACTATTTTGTTTCGTTTTAGTGACGCCTGCATTAATTCATTTGGAACGGTAGCGTATCTTAAAACTATTTGTCCAAATGGAGATGTTGTAACATTATTTTGAAATGTTAACTTATAAACAGATTAATTGATTAATAAAATTTCAATATCTTGTATAACTTATAGGCAGAATTCCATAATAAATTACTTTTATATTTTAGTAAGTATCCCTTATAATGAAGAACAGGTTTAGAAATAGCTTTAGGCTTAAATATTATAAATTCCAGAGGATGTCATCATAATTTAATATTCCTTTCTTGCAAACATAATACAAAATCCTTTTAAAACTTATGTCGGTTATAGATTGACAAATCTGATAAAATTAAATGGAATAGTACCTTTTAACATAAACAAAGAAAAGCAATTTTCAGTTGCAAAGCTTAATTTTCTTAATATTTTCGTGATTGACAGCCGGTTACAGAAAACGAAACATTACAAATAGTTAAACTATTTTCCAATTTGATTTGTTCAAAGATTGCAAGTAATTTTAAGTAGTCTGGAGACATCCATTGTATTAAGAATCCATTTCGGCGCGGGTTCGGATATCCGGGCTTTTGTTAATGGCAGACAACTGTCGCCAATAGATATGGTCAACAAATTTCAGTATTAAAATTCTAAGAAGGTACAACATAGTTATATCATTAGAAAAATTATTGCTATCCGTGACCCTCGTCTTGAAAGGGGTTGAATTTAGTTTCTGAAATTTTGTTTTTGGGAGGTTCTGTTAATAGTCATTGGATAACAGAAATATGACGTAAAATAATGGTTTAGAGTAGGAATTAGTATATAACTTAAGGTTTTAGTCAAAAGACAGATATTCCAATGGGGTTGTCCGTTGTCAAAACGTAGAAAGAAACGTTGTAATAGTTTTAGTTTTAAAATAAAAAACGGGGGTAATTAAAACTTTTGTAAGTTTATTACCCTTTATCCTCGTGACTATCAGCTATATACTAAAACTCTCTATTTTTAATCTGATGTCACTAGGTCGAGATTTTCTTCTTTATACTCCAAGCCCAGGGTAATGTCAGATGGAAAACGGCTTTAGACAAAGAAAACTCTTAGGGGTTAAACGGCTAGTAGAGTGTTAGCTCTGGGTAGATCATGAGCATGGGTCATGGGTGGATAATCGACCAAAAATATTTTTAATAGGCGCCACCGTATTTTTTAATACAAGTGCCAACAAAATTTAACTGTGTTTGTATAAGGGGAATGCGGAAACCTTATTTTAACACCACTATCATAGCCATAAAATTTGAATTTCACTCTTTATCACACACTTACCAAAACCTCAACCACCAGATGTCAAACAGTTGTCTCAGCTTTACCTGTGAACAAACAAAAACACCACATGGACACTATTTGTGTCTTCAAAAGCATATGCCAAAAATAGAATAAATGAATTTAAACATCTGTGAAATACTAAAGGGATTCATTTTCATTACTCTGTCTTTTTACTTAAGGAGGATTTGCTCTAGTTTTCTCTTTCCTAATTTAAATGCTGTATAATAAAACTTCTTTCAAAGGAAACAAAATGAATTCTATTTATATGTAGAAATCTGATTAAATACATGTGACTGCAATATATATATTTACTATCTTGTCATAAAAATTTTTTATAAAAAGAATTTTAGTGAAGTTTAACCTTCAAAATAAATATGTATTAATTGATCATTTCTATAAAATTTAGTTTAAGCAAACATGTAATAAATTATTAGTTCATAACATATGAGTTTATTTTTACCATAATCATTGAAGCGCTTCCTTGACCATTTACAACAAAGATTGATCATCAGAAAAATAGCGATCATAAAATGCAACTACTCAAATTTAACTGTAATCTACAAAAAAATATACGCGAATTTCAGCACCAATAAAAAGCTTTTACATGACCTGAATGTTTTTAAACAAAATGTGAAAATTAAATCAAGACTGCATCTGGCGTCTAGATTAGGAAACAGAATCTATACTATCTTTTTTTTATCTGACATAAGTTGTCATTTTAAATATCTTAAAACACATTGTATGCGTGTACAAATAACTGACAAACTAGATATTTATTCGGTGTGTTATTAACTTTAAAAAACTACTTTTTATTTGTGTTACTCTAATATTCAACGTAGCAAATCTCATAATAATTTACTATACTTTCAAAGTTACGGAAAGTTTCAAACACTCACGTGTATCCAAATAAATTGCAGGTGCAAAATCATGACGTCAGCTGTTGTATTTTTCCAGCGTATTAATCATCTGTAAGTTTGAAGTACCAAGATTCTTTGTATAATAAACCATTTCTATACGGCGTATTAAATAGATAGAACGAAACCATAACTGCCTGCTTTAAATTATTGCGACGAAAATTTATTATAATTTAACATTGAAAATTGTTGTTGTAGATATGTCCATTAGATATTGCATGTCTTAAATGATGTAAATTATTGTTCCATGTTCTCAACTCAAGTTCTTCTTTCTGACTCTATTAGACGCCTAGTGTTTTAGTCGAGCCATCTTGACTTTTATCTCTAGTCTACAAAAAGCGACTTGATTCTTCGACGTTGAAAACAAAAGTGCTCATAATTAACTGGACTACGCTTGGCAACAAGCCACAGAATATAAATCTCCTAGATTCTATGTGTTATTGTGAATATTATACTTTACTTTTTATTGGCTGAATATTTACGAATTAAATGCTTTAAAATTTATCTGTTTTATTATTAATTTATTAGGCTTGGTGCAACAAGAAAAAAAATACGTTACACAGCCTCTTCCCAAGAGAAAAAATTCGAGGTATGGAAGAATTTTTTCTAAAAAAAATTTTCGACTGAAACTTCAAAATTACTCTTATTAACTGTATAAACCTCTAACAACTCACAACAAAACAGCACAAACTTTAACTATAACTAACGATGAGTTTAACAAAAAAAATCAGAATCATTCACTAATTGATATGGGGGAATATTAATGCATGGGATTGAGTGATTAGTAACTGCGCGTACTACACGCCTATAAAGGGACAAATTCGGGAAGTCATAATCAGTATATACGTCAATCAGTTAAGAATAATTAGGGGAATCTAACACTCAGTGGATGCATGTCATCTATAGTTACAAACGCAACAACCATATCAAAGTAAAAAAGATTTTACCTGAAGCGAAAAATATTTTTCTATAAATTAGAACTGTAATAAACAAAATCGAATGTATAACAAAATTACTATTAAACAAAATCTGTACAACGAATACTTTTCTCTAATTTACTATATCTGTCTTAAGGGTTTATGTACATAACTTTCCAAGTGCTAATTACATTTAAACTAATCGATGAATTTAACAAGTACCAAAAGCTGTTATTTACGAAGTCCATTCACGAAACAAATCTCTAATACTCGAGAAACAGACAAAGTATTAACAATACTTATTCATCAACAAGATACCTTTGATCTTTGAGTGAGCACCTCACAACATTATCTGTACGACTACTATGCTACAGACTCAACTATATCTCTCAAAAATTCTACAACATCAGTGATTCATCACCAAAGAACTCCAAAACCACTAATAAATCATACTTTGAGCCTACTGGGAGACATCCACCAGCAACTCACAAAAAAAACTCTTCATGAACTCTCTTAGCTCATGTACACTCTCAATAAAAATAAGCACATCAGGCCTAGTCTCAAACTACTAAACCAAAACTCAAGCATTCCTTTAATGCTTAATACTCTATCACACTCTAACTGTATAACTATACTCAATACTTTACTAAACACTCTCTATAATCTCCATCATGTACCTCATAACTGAATACGCACCTCTTCACCGAATACATATTCATCTCTATATACCTGCAACATCTCTCAACATATGCTGCACTCTCAAACACCTCAAAAAATATATCATCATTCAAAATCCATAAACATATCCTTGTCGTCATCAAAAATTATCATTTAACACATCTTTGTCGTCATCAAAAATTATCATTTAACACATGCAACATCTAAATCAACAAACATATTAAGCTCTATTACTACTAAAACAAAATTACTTTAAACAAATCAAAAAATTTCACTAACTTTAATCTTGTCCTACTTAAGAATTTAAAACATGGACCAAAAGGAATTACTACTGACATCAACTATAATCAGAAGTACTTAAGGATCAGAAACATTTTTATCATCTTCATTTTCACCTTCATCTGTCGCAGAATTATCGATACTAAACATTTTCTTAGACTTAAATTTGAAGATATGGATAAATGAAAAAGGGGGAATTTGAATACGAAATTATTTTCTACTTTACTTCATGATAACTATTAATAAATGTTCTGGTACACGCTTACTCTACCCATAATCAAACTGTCGATATAAACTAAAGTGCTTCACAACGCATAAATTTGCTAGTATGACAAGCTCCTCTATGAGCCTCACCTAGACTTATAAACAAAATTGCTAGAATGACAAACTCTTCTCTGAGTCTCATCTAGACTGACAAACTAAATAAGCAAAACGAATCACATCATAACCGACTTCAAATAATCTCAAGTGACGATGCCAAAACTGCTAAAGCGACAAACTTACCACGACCCTCGCATAGACTGACATAACGCTGAGCGACCAACCCTTCCGGAGTTTCGTCTAGACTAACATAACGCTACACGATGAACCACAACAAGTCTCGCATAGATCTAACTTAACTCAACATACTACGTTGCAACGCGACCATAAAATTGCTACTCAAAACCAATCATACTAAACCAAAACGTGCTCATGCACAAGAGCAATCTTCAAACTATATTTCAACAGTAAAACTAGTGTACCATTAATCGACCAACAAACATAACTAATAAGACTAAAAGATGAACCTACTATCGATGTAATACATCCAAAATCAAATAAACTCGTAACATCCATATCAAATAACTTTATCATTTTATCTAGAAACAGGAATTTCGCTACTCAACTTCTGTTCCTTTACTCGTTGAGTTGGACACGACGGACAAGTGATACTAGTCACCCTTTACGACCACAACCATAACAAAATAATCTCTTGAAAGATCTACAGACACTGAAAGTATGTCCATAACGTGAACAATTCCAACATACCAATTTATGCTTAATAAATGAGTTACCTACTCCACTCTTTTCTGTCATTGGGGTAGCAGAATTAAGAACTTGTACTGGGGAATGTGAAGATGTAGGGGTATAAACACGACTTGAAGCATTCTGAAATGAACTAGGGGTTTTGTTTATAAAACGTGGATTAAAATAATTAATAGGCTGCTTGTGACTATATGGTGCAACTGAAACAGACTTATGTTTACTTAAAGAAGCTTCTTCTAACTTCTTACACAATTTAACTAACGTACTAATATTCTCTATCTCTGTAAGAGCAAGATGCTGAATGAAATATGGCAATAAATTTTTCTTGACTATTCTGACTTTAGTGTGTTCTGCAGGAATAATAGGTAATCGGTTAAATAAACTTTCCATATTAGCAATGAACAATACAACTGATTCACCGTTCCTCTGTAATCTATTTTTGATTTTTTCCCAAATATCGTCTTCAGGATGTGCTGGCAAGAAATCTTCCTTTAGTCTACTAACCAACGAACTCCAATCTGTTAATGAACTACGAACGCAACGATACCATACTAAGGCATCACCAGTAAACAATTCAACTGCAGAATTAAACAATTCCATTTCAGATACCTTTCGGGACTGTGCAATGTCACTAATGTTTTCTAAAAATTGATATAAGAGAGATGGGTTTCCTGAATATTTTATCGACCAAGATCCAATAGGGACTGACTGTGTGACATATGTAACCGTTGGAATGGGCACATTAGATGCAGCAATAGGATTTATATTAATATCTCTATGATTTGAACTCGTATCTTTATTTAATTTCTCATGCAGATCTGCTTCCACAACAAGAATAGTAGCCAAACTTTCATTTTAAATAACACAATTTCCTCAAAATTTTCTTTAGGAGCTTTAACCGTTGAATTCTACCTGTAAGATGTACTAATCTTGACCTTATCCTTTTAAAAATTGACTCAGCGGGATCATCCATAAATTCTAACAAAACGTTTTAACTGACTCTATACTAGACTCAATCTCTTCTTTCTACTTTGAAATCTACTTTATAGTAAGAAGGATCTATCAAACAACCGGGTTTATCTGTTTCTTTGGCCAACAACCTTGCTAAAATTTTCCTTTTATCTGAAACTGGTCTTGAATTTTCAATGCCTCTAATGTTCAATTCATATTCTAACTCATTTTTAAGTAAATGTACGATGCTATAAGTTTCTGCCATAATTAAATATCTGAATACCTCTAACGTAACTCAATTATAAAATTTTTGAAGATGAAATCTCAAACAAACGAATGTCCTAACTATATAAAGAAGAACTCACTATAAACTGTAACAAACTTTAACAAAAATGAAACTAAAAGAAGACGTTACTAATATCAAAGCAAACCTCAGTCGGTGAATATAAGTGTGATGAAAATAACTACTAAATGTTCCAGCCTCTAAGTGAAATTATTCGAGTCTCTAAATGAGTTTCCAGCCTCTAAATGAATTTCCAGCCCCACGTTGCGAGCGCAAGTGTAATAGTTTTAGTTTTAAAATAAAAAACGGGGGTAATTAAAACTTTTGTAAGTTTATTACCCTTTATCCTCGTGACTATCAGCTATATACTAAAACTCTCTATTTTTAATCTGATGTCACTAGGTCGAGATTTTCTTCTTTATACTCCAAGCCCAGGGTAATGTCAGATGGAAAACGGCTTTAGACAAAGAAAACTCTTAGGGGTTAAACGGCTAGTAGAGTGTTAGCTCTGGGTAGATCATGAGCATGGGTCATGGGTGGATAATCGACCAAAAATATTTTTAATAGGCGCCACCGTATTTTTAATACAAGTGCCAACAAAATTTAACTGTGTTTGTATAAGGGAATGCGGAAACCTTATTTTAACACCACTATCATAGCCATAAAATTTGAATTTCACTCTTTATCACACACTTACCAAAACCTCAACCACCAGATGTCAAACAGTTGTCTCAGCTTTACCTGTGAACAAACAAAACACCACATGGACACTATTTGTGTCTTCAAAAGCATATGCCAAAAATAGAATAAATGAATTTAAACATCTGTGAAATACTAAAGGATTCATTTTCATTACTCTGTCTTTTACTTAAGGAGGATTTGCTCTAGTTTTCTCTTTCCTAATTTAAATGCTGTATAATAAAACTTCTTTCAAAGGAAACAAAATGAATTCTATTTATATGTAGAAATCTGATTAAATACATGTGACTGCAATATATATATTTACTATCTTGTCATAAAATTTTTATAAAAGAATTTTAGTGAAGTTTAACCTTCAAAATAAATATGTATTAATTGATCATTTCTATAAAATTTAGTTTAAGCAAACATGTAATAAATTATTAGTTCATAACATATGAGTTTATTTTTACCATAATCATTGAAGCGCTTCCTTGACCATTTACAACAAAGATTGATCATCAGAAAAATAGCGATCATAAAATGCAACTACTCAAATTTAACTGTAATCTACAAAAAAATATACGCGAATTTCAGCACCAATAAAAAGCTTTTACATGACCTGAATGTTTTAAACAAAATGTGAAAATTAAATCAAGACTGCATCTGGCGTCTAGATTAGGAAACAGAATCTATACTATTTTTTTTTATCTGACATAAGTTGTCATTTTAAATATCTTAAAACACATTGTATGCGTGTACAAATAACTGACAAACTAGATATTTATTCGGTGTGTTATTAACTTTAAAAAACTACTTTTTATTTGTGTTACTCTAATATTCAACGTAGCAAATCTCATAATAATTTACTATACTTTCAAAGTTACGGAAAGTTTCAAACACTCACGTGTATCCAAATAAATTGCAGGTGCAAAATCATGACGTCAGCTGTTGTATTTTTCCAGCGTATTAATCATCTGTAAGTTTGAAGTACCAAGATTCTTTGTATAATAAACCATTTCTATACGGCGTATTAAATAGATAGAACGAAACCATAACTGCCTGCTTTAAATTATTGCGACGAAAATTTATTATAATTTAACATTGAAAATTGTTGTTGTAGATATGTCCATTAGATATTGCATGTCTTAAATGATGTAAATTATTGTTCCATGTTCTCAACTCAAGTTCTTCTTTCTGACTCTATTAGACGCCTAGTGTTTTAGTCGAGCCATCTTGACTTTTATCTCTAGTCTACAAAAAGCGACTTGATTCTTCGACGTTGAAAACAAAAGTGCTCATAATTAACTGGACTACGCTTGGCAACAAGCCACAGAATATAAATCTCCTAGATTCTATGTGTTATTGTGAATATTATACTTTACTTTTTATTGGCTGAATATTTACGAATTAAATGCTTTAAAATTTATCTGTTTTATTATTAATTTATTAGGCTTGGTGCAACAAGAAAAAAAATACGTTACAACGTAGCCACAGAAGTTCGCTGGTAGCGTTTTCCGGCATCACAGATATAATATTGCACGTAGTATCACGATAGTGAAACTGGAAAGGAGTAATTAACTCTTGCAGTTTGCGAGGGTTGATGCCCGTGTGTTCGCGGATTTATCAGTGATATAAAGTATATAATAAAAAGCTTGTATGCGTGTGATGCACAAGTTAAGTTAAGCTCAACAAGATCCTACCGGGCTCGTGTACCATTGAATTATTTAATAATTGCAAAGTACAAGAGCAAAAAACGAGATTCTCTCCTCCCAATTTAAGAGCTGTTCTGCGTTGAAAGGCAAGCCATTAAACAATTGACGATTTTTAGTAAGTAAGTTTTTATACTTAAGCTAGCATGACCAATTTTTAGTTAGTTAATTTATTTGTTGGACGTTTTGGCCATAAACCGTCGGATTAATTTGGTGTAAAATTTATAAGATAAGTTTTCTTCTATATAAAGTATTTCGGAATTACTTATGAACGTGAAATTATCATAATTCCATATCAACCATTCAATTAAATTTCTAATATAAGAGGTTCACGTTTATTGCTCTGTTAATTAAATAGTTTTTGTTTGCCGTTGATTAAGTCAATAGTTTTTTTTTACTTTTTGATCATGAAAGTTGCATAAGTAGTCAAAAAGGTAAGAATTTATTAAAAGAAACAATTGTCCTCCTTGGGATGACAAGTCTCTCAAGGTTTTGCATGAACATTTGGACATTCTCGACTTGTCTGGCGCCCTTGGTAATGGTCATTAAGCCACAATATTTATGAAAGGTAAGTGCCAAAATTTTTTTGTAGTATATTATATATTAAATTAGCTGTCTGCAAAATTTTAACCCTCTATATGATCCATGACCTTCCGCTAGCTAGTGCCGGTGACCCCTCTTTAATTTTTGCTTTACAGGCCGCCCCCATTTTATAATATTAATCGAAATAATATACTTAATAGTTTTTCCGCTTGTAACAATGTTTCAACAAATTTAGAATGTGCTATAAGTGACTGCTTGTCTAGAGGTATGAAACCTTCACAATTTATTGTTAATAAAACTTAAGTATCGGGTCCAGATTGATTAAAATCAAATCCTTTAATGTGGCCTATTTATTCGGTACCTGTTCCAGCAAAAATATTGCCGAAAGGAAAGGTAGTAACGGAGCAGCAAGATGACTCTTTAACAACTTTAATTTTTCGTTGCACCTATTGGAGTAAGCTACTTCGTTCTACAGTGTACGTATTAAGGTTTATTAAAATTTTGTCTTCGTCGGGAATAATTTTAGCCTCGGATTTGAAAAAAACGAATTAGTATTGATTAAAATTGTGCAAAAACAGCATTTTAAGGTTGAGTTTTCGTTATTAGAAAATGGGAAGCCTGCGTCTCCTAAGTATCGTGCTCTGAGCCCTCTGCAAGGTGGTATGATTAGGGCAGGTGGTAGATTGAGAAATTCTCTTTTAGAATTCGATCAACAACATCCATTTCTTTTACCAAGAAACGATCATTTTGTAAATATTTTAATTGATAATTGTCATCGAAAAAATTTACACACAGGCCCTTTGTTAGTGTTGGCTATTTTACGTCGCGATTATTGGATTGGAGCTCAAAATGCCGTTCGTTTCGTTTACAAAAATGCAATCATTGTTTTAAATGCAATCCCAGAAATACATTCCCTATGATGACGGATCTTCCTGCTATAAGAGTAACTGAAGCAAAACCTTTTTAGCACGTTGGTGTAGATTTTGGAGGGCCATTTTATATTACGTTGGGTAGGAAGCGAGGAGTCAAAAGCCAGAAGCCTTATTTGTGTCTTTTTGTATGTTTGTCAACAAAAGCCCTACACTTAGAGCTCGTGTCGAGTTTATCTATTGATTTATTTTTGGCCGCATTCAAACGATTTTTATCACGTCGAGGTGCGTGTGCAACTATTTATTCTGATAACGCCATTAATTTTATTGGTGCCAAAAATGAGTTGGATGAGTTATATAATTTAATGAATTCTGATGAGTTCAAACAAGTTTTGAGTAATGAATTTTCGAGTCGAAGAATAGTATGGAAATTCCAACCGCCGGTTAGCCCTCATTTTTCGGATGTTTGGGAGTCTCAAATTAAAGCTGCCAAAACTCATTTGTATAAGGTGATAGGTTATCAAATTTTATCCTATGAGGAATTAAATACACTTTTTAATCAGATCGAGGCGTTGCTGAACTCTCGAGCGTTAGCATGGTTAAGCAGTGATCCTGCTGTTCCGATTCCAATGACCCCCGCTCATTTTTTGACGCTTTCCCCTCTGTCATCGTTACCTGCATTAGAGCAACCCACTCCATTTAAAAGTTTATGGGATAGAAAAAAGCTTATGGACCATCTCGTCCAGGTTTTTAGAAACGTTGGCATAGTGATTATTTGACACAACTTCAATTGCGGCAAAAGTAGAATATTCCTGATTCCTCAATAAAACTAGGAACTATTGTAATTATCAAACAAGATAATTCACTCCCTCTTCAATGGCCGGCTAGTATAATCGAAAAGTTATTTCCAGGAGCTGACGGAATAGTTCGTGTTGTTAATGTCAGAACGAAATTTGAAATTTATAAAAGACCAGTGGTTAGATTATATCCACTGCCTTCACAGTAAATTTGATTTTATAATAATAAAGTAATACTTACGTTAATTTCAATGTTTATAATATTTTTATTTTTATTTCATTTTTTTTTATGGATTCTTAAAATATTTTTCAGGTCGGAAGGTATGCTTGAGCCACATGTTATTTTATTTTATTAAAATTTATATTCATTCAGGTTTGATTAGATAAAGTAAAAGTTGTTGTATGCACCTTTCAAACCTGTAGTACAATTTTAGTAGTTTTAGAGAATTGACCGTCAAACCAACAACCATTCGGATCGTTAAGTAGAAATTCGAATTTTTTTGTGGAATTATTGTTTCTTTGGTTTAAGTGAAAAGTTTAGTTTTTGGTACTTATCCTGTGGTCGGTGTACGGATAATCGAGCGATTCCTTTGTTTTCCAATCCTTAACCTTAAATCACAACATATCAAGAAGTTGACTACAGATGGTAAGTGAATATCTATTGTCTGATTTAAATTTTGTCTGCTATAAACCGTCCGCAAAATGAACCTTAGAAAAATATTGTTGCGATCCACTATTAGGCAACCCGTCAAACATACAAACGCCCGGGGCACAGCGTATTCTTCAGCATTCGAGAATCCTTCTACAAAGTTCTAGATAATGAGTCATATCTTAATGCAGGGTATATATAAGGCCGCTTATGAATGTAAGAGTTAGTCTATTCTTGAATGTCTAATATAAATTATGTCGTTGTAAAGTAAACGTAGTTGAGTTTTTAGAATATATACATAAATGATATGCTGTGTCTAATGTGCATGCAACTTGCAGTATACATAAATAAATAGAAGTGTATAAACAAATAGTTGTGTTAGTGTTGTTAATGAACTTATGGTAAAGAAGTTAGTTTAAGAAGATATTAGTGCTTGTAAATTCATTAGTGTAATAGTGCTTCATTGTTAAGTGGACTGAAAACATCTATAAATAAGGCATATACTGTTAATTAGACTTGTGAACAGTGAGCAATAAAGACCATTATTATTACTTGTTTTAAATTAAAGAAACGCGGTAGGAGTAGCGCGTTACACTGGTGTCAGGCTGTGTTGGGTGATTAATTAAGTCTAAAGACATTTAAGTAGTTTGTATATGCCTGTTACAAGAAACCAAAGTAAGATGGAGGCAGAGACTTTAATGAATTTCCTTAAAGATTTTAAATCCGGTATGGAGGAAAAGTTAAGCGAAAATACTACGAAATTAGAGGAAAAGTTTAGTGAAAATGCTGAGAAAATGGAGGAGAGGTCGGCTAAACTGGAAGTGACACTAAAAGAAAAGCCACGTTAGAACAAAGATTAATGGAAAGTTCCATTGCATTGAAAGAAGATTTCACTGAACAGGTAAAAACAGTTGAGCAAAAGTTGGATAATAAATTGGTAAAAATGGAAGAAGATGTGATGAGGCTTCAAGAACAAATGATTTCACTAACAACGCGACCACTTGAATTACCAAGCCATGTTGTTAATCAGAACATTCCAGAAATAAGAACCATGGAAAGAAGCGAGTCAATTCCGTCTAAATTTAAAGTAAAACCACCTACGTTCGATGGTAAAACACCTTGGCCCACATATTTGAAACAATTTGAAGCTGCTGCAATAGCCAACGGTTGGTGCAACAAAGAGAAGGCCATCTCCTTAATAGTGGCCTTACGGGGGGAGGCTCTTAACATCTTACAAACGATTCCCGATCACCAGCAGAATGATTACGGCTTTAACATCAAAGCTTGAGATGAGATATGGAGATGCTCACCTTCAACAGGTTTACCACGCACAAGTTAAGAACCGCTCGCAAAAGACAAGTGAAAGCCTGCAAGAATTCGAAGCTGACATTGCCAGGTTAGTTAGATTGGCATATCCGACGGCACCAGATAGCTTCCTCGAACAACTTGCTGTCCAAACATTTGTGGATGGCGTTAAGGATGGCGAAATACAGCAAGCGCTAAGACTAGCACGTCCAAAATGTTGGATGACGCACTGGCCCATGCGCTTGAATTTGAAGCAGCTAAGCAGACATCACACAGGATGGGTCACAAAGTTCGGTCTGCCTTAGAGGAACCTGGTCAAGCTCAGAACAGCATAGATGAAATAGTCAATCGTGTGTTTGAAAAGCGAAAGGCGGAAAGGCTGAAAAGACAACGACCGCGGAGATGGCGTCTACGATGCTGGAGCTGCGGTGAAGTTGGCCATATGCAGAGACGCTGTACTCAACCAAAGAAACAACCGGTTGTGCCAAAGCTGGTCCATGTAAGGGGCGAACTTCGACAGCACAGCGTAGTGCCCCGGAGATTATCATCCGTGCTGCATCGTCGGTGGAAAGTCTGGACAGCATTTATATCGATGGTAGAATTAATGGTAGGGTTGTCCGATTACTTGTGGATACAGGAGCGACAAGAACTATTGTGAGACCAGATTTGGTTGGTCGTGGAAAAGTGCTACCTGTATCGGTGTGTCTCCGAACGGCAAGTGGTGAGAAGATTGGTACTCACGGAGAGACTGCCGTTATGTTGACAATTGGGGACAAATTAATTAATCATCGAGTGTTGGTAGCTGAAATTACAGAAGAAGTGATCTTGGGAATGGATCTCATGAGAGAATATGGGTTTCATGTAAACATGAAAGAAAATGTGCTTCGGATAGATGATGATGAGATTCCATTTCAAGGTAGGAGTAACCAGACGATGCAAGTACGAATGATTTGCGATGTAAAATACCCGAGAAGGCGGAAATGATAGTAATGGGACACCCGGATGGTACGCTCCGGGAAGGACAAGTATGCATGATGGAAGCAACTGAATCGGGAATGGGTCAGGAGGACTTCTGATTGGAAGAACGCTGGTAAAGTCTCGAAACATGGTACCAGTAAGGGTGCTGAACATTAATCCCCATACAGTGACCCTGAAGAAAGGCATGATTGTGGGAAGTTGCATTCCAGTATGTCATATTAAACGTTGTGTGGACGACACGAAAATAAACCAACCAACGGTTGCTCACATAAATTGCTGGATATGTTGATACCCTCGTGTCAAGGATTAAATGGCGACCAACTGGGCAAGGTAAAAGAACTGGTCGGACGATATCGAGGTGTGTTTGCACTGGATGATAGTGAGAAAGGAAGGACGAATGTTGTGCAACACAAGATCAATACTGGAGATGCGCAACCGATAAGACAACACCCAGGCGGCTTCCTTTGGCAAAACGTAAGGAAGCTGAGCAAATTATCACCCATATGGAAGAACAGGGAGTGATTGAACCTCGAATAGTCCATGGGCATCCCCGGTAGTGCTTGTCAAGAAAAGGACGGGTCGACAAGGTTTTGTGTAGACTACCGGCGGCTTAATAATGTGACAAAGAAAGACAGCTATCCTTTGCCCAGAATTGATGACACCTTAGATACTCTATCCGGATCTAAATGGTTTTCGACCTTGGACTTGAAAAGCGGATACTGGCAGGTAGGCTTGGAGCCAAACGATAAAGAAAAGACTGCCTTTACAATTGGAACTGGATTATGGCAGTTCAAGGTCATGCCATTTGGATTATGCAATGCTCCTGCTACTTTTGAACGATTGATGGAGTCGGTACTGCGTGGACTGTCCTGGAAGACATGTCTGGTGTACCTGGACGACGTGATAGTGTTAGGTCGGTCTTTCGAAGAACATCTTAAGAACCTAGAGGAGATATTCCAGAGATTAAGGGGCAAACCTACATTGAGCCCCAAGAAGTGTCACCTGTTTGGAAAAGAGGTGAAATACCTAGGACATGTCGTTTCGGAGACCGGAATAAGAGCTGACCCTGACAAAATAAAAACGGTACAGGAGTGGCCTACACCAGCAGATATACACCAACTACGCAGTTTTCTAGGATTGTGCACATATTACCGACGTTTTATACTTGGGTTTGCGAACATTGCCAAACCGTTAACAAAATTAACCGAAGATGGACAAGAATATGATTGGAATGACGACTGCCACAGAGCATTTGAACAACTGAAACGGCTACTAGTTACAGCACCAATTTTGAGTTATCCACGGATGAAGGGAAAATTTGTGTTGGATACCGATGCCAGTAACACAGCTATAGGAGGCGTTCTTTCTCAAGTGCAGGACGGACAAGAAAAAGTTATTGGGTATTTCAGCAAGGTTTTGTCGCGGCCAGAAAGGAACTATTGTGTGACAAGAAGGGAGCTGTTGGTCGTCGTCAAATCCGTAGAGCACTTTATAAGTACTTATACGGCCGTAAATTCCTGTTGAGAACAGACCATGCTGCACTGAAATGGTTATTGCAGTTTCGAAATCCTGAAGGGCAAGTGGCAAGGTGGATAGAGCGGCTGCAGGAATATGACTTTGATACAGAACATCGTGTAGGAACTAGCCATTGGAATGCAGACGCTCTATCAAGGAGACCTTGTCCGATGGACTGCAATCATTGCTCCAAGATGGAAGAGAAAATAAGTGTCATCCATAGAATGACGGTAACCGATGATACTTGGCAACTCGAAAGAATACGAGAAGACCAGGAGAATGACGCCGAATTGGGACGTATTATTGAGTGGAAAAATAGAGGACAACGGCCAGCTTGGGAAGAAATTAGTATTTCAAGTAGGAGCCTGAAGGCATACTGGGCACAGTGGGACTCCTTGATGATGGAAAATAGAATCTTGAAACGACGCCTGGAATTTGAAGATGGCACTGAGAGACTTCAAGTGATAGTGCCAAGAAGCAGAGTGCCGGAGGTGTTGCAGCACTTGCACGATGGTATTTCCGGAGGGCACTTTGGCGTGAAAAGAACTCTCGAAAGAGTGAGAGAAAGATTTTATTGGGTGAACTGCAAAGAAGATGTGAAGGAGTGGTGCCGGAAATGTGAATTGTGTGCCTCTGCAAATGGCCCGGTCACAAAACGGAAAGCCCCAATGAGACAGTATAACGTCGGGAATCCTTTTGAGAGGGTAGCCATTGATATAGCTGGTCCGTTTCCTGAATCAGAGAAAGGAAATAAATACATCTTGGTTGCGATGGATTATTTTACCAAATGGCCGGAGGCATATGCTATACCTAACCAAGAAGCCGAGACGGTGGCAGATGTACTAGTCAGGAGTTGTTTTGTCGTTTTGGAGTTCCGTTGGAATTACACTCCGATCAAGGTCGAAACTTCGAATCGGCGTTGTTTCAAAACGTCTGCAAGCACCTTGGAATCAGGAAGACTAGAACCACGCCACTTCATCCCCAATCGGATGGAATGGTTGAAAGAATGAACAGGACGTTAGGGAAGTACCTGACCAAAGTTGTCTCTGAACATCAACGAGACTGGGACCAATATTTACATTTGTTCCTACTGGCGTACCGATCTTCGGTACATGACAGCACAGGATACTCGCCCGCTTGCGTAATGCTAGGACGTGAATTGCGGCTACCATGTGATCTTCAGTTTGGATTTAAACCTGGAGAAGAGATCGCAGGTGAAGATTACGTTAGTAAGCTTCGTGAAAGATCAAATAGTATTCACGAAAACGTCCGAAAGAATATACAGGCAGCAAGCGATCGAATGAAATCACAATATGACACGAGAGCGCAAGAAGGTGGTTATCAACCTGGAGATTTAGTGTGGTTGTACAATCCACAAAGAAAACGTGGATTGTCGCCAAAACTACAAAGACAATGGGAAGGGCCGTACGAAGTGTTAAAAAGGATTAATGATGTAGTGTACCGGATCAGAAGATCCCCGTGGTAAACCGAAAGTGGTACACTTTGACCGTTTAACATCCTACGCTGGCAACAACCAGGAAGACTCGAATAATGATGATGGTGTTCGACAAGTTATTAATCATGAGCCAAATGTAGATTTTGAGAGCTTTATGGCAGCATATGGTGGTTCCGCTAAGGCGAGATTTGGCGTTGTTGTTGAAAAACAGCAAGATCTGTTTAGAGCACCAGAAGAGTATTCCCTTGCACATTGCGTAGCTCAAGATTTGGCAATGTCAAGGGAATAGCTGTTGTTTTCAAGAAAAGTTTGGACGTGTAGATGAATTAGTACAACAGCAGCCAACTGTAGGAAAAGCTTTAGTTCTTCAAGATAACAATCGTTATGTTTACTATCTGGTCACCAAAATTCTTCATGGCAAAGACCTAGTTATGGACATCTATGGGAGGCTTTGCTAAATCTTAAGGCGCAGATGATGGAAAATGGAGTAACGAGACTAGCGGTGCCCAAGCTGGGCTGTGGACTGGATCGCTTGGATTGGAGGATAGTCCGAAATATGCTAGAAGTAGTTTTCCAGGAACCAACGTCCAGGTTCTTGTTTGTTGTTATCAACCGGTTGCCTACCAAGACCATGAAAAGAGTGTTGACTGTTACTTCCAACGACGCGGTGGATGCACCAGAGGAGATAGCTGCCGATACCGTCACCAGTCATCGAATTGGCGTCAAGATGGATTTACAGTTACGAGACGTAACGGTTTTAAAGAGGGGGCAGTGTTGCGATCCACTATTAGGCAACCCGTCAAACATACAAACGCCCGGGGCACAGCGTATTCTTCAGCATTCGAGAATCCTTCTACAAAGTTCTAGATAATGAGTCATATCTTAATGCAGGGTATATATAAGGCCGCTTATGAATGTAAGAGTTAGTCTATTCTTGAATGTCTAATATAAATTATGTCGTTGTAAAGTAAACGTAGTTGAGTTTTAGAATATATACATAAATGATATGCTGTGTCTAATGTGCATGCAACTTGCAGTATACATAAATAAATAGAAGTGTATAAACAAATAGTTGTGTTAGTGTTGTTAATGAACTTATGGTAAAGAAGTTAGTTTAAGAAGATATTAGTGCTTGTAAATTCATTAGTGTAATAGTGCTTCATTGTTAAGTGGACTGAAAACATCTATAAATAAGGCATATACTGTTAATTAGACTTGTGAACAGTGAGCAATAAAGACCATTATTATTACTTGTTTTAAATTAAAGAAACGCGGTAGGAGTAGCGCGTTACAATATTATTCGTCATACCAGAACGAACAAATATTGTTTTTGATTAGCATTAGATTAGCCTGTATCCAATGGTTGTCTTTTTGACCAAGCTTAAGCTCGCATTTATACATTCGGCCCTAAGGGTATTAAAACTTTGTCAAAACAGTTTTGCTGCTTTACAATGTTTTTGTCATTTATCAACCAAACGTAAGAACTTAAACGGCTCGAAATAAGATAATGTGATCCACAAGTTTATTCCATTACTACACTGAAAACATTATCTTTGATCGTAAATTCAAACCAAATGTGCGATTCAATTAGTTCATTAACTATATTTTTTGGGGCTTCAATGTATCGCACTTTCCATAATCGATAAGGTATTGTTTGACTTAAATGAAGCATATTCATTTTTATTACCTGAAGAAGTATGTATGTTTTATTTACTACACCAGTATAGTTTGGTAAACTTATACTATCATGGAGAAAAAAGTGCGATTTAAGCGTTTTATCAAATTTATGGATATCTAACGCACCACCATTTTTAAATTATTAATTTATGTCAACATTTCTGTTTGTATTTTAGATAAACCCCCAACATACAGTGCCTGCACTGGACGATAATGGATATTATCTATGGGATAACCATGCAATTATCGCCTATCTTGTTGGAAAGTATGGAAAAGATGACTCCTTGTATCCCAAAGATCTTCAAAAAAGAGGCATTGTCGATCAACGTCTACATTTTAACTCCAATATTTTACAACCACGATCTAAAGCCATATTTGTAAGTATTCTAACGTGAAGAGTAAATCTTTTAGTTAAATCTTTTGATGATAGGTTCTATGTTTTAGAAAATGCTATAAAAATCAAACTTGGTAAGATGTTGTTTATTTCACACGTTATATGACAAATCGTTCGGATTTAGCAAATAATATTTTTGTTGCTTATATTGGCAAACTATTTAAAGCCAATGCTATAGCAACGCCTATAAAAATAAAAGTAATTTTGATACAATATTTTTTTCGGTGCTGCCAAGAAACGGAATTAAATTCAAGGTGTTTAAAATAACATTCTTATACGAAAATCTAGCGGGTGGATTAAGAAACGTTCCAAGCAATAACTCCACGATTTTCAAGACATAACAATACCTGAAATAATGTTGCACAATTTATTGTTATCTATTTTTGGGATAAATGCTGAGTCAATGCTGCTACTTGTTTCACCAGAAGTGACATCAATTTCAGTTTTTAAATAAAACAATCTGTGAATTGTATTGTTTTTTGATTCCTTGTTAAACTGCCTCTAAAAACAGTTCGAAAGTTTTTAGTCCAGTACGTGGGGGTTTTTTGAATGCAAACGGTGGGGTAATAGCGGTTTTTTAGTATGTTGTTAGGCCTGGGGCCCTAATAAAAATCCAAGTTTTCGACCTCGAGGCGTATGCGCTCGAGCCGCCATCTTGGATTTTAGGTACAAAAATTTGGGTTTTTAATAATAACTCAAAAATGGTGGATTTCACGACAAAAGATGTTCTATACAAAGTTAAAGAGGACAAAATGTCCTACATTTTTTGTAGAAAAAATTTTTCGTTGCATACATATGTTAGGGGTTACAGTTGCGTGAAGTTGCACTATTTAAAAAAAATGCGGGAACTTCATTTTGGTTGCGTTTTATTTTATTATTCTTATTATATATCATTATATTTTTACATAATTATAAAAAAACTAAAAGGCACTTGAATATTGTCATTTAACAGTATTACACTTTTCGTAAACAAAGTTAAAGTCGAAAAATATATCGCTTTTTTTTTTAAATTTAAGAATAGTAAATTAAGATTTTAGAGCGTTACAAAAATTAATTTCTACTACATTTTGGTATGTTTTGATGGTCCGGATTGGTTATTATCGGTGTCCTGGTCGTAGTTGTCTGTGTCCTGGTCGTAGTTTTGGTCCGTAGCGTGAAAAATGTCGTCATCCTCGTCCTCGCTTTCAATGCAGATTTCCGGCATATTTCCACAAGATTCTTCGTTGCAGAAGCCACATACAACCGAATAATTAAGTTCAGCTTTTCGGCAGCTGCATGCCCCACCACACCCAGTTTTGCAAGATACCGATTTTAATAATAAATCGGAAGCTGGTATTTCCGCCATTGTTATGGGAGTGAGCCCGTAAGCTCCATGCTTTCAACCCCAGTCTTCAGGGTTTTTCTCTATGTCTCTCCATTTCTGTACTTGGTGGTACGTCCTAAAGGCGTGAAATTGCGCCGCGTCTTTTGTAGGTGGCAAAGAGACAAGATTAAATTTGCTTGTCAGCGTAGATTTGGCGAAGCGTTGGAAACGAATCTCTTCCAAACTCTATTTATCCATGTTGCCACCATAGCTACAAGAAAGCGTACTCTGGCCTCGGCAATCTCCTCTGGGGTGGCATCTTGTTGGTTTACGGAAGTAAATAGAACTTTCGGCTGGTGCTAGGGCTGTCAGAAGTACTAAAAGGTCAACGTCTTCCCCGACCACAAAAACAGCATCAAATATTGATTCACTGCCTAATGAAATTGCAGTGTTGACAATTAGCACATCGTCATCATCTTCAGCTTGTTTAACTGTAAATGCAGCCAGCTTAAATTTGTTTTACAGCATCGATATGAAACGAACTTAATTTTTTTCATTGGCTAAAAATTGCTCCTGCAAAACTTGCACCACCATTGTTTCATCAAAAAGGACATCGGAAAACACGTGTTTTTTGATCGACAAAGTCTTTCTGCGGTTTTTGTATTTGTCTCAAAATTTTCGTACGTGTTAACCATTTTGTTCAAACCTTTCAAAACCATTTCCCTGGACAAATGACAGTTTATTGTTGCATCTCGAACAAGTGCAGGGCTTATACAAACAAGGGAATTGATTTCGAGAAAGGGAGAATGCTGAGAAAGCCAATGCATCAATTTTTTAAGTCTTGATCGTTTCATGAGATTCGTGAAGCCCTTGCATCGACATGTTGCTCGGATGTATCAAAATGAACGTCGCAATAATTTTCAAAAGCTTCGCAAACATTGCGCAAAGATATCTGTCCCAAAGTCCAATGCGCCTGTACACTATCGCCGATTCCTCGTCCACGAGTTAGGCCCCCAGAACTATGCATCATTCGCATTAATGTTTGTTCGATGGTTATGTTGGACTAAATGCCTGACCAACATTTGTCAGTACGCCTAATTGTGAAAAAGCTTTCTGACGTGAATTTTTTGTATTTAACTGGATTCATCTTGAGTTCGAAATCAAACATACTTTGCAAATAGAGATGAGCACGTTTTGTATACAAGAAATGGCCGCTTGCATGAAAATAGAGCAGCATTCTTTGAACAGTATGTAGATGCAATTGCCAGTTCCCCATTCGCTCCGCTTCAATGAAATGCTTTACCAAAGTGACCATTTGACAATACTGAATTCATAGTTTGGCTGTAGGACCATTATTATCTAATTTTGCAAACGCTTTTTTATATTTTTCGCAACATCCCTAAATGCATTGTTTTCATCTGCCCTCAGAATCGTCGATTTATCAAAATTGCCAATAATTGTTGCATAGCATCACGATCTATGTCTGTAAATTCCAACGATTCCAAAATTACATGTACCAAAGCAAGATGACATAACATGTGAGCACGCATTGCACGAGCATATGCGTGACCAGCTAGCATTTTCTCCACACTATTCTCAGCGTAAATAGTACTGAATATATCTTTCAATCCGCTTCCGCCCATTATGTACCCAATGCCACCTGTTAAAAAAGGAACAGAATATGTGTATTATAGAACTGATTACATGCATGTTGCATATATATGCAATTTTTGCATACATTGAGCAATATTCAGAAATACTCTAAAGAAGAATATTTAGTTAAATTTAAATAAGTTTTGCTCACTTAAAAAGGACATGAGCAAATAAAATCCTCCAAGTCTCACGATGACATTTGAAAATTTCGGATTATTTACCACCATTTCTTGAGTTTTCGCATAGAGGGGCTGAACGAAGGTGACGAAGCATGTTTTTTGGTTGGACGCCTTACATTTTTCCATGGCAAAGAGCAGAGATGCATATATCGTGTCCTACTGACTTGGTGGAAAGTTTATGAGTGGAAGAAATATTATCTTGGACTGTATAAAAGACTTATTGGCTGTTGCTTCTTCCATCCAGGTAGATTTAATTTTGACCACTTGCTATACAGCCAAAGAAAATCATGAGAAGAAGGCACGATGTCTTTTGAAAGAGGATGTTTCCCTTCTACGTCTGTAATTTGTATAGTTTTTAAGCCTGTTTTTTGATTTTTATTGAAAAATACAAGAGGAACAGTGCCAACATCTCCAACAACCTGTGCCATTGGAAGTTGCATTAAACGTTGAATTTCTTGATCGGGTGATACAGAATTATGAGGGGTCACACACTGGATTGCTCCCATAATATACACGCGTATTTAAGCCATCGATAGTGTTAACGTTGTGGTCAGCATTATCACAAACAAATTATAAACAATATAACAATCTATTTCTTAAAACTTAATAGTCTCATTTGAATATACATATATATATATATATATATATATATATATATTAATTTGGGGGATATGTAACTCCTCCCGACGTAGATGAAAATTAAGGGTTGTACTTAATTTTTGAAACTCATTTTCCCCAAGGGTTCATTTATTATTTCTTTATTTACCTTCATTTCTTGGTTCTATGACTAAAATTTGTTTCATTGTTTCTATATCTAAGATACATTTTGTACAATAAATATACAGTTAATAAAATTATTACAATAATCAATAAATTTGTCCAAACACTGATATTATCGTAATGCTATTTTGGCACTTTTAATTCACTTAAATGTTCTTTATAGCTGTCCATTAATTTTACGGCTTGGTTGAGGTCGTCTAAGTCTAGATGTTCTAGTTGCATTGGTTTCTTGATGATTTCGTTGTCTTCGGTTTGTGTAATTTTGAATTGTAGTTCGGGTTAATTTACGAATTTCTTCGTTACTGCTGGGTTTTGATATACTCGAATAATTTCGTTTTTTAATTTTAAATAGCAATTTTTCTTTATGGTGATTACTTTACTTTCAATTAAGGCTAGACTGTTTTCGTCTTAGTTGCAATGGGCGGCTGCTATTACTTCTTGCGGAAATACAGAAATTCATTTGTTGTCCGTGACTTTCTGAATTTTCATGTTTGTAATTTGTACTGGTTTTGGTTCACAATTTTCATAGTGATTAGAGAATCTTAATAATTGTACTTCACAAGGGCTATCTGTTTGAATAGCTGTTGTCGTTAATGCTTGACATAAGTATTGACTAGGTGCTACTTCTTTGCACTTTTCATTCGTGAAGCCATGCCTAGGTTCATTAAGGGAAAGGAACTTGGTTTTAGGGATAATAACTTGATACTGACTTGTAACTTTCATTGGAAAAGCAAATAAATGATAATAATTATAAGTGTTAATATCCTACAATGGGGATTTCTATTAAAAACGTAATTTCATGATTCTTTACATAATCCTTTACTATGACTATTTTTCAAATATAAGTATGTTAGATTCGGTTATTTCAAAGGGTAGTTTACTGTTAGTTATAAGTGATGTAATTCCTAATAATTCGTTTAATAAATTAATTAGTTCTATAATACTAGCGTGTAATGTGTTTAATGTAGCAAATGTTGCAGCGTTTTCTAATGTGGCTAAAATGTGTTGAATTACAGAAAGGGTTGATATCATTTGATTGAATATCGTGTTGAATCTTATTAAATCTCGCATTCCTAGCATCGTGGTTTGCATGTTACTCTCAAAAGTTAGTATTCTGTTTGTTATGCTGTCTTGGTTCTTTACTAATTTTCGTAATGTGTCGTTAAATTGTACTATGGTTGAATGAGTTAAGAATATTTGATTTCTAACAATGTTTATTTCATTCTAGTTTTCAATTAAGTGTTGTATTGCGTTGTCGTATCATTCAGCATCTTGGTTGTCTAAATTGCCTGTGATAGCTTTTATAATATCACTTCATCTGTTAATAAGTTCTCTTTTTCGTCTTGTGATTTGGTCTGTTGGTATTAATCGATTGAATTTGTCGTCTGTGTTTTTTAAGATGTTCTCCATTATACTTTTGTAGTTAAGCATTTCTATCGCGTATTCATTTCCAAATTTGGCTGTGTCCATCGATTGTTTCAGTCTGTAGTAATTGTCTCTAATTATATAAAATTTTTGTTTAAATTCAGTTCAATAATCTACCGTGTTTTGCATACTTCCCAGTTTCACCGATAGTACACCGGGATTATTTTTTATATCTTCCACTATTATGTCGTTGTCGTCCGTTCTACCTTGGTGGAGGTTGACGGTAATGGTGATGGCTTTCCATCTGAAACTACAGGATATCTTAAATTCTTTAATTGAATGTATTTTGTGATTTTTCCGTTGGCTACTACGGCTACATTCCCGTCTGATATTTTTTTGATTTTAAACGGACCTAAATTTCTGGGGGCCGTATTGTGTCTCTTAATTATAAAATTTCTCTCATTCACGGTTTGTCCTCATGAAAATCTATTTATATTGGCGTTCTCGTTGTGGGTTTTTGTGATACGTTCTTTATCGTTATCTAATTTATTTTTGACAGTATTATAAGTAATTTTCAATTTTTCCTTGTGGTTTTTGGCGTACTGTTGATATATTTCTTTATTATCCATTTGATTCAGGGTGATTTTCTGTTATAAAATGATTTTTTATTTTATAGAACTCTAGGGTATTCTGTATTTTTTTGTTTCTGAATTTGCTTCCATTGTTATTGATTCGGGTGTCTCATAAAATGTAAAATATTGTAAGAATCCTTGGGTTACATCGATATTATTTTTTGAAATAATGGCTATCACTTGGCCTACTTTGGCGAATGCATTTACGATTGTTAGAAAGTTTTGAGCTTCTACTACCAAAGTGTCTGCATGTAATTTTTGAAAAGGTTTATCGGGTGTTTTGGTTAGCATTAAAAGCACCTTTGGGGTGATTTGTCGTATTTTGCTTTGTCACATAGTTCACATTGGTTGATAAAATCCGTGGTTATTTCTTTTATGTTTTTAAAGTAATGTCTTCTTTCGAGTTGTTTTAATGTTTTGTTGATTCCACGATGGTTGGTTTTACCTTCGTGTTGGTTTCGAATTACGTCATTTATTTCGTCTGGGTCACCTAAAGTTATTAATTTTCGTGTACATCTGATAATCTCGGGTCCTGAATTACTAAATAATTCTGATAATCGTTTGTACAAATGTTCTGTGGTGAAATAAAAGTAAAAACGTTTTTTTCTCTGGGGTACATTCTTTCAAAATTTTAATTATCTGCTCCTCGTTATCATCTTTCGTTATTTGAATTTTATATATTTTCTTATTATCTGTTTTTGTATATTTTACTGGATTGGGGTTGGTTAAAACTTCGGTAACTATGAATTGATTTGGTTTCGTGCCCATTGCTTCGTTTAAAATTTTAATTGCAATTTTCGGTTCGTTGTTTTGCGTTGAGTGTATATATGGTTTCTATTTCTTCTGGGTCCTCCCTAATCTCTGTTTCGTCTACGTTACCTTTAACTGACTCTGCCTCTATTGCGTTGAGTTGTATTCTGCTTAGTGCGTCTGCATTATTGTTATACATTCCCTTTTTATATATAATTTCATAGTCGTATTCTTCTAGTCTAAGCCTCCATCTCTGTAATTTTGAATTCGATTCTTTGAGTTTGCATAATCATACTAATGGTCTATGGTCGGTGTGTATGTAGAATTTCCTTCCATAAAGATAGGCCCAAAATATTTTGTTGCCCAAATTATTGCTAATAGTTCCTTCTCAATCTCAATAGTGTTATATTTTTGTTCCGTTTCATTTAGTGTTCTTGACGCGTTGCTGATTGATTTATCTCTACCTACTTTTTCTTCGCTCAATACTGCGCCTAAAGCAACGTTAGATGCGTCGGTTGTTAATACAAATGGTTTTGAAAAATCGGGGGATTCTATATAGGGTGATTTGTAAGGATACATTTAATTTTTTCTACTGTTTTAATAAATTCCGGTGTGTGTTCGATCTTATTACCTTTCTTTAAACAATTTGTCAATGGTTTGGTTATTTATGCGTAACCTTTGATGAATTTTCGGTAATAACCACCGAGTCCAAAAATCCTTTAATTTCTTTATTTGTTTTTGGTAAGGGGTAATTTAATACTGCATTTGTCCTAAAAATGCTACTTCTTTTTGAAAAAATTCACTTTTATCTAATTGAACTTTAAAATGAGTTTTCCGTAATCGTTCGAAAACTTCTCTTAATCTTTCGATGTGTTCAGTCAGCGATGTTGAGTATACGATTATGTCGTCCAGGTACTTAAGGCATTTTTCATTGTGTATCCCTCTCAAAATATTATCCATAACCCTCTGAAACGTAGCGGGTGCGTTCTTTAAGCCAAACGGCATGCGTTTGTATTCATAGTATCCTCTAGGTGTACTGATTGCTGTTTTAGTCGCGTCTTTCTCGTCCATCTCTACTTGGTGGTATCCTGAGGCGAGGTCTAATGTCGAAAAATATTGACACTTTCCTAATTTGTCTAGAATGTCGGTGATATTGGGTAGTGGGTATTTACCGTTTACTTTCTTCTCGTTTAGTTTTCTGTAATCGATAACCATTCGATATTTGCGTTTGCCTGAGGCGTCTAATTTCTTCGGTACTATTAATACAGGGCTGCTCCATAGTGAATTTGAATGTTGAATGATGTCTTGCTTTAATAGGACTGCTATCTGTCTATCTGCTTCTTCTTGACATGCTTGAGGTAGTCTATATGCTTTGATGAAAATTATTATCTGTTAGTTCAATGTTATGTTTGACTGTGTTGGTGAAAGTTATGGAATATATCTCGGTCTTCGAAACATACGTCTTTAATTTCTCCCCCCTCTTCTTTATTAATGCCGTTGTTAAAACGAATGTTAATTAAATTTTCTTTTAACATCCTATCGTGTTCTGTAGGGTTGGAATTCTTTTCTGACTCTTGGTCGATTTCTATCTCGCTAAGGTTCACTTCTTCTACGTGTATTGGTCTTGTTAATGATACTTCGATGGGGTAATCGTTTGAGTTCAAAATTGTCGTAGTGGCGTAATTGTCTTATTTGTGATTAACGCTTTAGGTTTCTACTTCGGGTTGAATTTTCATGATTTATAATTCCTATGTCGTTTTTTGAGTCTACTAAATCTATTATTTGTTTTTTTGTCCTAGGTTCAGTAATGTATTTTTGGTCGGTTTGAATGTTACCGTTTTGGAATTGAATGGGAATTAGTTCGTGATTCGTTCTTAATAATCGATTTTTATATCAATATTTGCTCCTAATGTTTTTAGAAGATCTATGCCTATTAATCCGTCGTATTTATCGTTAAATTTAAAGATGCAAAATTTGTGTATCATTTTTAAATTAAAAGTTTTGAGTAAGGGTATGGTTGCTAGAAATTGGTGTAATGCCGTTTTGTGTACTGTTTTTTTAAAAGGTTCTCTTTCTACAAAATCTAAATAATGTTTCTGTACGGCTTTGGGGCTAATTAAAGTTTTTGAAGATTCTGTATCGATTAGTCATTTGAGTTCCGCATGAGGTATTTCTATGTAGGGTAAGATTGGTTGATTAATGGTACTGGGTGGACCAGAAAGGCGTACGATTTTAAAAGCACTCTTGCGTTTGAACCATATGAGAGGGGGCCGCGCGATCACTTCACCGGAGCGCAACGTGCATTCTGCGTTAAACATTATTACAAAAATAGCAATTCGTGCGCTATTGTTCGGTGTTTATTTCGGCGTGAGTTTGGATTACATGACCTAAATCAGTGTCCGAAGGAAAGTGTGATTAGATCGTGGGTCAGAAAGTTCGAAGCTACTGGTTCGACTCTCAAACAGAAGCCTGCGGGACGCCCAAGGTCAACAAGAACGGAAGACACAATCGAACAAGTTAGAGCTTCAGTTCAACGTAATCCTGGTCTATCGACTCGCAAGCGATCAGCTCAACTTGCGGTATCCAGAACATCTTTGCGTCGCATTTTGTTGAAAGATCTGAAATTGCACCCGTATAAAATTCAACTTGTGCAGAAATTACAGGCAAATGATCCAATTTTACGACGAGCTTTTGTTGAAACAATGTTGGAACGCTTTCGGAGTTTCAACAATATTCTGTTCTCCGACGAAGCCCATTTTCACATAAATGGGCATGTCAATAAACAGAATTGCCGTTACTGGGCTGCAGAGAACCCACGTGCAAAACATCAAAAGCCCCTGCATTCGCCGAAAGTAACCGTTTGGGCGGCCATATCAGCACACGGAATTATCGGGCCCTATTTCTTTGAAAATGAACAAGGGCAATCTGTCACTGTAAATTCTGACCGATACATAGCCATGTTAAGAGATTTTTTCTTTCCGCAACTGCAACAATTTGGAGCCTATAATCGGGTGACGTGGTTTCAACAAGATGGCGCGACATGCCATACATTTAATGCCTCTTTGGCGGTCATAAATGAGATGTTTGCTGGGAAACTGATATCGCGCCGAGGTGACATTGCATGGCCGCCTAGAAGTCCGGATCTAACGCCACCGGACTTTTTTATGTGGGGATACCTAAAAAGTAAAGTCTACTTCAATAACCCAGCAACAATTAATCAGTTGAAGGCCAATATCAGAGAAGAAATGGCAGCTATTCCTCGCGCAATGTGCGAGCGAGTTTTTACCAATTTGCAGTTCAGATTTGAGGAATATTCGCGGCGCGATGGTGCACACCTGGATGATGTTATTTTTAAGAAATGAATTTCCCGGATGTCTTTTTTAATTGAAATAAAAATTTGTATGCGAACTGTATTTAGTTTTTTTTTTATTATTTTTTCAAATTCGCAATTCTTTCTGGCCCACCCCGTATTTAAGTTTATTATGTTTGGTTGTATTTGAATCTGTCCAACTGAAAATTTGAGTATGCATTTTCTTCTTCGTCCTTTTCGTAGTTTTTACAAGGGTTGTTACCTTCATAGTTTTCGGAATGAATTGTTTCATCGTTTCTACTCGGATTCGCATAATTATCCGTGTCTTGATTATGAAAATCTTCTACTTCTTGGTGGAATAGTACCTCGGAAGTGAAGTTTCATTTTTGGATGTAATCGAGTCTAATTTGTGATGTTTTAGTATTCGGTCTGGTGTTACCAGATGAAGTGTTCATAGGAGTTGATTTGTAATAATTATTGGGATTGTTGTTGTTGTTGGTCATCGGTGTGTTTCTGCTGGGATTTGCGCCGAATGTTTGCCTTGGTGAATTTACGTTTTAATTAAACCTTGGCGTAAATGTGGGTTTTGTAAAGTATGAATTAAATGTTGATATTGGAAATTGTCTAAATTGGTTGTGGGAATTTGTGTTATTAAAGTTTGGATTGTTAATTCGAGATTGATTCATTGGTGCGTTAAATGATGTAAATTTCGGCTGTGTTGGTATTTATATCACGGCTTGTAATGTTTTCATCGGTAAGTAATTTTTATTCGCTTTACTAATCTTAATTCTAACAATTGGATTCCTATAGCCTATTGTGACCTGAACCTGCAGTGTCATATTACGTCTGAATACAAAGTAACTGTTTCCGTTCTCAGGTCTGGTTTATGAACTTCCATTAGCCTTTTATAATGTGTCCTTCAATTATACAATGTAACAATCTATTTCTTAAGACTTAATAGTTTCATTTGAATATACATACATATTAATTTGGATACTGTGTAACTCATGCCAAGGTTAAATCACGACCGGGAAACTAAATACGTCAAAATTACAAATCACTGGTTGTGACTAACATATCACAATTCTATACCGGCGGTCCAACAGACCACAAGTTCCGATAGTAAAGGGTAAATACAGAGCCGTGATTGGTCGACACAAGAAACTGGAAATAATTTATTTCATTTGCGATACAGATATTTGAGGTCAAATAGAATGCTATAAGAATGAAAATAGTGAACTTTCACAACCAAAACAAAAGAGTAACATTGAAATTAAATGATTGAAACTGGTTACAAAATGTGGTTCTTAAGATTTGCCTGTATTATGAGCATTCGCCTCATAAATAATCGGATCAGTCTTAATACGTTTTTTATTCAATAATCTTTTACTTTGATAAAGAAAAGTCCTAGTATAGCTTGTAATATCATAAAATTATGAAATCTGTATAACATTAAACACCTGGTAAAGTTTTTCCACTTTAAATATTTGCTATTATGTACTTACAAGGCATAATACTTTACCATCGATTTGTGGAAGTGTCATATTTCCAAACCAAAATCAGTTTACTTTTAGTAAAACAACTAATTAAATTTTTATTCTTACTTTATAGAGGCCTCTATTTCGTGGATTTGCTACGTCTATTCCCAAAGAAAAGCAAGAGGATATTCAACAGACATACGACTTCATGGAAACATTTCTTGAAGGTCACAAATATCTTGCTGGAGATAATATTACAATTGCGGACTTTTCCCTTGGTGCTTCAGTTTCGTCAATTTCACCATTAGTACCCTTTACTGAAAAGCATGTCCGACTCAATGCTTGGTTGGATCGTTTAAAAGCACTTCCCTTTTACCAAGAAGCAAATCAAGAAGGTGCTGACGAACTGATTGCATTTATGAGAAGCAAACTTGCTTAAATTGGTTTTTATCTTCGTGTAGATTTAGATAAACATAGTAAATTGTAGTCACTACTTTAAAAAATATTGTAGTTTCATAACTGTGTGTAATTTAAATTGAAATTTATTGTCTTGACTTTAATAAAAGCTTTACAACTCAAGCAAAATTGTACCACGCGTGTTAATGAGGTCAAATCAAGTTGATCAAAGTATTTCACACAGATTCGTCAATAATGAAAAATTAATATCTTCCAATTTTTTTATTTTAAATATTATCCACTCAAAAGACGTATTTGTCAGGTAGTCATGAAGCTCTTTACTTACCTTTAAGGCTGTTAAATATAGACAATAATAACTTATTTTTGGAGCTAACCTAGTTTTTGGCGGTGTTGCTTGACATTAAAGAACAATTTTTTAGCACAAATGTGTAGGATGTTCGTATTACTGTTAACTAACCTTGATAGAATTTAATATGCACCCACGGCTTATTCAAACATGTCTATAGGTTATAAATTTATAGTAACAAAAGAGTTAAAGCGTTTAGATTTGAAATAGTGTGACATTCCTTTGTACAATACAAGATGGCCACCAATGAACAGCAAGTTGTTGTTGATGTAGCCAATATTTGTTTCAAATAGGTGTGTGGAGTGTATGAAATGTAAAGTTCATGTGCATCCATCATGTGGAAAAAGATATGGGGTATTTTTGAGTGCTTCTGGCAAAATATGGACTATCTGTGCAACAGATGCTATGAGGGTTATAAACATGGCAGCTTAAATGAGAATGATCAATCACTTATGGTTACCTGTGCTAACACTACTTCTAGCAGTGATTGTGACCCGAAGTATGAGGCTAATACTGTGGTGAACTTCCTTAAAAGCAACCTATTCAAGGAGTTGATTAACTCTTTAATCACTCAGAACACTGAACCACTTTTAGCTGAACTCCTGGATTTAAGAACTGAGGTTGATAACCTCAAGCAAAGTAATATTGATCTTGTGAAGCTCCTTACCAAGGATTATAATTTAACAAATATTCATCAAAGTTTGAATTGTGAAAGAACATCTAGGATTAATAACTTTGATAACATTCCTTATACAAATGTTTTGAATCAAGAATTATCTACAAACATATGTGTTAGGAGAAACATTAATTTCATTGATCCTGTTGTTGCAAGTTGTTCTAATCAGTTATCAAATATGGTGTCCTCTGATAATACATCAATTATTACCTCTAATCATCAGCTTCCTGAGAAGGTTGTTAATCACTCATCTGCCACTGCACCCAAGACTCCCTATGCAGAAGTTGTGAAAAATAACGTACAATACGAACTTGCTAATAATCAATTAAGCAAAGGTAATGCCTAGCTTTCTGGTGTTTAATTGTTCTGCATTTTTATGACTTTTTCATTATTCATCTACTTTTTATTCAACTTTATTAACAGTTTTTTCAAAACTACATATTTTCCTTGCTAAATTAAATGTACGTATAAAAACTGTATAATTATATTGTAAAGTTAAAGTTATACATTACCTCACATTAATGAAATTTATAAATTAATTTATGATTTCTAACAGATTCTTGTTTTTAGTTAGTTAACAAAAGTTTATCTTTGTAGGTTGTAACATAGGGCCTTTGGGAGCTTCTTTTTAAAAAGACTTTATTTCCAAATTTACACTCCTATCAAGTGTATTTTAATTTATACAGAAATTACAAGTGAATTTAACAAATGGTTACGTTATATTCATTAACGATTAAAATTATAAATAATCAAAGTTACTTTCACTAAATCTTTAATTAAAACTAAACTGAGTTGCTTCAACAACCAACAATATTAAAGTTGTAAAGCTCGAGACTGACTGGCCATCTTGGGCTCCTGAGGGTAATATGGTGTCCCTGCTCTTACATCACTTTGTGGAAAATGCAGATTTCATGTCTGCTATTTCTTGATACAATACAAAGTATTACATTTTAGTAATCTTAATTCTAACAATTGCTGTCTTATTGTCTACTGTGACCTGCACCTGAAGTATCATATTACGTCTGAAATACAATTTAACTGTTTCCGTTCCTATGTCTGGTTTGTGAACTTTCATTAACCTTTTATTATGTTCTTCAATTATACAATGTAACAATAATTCTTAAATCTTAATAATTGCATTTGAATATATATATATATATATATATATATACATATATATATATATACATATATATATATATATATATATATATTGCCGTGGAACACTTTTACATTTCGTGCCCCTCCTGGGCCAAGAAAATTTAAAAAAAAATTAAAAAAATTTCTTACCTTACCTATCATTTTGAGTACATACCTCTGTCACACACACACACACCATCAAATGAAATTACCAAAATAATACAACAACCATACAAATAAAATATTTACACTTGGGTACAAACGGTTTGGTACAATTGTTACCACCTCAATTATTAAATGCTTTAAAGTCTTTGGTTTTTTAAATAAATTTTAACAAATTCTACATGATACGAGTAGATAGGCCCCACATGCAACCTTAGTTTGACTTCATACTGGTCTATTGTGAGCTCATTCTAACCCAGTTTTTGTAAATGCTTTTTAAACCTTGCATTTTATTAAAAACAAATTTAAAGGCCCGTTTACTCCTTACAACAACAATTTATAGCATGAATAAACCTTCATATGTCATCAATAAACTCTTTTTTAATAATCAAAATTAATTGTCGTGCACATGTACCTTTTTAAACAAGTTTTAAAGGTAATAAATACGCCACCAATAAGTCAAACACACAAACACAAAAAATATCAACACAAATGTTTATACGAAAACAGCAATTTAAATTTTGTTCCTTGAGTCACCTTCGTTCCTCGTCACCACTGAAGATGGTTACCAGAAACCCTCGTCGTTGTATCCGTCTACTACGCTGTTGCCTGGATCCACAGACCCCACCATGCAAATCTCCGCTACCACTACTGTTCTTCTCTCCAGATGTTAGCTTCGTCTCAAAAGTAACATTCCATACCAAATATTTCATGCATACAAATTACGTTTTCAGCTTTGCTTACCCCAAATATCATCCCTTCATTTAATAGCTATGTCGTAGTAACGGCACCTTTTATCTAAACAAGCACCAACTCGTGCAATATCACTTTTATAACATGCGGTACGCTACTACAGCTTCCATGATTTTTAAATAGGATGTTAATGCAACTTTACTAAACACACAATAATTGACAACGGTAAGACATTTACTACTATTATGTTGTAGATCTAAACGATCTAAATGGAAACGAAAAGAGAACTTTAATATCTTTGTTCGTGTATTTATATCATTTCCACCCCCCACCACCACCGTATAACCTGTTTTGCTTGAAAAGCTTATTTTTAAAGAAGCTCCCTAAAATTTGTAACGTAACGAACACTGACTTCTCCAAAATTCCCTCTTTCGTAGTGCTTTTACACCGTAACGAACGCGCTCTTCTTGAAAACTGGTGGCCATCGACCAATGATAAAATTTTCCCTCGTCACAGCACTCCACCCATCAGCTATCCATCTCCGTTCTACACATATTTGTTGTCTCCTTTAGAACTCCTGTTAAGTTACTGAAAATTGATATTGTAGTCGTCCTTCACTTTTATCCGTGTATATATTACGTGACTTCTATCCAACGCTTCATTTATACGTTTCGCTGTCTGTTTTATATTATCGATCGTTTATTCCACTCACTCCTCAAGGCATTTGATATTTAAAGCAGTTGGTCAAATCGACCGTTGCAACAAACTTCATAGGAATTCTATCTTAACGTTTATTTAAGTTCCCTGAACGTGACATTTAACAACAGGTGTTTCTTGAAACAACCGACCGTTTAAAAATAACAATTCTCGGTTTCTTCCCTTCTTAGTATTTGTATACACAAACGTTGGCTTTTAAAATGGAATACATTTGCGTTTGAAATTATTGATTTTCTATGCAAGCAAGCTCCCTTTTGTGCTTCCATGCGTTTGATTAAAAGTTGTTATAATTACTTATGCGTGTCCTTGTGCTTTTATGTACTCTAAAGCTTTTTTCTTTTAAGTACTTTTAACATTTCAATTTAAATATAGAAAAATACCTTAATATCCGTCTGTTTTCACTATATAAATTAACTAATTTGGCGCGTAAATAATTCGTTTCTGTTTCTATATACACGGTTACTCAAATTTTATTGTCTACACCTATTTACCCTCTTAATCCACAACATATATATATATATATATATATATATATAATATATTGATTTGGAGGATATGTAACTTGTATCGTAAACCCAGTATATGACACCTAGGAAGAGTGTTAATTCTGAAGCTAGAAACATCATTAATTATGTTATAGAATTTTTCGATTAACAGAAAAATCCAAATGTGTGGTATTGAAATTTATACAATGTACAGCTATGTCTTTAAATTCTTGAAGAAACGTTGAATAAAAAATGTACTATGCTTTTGTTTTAATACTTATTGATTTATTAAATATATTGGCTAAAGTACCATTTGTTGATATTAATTACACAATTTAGTAAAGTATTCATAATACCTAACCTAAAAAAAATTTAAATGTCATAGAAAAATTCTTACACTGAGTGTACACTACTACCAGCAGTGCCACCAGACCACGCCCCTCCACAGCTAATGTTTGCTTGGATGGAGCAGTATTCTACACTTAATTTAATATAGTGGAATCTGTGGGTGTGGTTATGAAATCACTAGTTGTTTACGGTTATTCGCTATTCTTAATTCAACTTTGTGATTATGCCAAATATAGATTGTTAATGAGATATGCCACTCTTAGCGCTAGAGGGTGCTCCAAAGATTACAATGAATATACTTGATATACGTATTTGCAAGTACTATTCATTGTACTTAAAGCTGATGATTATTATAATCAACTATATGGGTTGGTTTTGCAATATTCTCTAGTAATGTTGATTGTGCGAAAGGATTTATTGAAAAACAGTTAATTTGGCAGTTGTTTAAGTGTTGGGGATCTTGGTAGCTGCAGGTTGCCTAGCCCCCATCACAAACCACTGAATATCGGTGAATTAGGGTATATATTTAGAAAACAATAGAAAGGGAACCGAGCTGTATTGAGGCTCTAGAAATTTCAGGGAAATGTGTAGGTTAGCCTGTGTTGCCAACTCGTGGAAATTTCCCTTTTCGTGGGAAATTTTGCAACAAAAATCTTGAAATGGGAAAAAGTAAAAAAAGCACGAAAATATATATTTGTATGGGAAATTTTAAACCAAAGAATATATTCTTGTACAAATTACTTTTTACGAAAAGTACTTTTACGTCGATTGGCTGTTTTCCAACTTTGGCCAAATACGCGCAAGTTCACCGCACTAACCTCTAATCTAACTGATAGAAGTTTTAGTTTGCACTTTGCAGTTGGTGATGCTCAATGTCAACGCTTTAAGCAGGAATTTCCCGACTACCCCCTACCTTAACACAAACCCTCCACTCAAATTTTTAGCTGATGTATTTATAGAAAAGTTATAACCTGGTCTAAAATTTACCCCAATACGCAAACCATTCATTTATTTTAAGAATAACACCAAAACTTTGAAACCAACTTAAAATATTTTTAATTCTTTTCTGCGGGATAATTTTAAGAAACTTAATAAATTTTCAAAATAAAATCAACTCTAAAAAGCTCTATAGACAATCAATTATACATAAATTTCTCTCATACCTTAAAAATCAATATAGGTTTTTGTAAATCAATTTAAACCTTTTGAATGGAAACTTAATAAAACACTTTAAACTTTTACTAAGGGTATATCACAATTATTGTCTACAGGATAGTTACGAATAAAGTAATTTCATTTTAAACAACTTCTACGTCATATTTTGGAAATCGCAGACTTGTATAGTTTCTAAATGAATCGCCAAGCGAAAGTACATGCATTGTTATTAAATTTAGTCATTAGGTTCTCATTTTACAAGCGCGGTTAATTATTATTTAAAGTCTAATTTGTTTTAAATTAAGAAATCAAACACTTGACTAGATTCAATAATTCACTTATTGCCGACTCATTAGTTTGAACAATTTGTATCTTATTTGTTAAACGCAAACCACTTATAAGCTTATCAACGTTGTTGACTGTCCTTGCTATAATTACTAATACGAGGTCAGTTTTGTAAATTCTTTTGAAGTGAAACCTTGTTGCCCTAATACTAGTAATGTTTAATTGTATTTACCGAAATTAAAAATTTCAGTCGGCCTTACTAATCATTTAAAAAATTCCCGTACAACTTGTCATAGATACTACTAACCACGTAATCGTTCAACAAAAATAACCAAAATTTTTTACGTTCCAGTAGTATGACCTATCAAATTAGTCTAGAATTTTATTAAATATTTAATGGGTTTTAATTCCTAAGGTTGATAAAAAAATTTAATTTCTATATGAAACTGTAGTAATAATAATGCTCTTACTCGTACACGAACCGTCTATGTATTAAATTTTTTGTTTTCGTAAAAGTAAAATTCTATACAATAGGACTAAACAGAATTAAAGTAAAGCACAGTATAACATTTATTAATCATGAAATATACATTTTATTGCTGTATAAATAAATACAACATTTTGTTTGGCGTATGCTAAATGGTTATCCACATGCACAAAACAATGACCAAATCCTCCACAACTCATCCTTAATGTTTTTAAATTCTTAACGTTAAATTCTTCAATATTTATAACATTATTGCACGGCATACACTTGGATACGATACACTGCTTTTCCGGTCCTTTCACATAAATTGTAACATGAAGCGGTAAAATAGTTTGCCGGTATAACGTGAGAACGTCTGGTGATAAAAGATTTGTTGATGGGTTTTCCCAGCTAAGCTCGTGCAAGTGCTTCTGGAGCCCTGCGCAATGTTTCTTGAAATCTTTACCCAAATAGCTATAGTCTAAAGACATCTCTAATATTTCCTGCCATACTTCGTCGTTGCTTGGGGTCAACATCAGGGGTAGTCTCTCTCCATGACGCTTCTAATAGTGAAGTTGGGACCTCTAGTGAATAGCTTGGCGCGTTTAACGTTTCATCATTATTTATATTAAAAGTAAGTTGATTTATTTAAACTTATTTTGAGATTAATTATATCGTATTTTAATGCCCTTCATAACTTTATTCATAAAAATTGTACTTTCAAGTTAAAACCACTATATGAGTTGTACACATAACCTCAAACAACGCTTTTTATCTTGGTTGGTTTTATAAGTTACATTCGCATTTTGGATTTTTTTGCACGTTAAAAAATTAATAGCTGTTTTTATTATGGGTTAACAAATGCCGTGGAAAATTTGTGGCTTTTATTACCACCACACTCAAAATATTTTACTATATAAAAGTAAAAACATAACTATCATTGTCTCCTCTAGTTTAGGATACACTAATATGCCTCGCACTTACCAAAGGCCTATTGGAGCTCGGAAATATAAAGACTACACAGAAGAAAGCATAACAGTAGCAGTAGACGAAGTGAAAAGTGGCCTTTCTTTACGCAAGGCTGCCGAAAAGTCTAGAATTTCTAGATGTGCTATTACGACAGCAGTCAAAGGAAAAACAAAAGTAGGAAGACCTTATGTTTTGAGTATTGAAGAACAAACCCAATTGGTAGAATGTGTCACTCGGGCCGGAGAGTGGGGATTCCCGTTAACCATCTTTGATATTAGATTAATTGTGAAAGGATTTCTTAATGGAAGTGGACGAACTGAACAACATGCCTAGTGTTGATTTTGTGGCATCATTTTTAAAGAGACATAATGGAGCCTTCTCTAATAGACTGTGTCAAAAGAAGTAAAGCGGCTATAAATGAGGAAACTGTAAACAATTATTTTGACAAGCTCACAGTAACACTTAATAAGGTAGAAGCAAATATGATAGTTAACTATCATGAGACAAATATTACAGATGATTCTGGAAGCAAAAAAGTCGTAAGAAGACGAGGTTCACGCCACCCTGAGCGTATTATTGATTTTTCCAAGGCAAGCACATCTGTAATGTTTTCAGGGAGTGCAGATGGAACATTACTCCCACCATACACTACATATAAGGCAACAAACCTCTATGACATATGGACTGAAAATGTTCCTACAGGAGCTGTTTGCAATCGGTCAAAGAGTGAGCGGTTCACCCATTTGAGAGGACTGATTTAGAAAGATAGCCTTACCATACTTAAACAAGTTCGATGAAGATGCTGTTAAAGTACTGATAGGGGACAACTTTCCAAGCCACATTTCACCATATATTATTCGTGACTGTAATAACAACAACATTAAATTTTTGCTGCTACCATCAAATAGTACGCATTATATTCAGCCTTTGGATGTGGCTTTCTTTAGACCGCTGAAAATAAGGTGGCGTGAGATTTTAAGTCAGTAAAACAAGAAGAATCGTGGCACTGTTCCTAAAAATAAGTTCCCGCGACTCTAGGAAAAATATATTGATGAATTAGGCAAAGAGAACATCAAGAAAAACTTGAAGAGTGGTTTTATAGCACCAGGGATTACATTTTTGGATAGGCAGAAAGTGTTAAAAAGACTACCCGATAGCCGCAAGAAGAAAGAACGTGAAAATCTTAACTCCAACAAAGTCTGGGTTGAATTATTTGAAGAACATCTTAAAGAAAGTAGACAGAAAGAAACCCAACCCATACGACAACAGAAGAAAAGAAAATTAAATGTTCCAGCTGGAAGAGCCGTTGAAGATTTGGAAGATGTTTGCAATATCGATCGTCAAGAGAGTGCTTCTAAAGAGCCTTGCTTTTCAACACATCCTCAAGAAAGGGTCTCAAAAAGGTCCAGAAATGAGAATTCGGACTCAAGTGATAATGATGTTGAAGAGTTTTTATTGCAAGATTCAGATTCATAACTTGTTTTAAGCGATTTAACTGATGACAATTTTGAGGAAGAACCAGACACAACAAAAATGTCCGATAAGCTAAAAAAATCAACTGTGAAAATGCCAGATCTTGAACCTAATGTGTATGTAATTGTAGAACTTCTATTTAATGAAAACACCAAAAAGGAAGTGTTGGAACAGTTTTATGCTATTGTGATTGACACTAAAGCTGAAGAAGAGAAAGTCAGCGTCAAATTCTTTCGGAAAAATTCCAAGTTAGTGGGAAATGATTACATATTCCCGATTGTTGATGATGAGCTGGAGGTAACTATTTCTGACGTTGTTACAATTGTGCACCCTGTTAAAATCATCAGAGGACATCATACTTTCGCAATCAGAATAACGAACTAGACTTTGTTGAACATTTTGAGTATTGTTTTTAATACCTATATTTTATGTTTAAAAGGTAACAAATACCTATTTTTTATTTTTAATACAATTAATGGTTGTTCACAGACGCAATGTGTGATTATTGTTACCCTACTATAATCTAATTTAAGCCTAATATTGATTTCTTACCTCTGGCTTTAGTAACTCCATATTAAGGGGTAACTTAAGCCACCATGTTTTATTTATTTATTTTTTTTAAATACAGGATTTCATATACTACATAAAGTGTATCTACAAACCCAAGTTTTACATTAAAGGGTAAACCTGTCAAACAAATAGTTTTTCGTTGGCTGATGTCTGAAACTGAAAAGTGGCACAAGTTACCCCGAATGGCGGTAATTAGAACTTGCTCTAAGTCGGCTAAAGTTGATGAGCACCAAGTTCTTGAAATTGTTCTATAAATTGTTGTGTGTAATACACACTTTTGAGCCGACTTGCTGCTCAAGGTCAACACGTTCTAGAAATTGATCAATAAATTGTTTGTGTGTAAAATAGCTATTATATATAAATTAATCCCAGCGCCTGTGGGTTTCCGCTGGGGTTTAATATACTACTTCGCATCGTTTGTGAATGGATTATACCTGTATAAGTACTTTTGTGTTACGTAGTATAAGTACTATTAGATATATCTGAACTTCAACAACTATTTATTATACTAAAGCTATATTTAATTTATTAATCGACGAAAATGCAAATATTTGAGAATAATTTAAGTCTTACTAAAACATTATATTTTGAAAACTCATTATCGAAGCATTTGTTAATCGTGAATCACGTAATAACACCTTCTGTCTCAAATAGATAAATGATGTAATATACAAGCGTACCCCGAATGCTACAAATTTCACTAGTTTATTTCGCCGAGCAGAATTATTCCATATAAACAACATAACTAATGAAAATGGCCCCAAAATTGTACTATTTGGATATCAGTGCACCTGCACGATCAGTATTATTAACAGCTAAAGCACTTGGCATAGAATTGGAATTAATACCTGTAAACCTCATGGCAGGGGAGCATCTGAAGCCCGAATACCTTAAGGTAACAGCAATTTGTAATAGAACTGTTTAGTGCTTTTTTGCAGAAACTCACTTTCACTTTTAATGCGTAAGTTGAAGTATTTGCTATCGAAGTAAAAGCATTAATTTGCACTTACACAGAGGAATATTTTTAAAAGTTTGACAATAATTTTCAAGCACATTCGGGCATCATTTTAGTTGGCAGCAGCCATCGATTATAGTCATATCCTGATGAAAGGGTTCACCAAGTTTATAACGTACAAGTTCAGATTTTTCTGAAAAAAAATTCATTTACAAATCCAGAGTGTGGATTTTCAGATTTTCAGGTTTATACAAAAAAGATAAACCAGCTTTATTCTCACTATCTTTGATCGTCATACAACCGCTTAGACTGATTCATATTTCGTTCAAATTTCAGATCCCGCATAAGTACCCTAATTTGTTTTCCTGCAAATATCTCGAATTTGAATTTTGGATTACTTTTATTAAGAAACTCCTGTTCAGGTTAAGATATTTTTACACAATTTTTCATCAAACCAAGCGTTAGCATTTTGCAATCAAATTCCTAGCGAAATTACTTTCACTTCCAATTAATTTTTCGAACAAATATCGGCCTTCAAAGTACTCTTCAGTTTGATAAATCATCTAAACGCTATCATATAATTGGTCATCATCATTAGGTCTTCAGTCCTGGAACTGGTTAGACGCGTACTCTCATTGTTTCCTATTCTGAACTAACCTACACATTTCCCTGAAATTTGCACAGGCATCCATCACTATCTGATCTACGTCTACATTTACCTTTATTTTCCTATCTCTGCTTGTAATATATCCCATACTATTCCCCAAAAATGCCTTAGAATGTATTCTGCCCTTCTATTTTTCCTATTTTTTTCCACAGACATCTTTATTACCTTACTATTTCTGTAACCTGTTTGTTATTAACTTTGTCTGTCCATGTTATCATTCTCATACATCTGAAGCACAACATTCCAAAAGGCTGCTACCGTTTTTCTGTCTACTTTTCCTACTGCCCGTATTTTATAGGCGTACTGTGCTGTACTCCACACATGTGCCTTCAACAATTTTCTTCTTGTTTCTATGTTTGTTATCTTTGATCATAGGCGCTGTTCTTTCTTGATAGCTGCAGTTCGGTCCCCGTTTATAGTTTTACAATTACATACCCTATTTCTCCGAAATCCAGTGGTTGTGAATGGAGGTAAGCAGCTTGTGACTGCCAAGTTCTCCCAGCACTTGAACATTTGCCGATTTAAGAACTTATGCTACTTTAAATTCAAATGACAAAATACTCAAATATCGGATACAAACAAAGAAATATAAAATTAATACTTGCATAATCTAATAGCGCTTATTCAACTCGTAAACGGTATTAACTACTTTCCATTTCCATTTTTAAAATGGACGTTAAAACCCCAGTTTACCAGTTTTAAATCTCCATTTCAAATTTTAATTTTCAAAGTACATCTGTTTTTCAATTAATTAACTCAGCGTATTCTTTTGCATCAGGACTACCTATGCCGAACATTGTTCAATTCTCGTAGTGTTTAAAAAAATAATTGTTTCATATTTATGCAGAGTTACGTTTTAAGAATCGCTCCTTTATTCAAAGTTACATCTTAAATGTTATATACTGTATGCCTGCCACATACTTAATAAATTACTTTTCTTAAAGTAACATGTTCGACATCTTAAAATGAATCATGGATTTATGAATTTTACATCGTCGATCTCGTAAATTGAAACTCTTACATATTACTTAGTGATGTGAATTAATGAATGAATCGTTCTAATCGAGTTCCGGCTTCTATATTATTGTTAGAGAATTTGCTGCTTCGTTTGAAACATAATACACCCTAATGATGTCATATTTCCGATAATAACGCGCTTTATCACTTCGTTAGTGTCAAGCTATGTAATTTACGAGCATTGCAAAGCACGCCGTGTGTCCTTGTTCAACGTACGGGGTTGATGCTCGCGTCACTTTCTATCCTATAGTAATGCGGAAAGCTGTAAAATCGATTTTATGGGTTTTTAGTTGTCCTGCGAGTTCCTTAAATATACGTTTATTTATTTAATGATGTTTAAAGAATTTCTTAGAATTTAACGTATTCGTTTCTGAATCGCGAAGCTTCCAGAAAAATTATTTATTTAAAAATGAATTTGTTATACGCACGGGAGTCAATTTAGCGAATTAAAAGCTTCCGCTTTCTGTATGGTTTTGCAAAAAACAAAAAGATTTGTAAATTAATAAGGTTAATATTTAAAATGCTTTCTATTTATATCTTAAAATGAATTTGCCTTCTAATAATTGTAACAAAAGATTGGTTTTACGGTAACTAAAACGTGTTTTTATACACAACATTAATTATTTTATGCACGGAAGGTATATTTTTATAATAAATGAATGGTTTTGTACATGCTATTAGATTTGCTTTCACAGTCATTTAAGCGTGTTCTAATGCATCTTTATGCATAGGAATTTAATTACCTTTATATCTTAAAATTGAAAACTCGTTTTCAGAAATACACGGAGAAATTAATCGCATTTGCTTTCATATTTACACACGGAAAACTTAATAATATAATTAATAAGGGCTTTGTCTTTTAACGGCAAGGAAGTACGCTTATATCAAGTTGGGTAGCGACAATAAATAATTGGAAATTTTAACGCGTGTTTGCACGTGCGCGTGTGCACGTGAGCGCGCGCGTGTGTTAGTGCAGGTATGTGCGTGCGCATGTGTGCGTGTGTGCGTATGTGCATATTTGTGTGTGCATGTGTTAGGGAACAAGTTAGGTTGTCAGGTCATAAATTAAATAAGAAAGCGGTTGTAGTGACTGCACCTACACATGTAGATTGGGTGATGTGGTGGCAGACATTAAGATAATTTTATATCTATTACCAATTATATATCTCCGAGAGGGGACTACTTCAAAGGATTCGGTCGGAAAGTTCAGAATAAGAGTCGGGAACACTTAAACATGATGATTATTATAAACAACTACAAGTATTGGTTGGGTAATATTCTCGAATAATGTTAATTGTGTGAAAGGATTTACTGGAAAACAAATAATTCGGCAAATGTCTAAGTGTTGGGGTTCTTGGCAGCCACAGGCTGCCTAACCCCTTTCACATACCTTACATTTGGTATTTCAATGCTCCACCCGAAGGTACTACATTGGCCAGGAAGCGAGTTTTTTTTAACTGGAAAATTTGGAATTTTGCCGAACCCTTGCTATTCCAAGCAAGGTAGGAATATTTAACGTGCATGACAACACTCACACACGGGACCTCCATTTTACCTCTCATCCAAACGAGGGCGAATTTTTGTGAAAAATGATCGCCTAACATTTTTCAAGTTTTCTTGAGTTGATGTGTTTAATTTCATTTTTAAATTTCATAGTAAGGATTTCCGTTAAGCTAGCCAGGCAAAGTAAAGAAAAAGGAAGGTAAGATAATGAATTTATAGTTGTTGTACCGCGTCTCAGCACTTTTTTAGCTCCCTTTTTTATTGGAGTGGGAGCTAAAAGTGTGATGAGACACGATACAACAATGGGGAATTCGTAATGTGATCCGCCCATACGTTGTAAACCACAAATTAATGCTGTAACTTGGATACAACTGAATTGTATTGATGAGGATGCAATACAAAATATGAAAATACTATCTTACCGTGTCCTTTTCCTTGCCTAGCTAGTTTAGCGGAAGATATGTTGTGGATTTGATCAAAAGAAATGAAACTCAGAAATTTCAAGAAACATCTATGAACAGTCTTCTAAGCATTCAAAAACATCTTTTTCATTTATACGCATTATCTAAAAAATCTGTTACATTTAATATTAGCAATTTACAGCTTAGATTTATGCAGAATTTTTATTTACCGATTACTTATTAAAATAATCCTCTCCTAATCCTTGTTAACAATTACAGACCCCAAACATTTCCTAGGCGAGTTACAAAAATTCTGTTTAAAATACTCGGGATAATTCTCCTATCCTTTTATTACTTCGGGTGTTAATGTAATTGGCCAATGACGCTGTACAAAAATCTCGAAAAAGGTCAAAATGCTTTGAGCTCTGACCTTAAAATTGCTGGAAATTATTCCTTTGATAAATAATTTTTTGAAAATTAATATCTTATATTCTTGCTTAATTTATTCGAATATCATTAGGTTACAATATAAACAAATTATACGTGCAATTTATATCGCCAAATAGCGCTTATAAAATTATCATTTCCAATGTAATTAACAGCATTAAATACTACCTGGTTCCATATCAGACGTCCATTTCCAACCTATCTTGACCATGTTTGCAAGTGCATTTATTTTTAGTAGATTAAAATTAGTAGTTGTTCTTGTATTAAGATTATTCATATAGAAAATCGTTTAATTCTTGTAGTATTCTTAATCATAACTATGCCTCATAATTCAAAGTTCTATGTTACATTTTGCATGTCGTATAATTAATTATAAATTACTCAAAACTTAAAATAAATTAAAGAATTAATCTTTATTCGAAACTTGCATGTTCAATGTCGTTAAATGAATAAATGAATTGCTGAATCTGAGTTTTTGTCTTATATACGAAAATTCTAAATACGTCATTTTTTCGATTCTACTCTAGTTCGTATTCCCAAGGATTAGTCACGGATGACGTAAAAATTACGCCGATTTTGCGTTTTAACGAACTAATTAAGTGCGGTTGTATAATTTATAGCTAGCTTTTGATACATTAAAGCATAGCCGTTGTTATCTCTCTCTCTTAGAACTATTAAGCGCGTTATCTATTTTATTTTCCGGTTTTTTCGATAGTAGCGTTTTTTCAAATTGGAGCATTTATTCATTGATACAAAATAATCAGCTCATTTAATGACTTTTAGAACATTTCTAGTAAAATAACATATATAATTTATGACTTCTCAAATTGTCTCTTATTAGAAAACAAACATTCTAAATTTTTGTAATTAATTCGAAACTAACTTTATTGAAAAAAAGATTCGTTTTATTTAAAACTCAAAGTGATATTTTTAAGGAAAATGAATATTCTATTTTTGTTTTAAATGATATATCTACACACGGAAAATATGCCTTTCTTTTACAAGGATGCAATGAAAACCTGTTATTAGAAAGTATAGAATGATTATTTACACGACTAAAATAAATGGTCTCGTAAAACATTTCCAATCTTTTATTTACACTGATTAAAATTTGTTTGAAGTTAGATAGTGTTATTTTACAGGAAATCTCATAATATGTGCTAATTGAATACACTTATGTTTATACAGGGTGGAAAAATTAAATATTAGGAAATTTTATTTATATATATATATATATATATATATATATATATTGTTGGGGATTCAAAGGGTTAAATCAGGGGTAAACAATAAAATTTCAACCACCTAGTATATAGAAAAGAACGAATTATTTACGCGCAAAATTAATTTGAGTCATTTAGGGAAAACGGACATGTATTGACGTATTTTTTATAATTAATAATGGTATGTTAGAAATTACATAAAGAAAAAACAGTTTTAAAGCAAATAGAAATTCATAATTAATTTTGATTTATTCTAATCCAACACGTACAAGCATAAGAGAACGTGCTTGCGTAACAAAATCAATAATTCCAAGGTAAATATAGTTCGTTTTATACAAAAACGTCGAAATATAAAGTCTAAGAATTGTTGTGCTAAACGGTCGATAATTAACAAACACCTGCGTTTTAATAGGTTACATTCAAAGACTTCGAGCTTGTATTAAGATAGAACTTCATAGAAATATTTTCAACCGTCAGTTTGGTTTAAACCACAAGGCTAACAAAACTCTTAAATAGCGAGGGAAATGCACGATCGGTTATATACTACAGATAGAGACAGATGTAAAAGCGTTGATCTTGAAAACGCACGTACCATATACACGTGGAGTGGAGATAAGCTGTCAGCAATATCGATTTTCTATAACTCAAGTGGGGTTTTAAACGCGACAGCAGACATGCATAAGACAGAGATGAAGATAGTGCAGGCTGGGTTTGTGATGACAGAAAATTTTGTCATTGGTTAAAAACGGACAGTTTTCTAAACGTAGGCACACGCGAAGGTTGGGATACATAGATTTGAACATAAGCTTTTCACTTGAAGTGCGTACGGGGGTAGGATTTTGAAACGATATAAATACTCGCGCTAAATTATTAACGTTCCCCTCTCTCTTGTCTTCTCTTCGCTTTCATATTACTAACTTCGATAAAGTACTGAATGCTCACCACCAAAATAGTAGAGTTTTTTTGTGAGTATTGTATGTGTTGATAATACAGTAAATATAGTGCTTGCAAGTGTAAAACACAGTAGTAGCGGGCATCTGTTTATTAATAACGCGAAATACGTGTAGTGTATATGAAATTAATAGAGGCTACCACAATACAAAGCAAAAAAATCAATAAATGGAAGCATGATATATGTGGGGTAAGCATCACAAATAACCAAGATTGTACGCTGATATGGAATGGTACTATGAAACGAGGCGCTTGGCTCGGAAAAGGTGTTATCGTCTGTGGACCCGCTGAGTATCACAGCGAATGGTAACGAAGCCGAGCTGTTCTAGCGATCATCTTCGAAGGAATGGAAGCCTGAAGAATTCTCCAGGTAATTTATTTGAAATTTCTGTTGTCTGATAAACTCTTGTGAAATTTTGGTGCTGTGTGAGTGAACTTTGGGGTTTATTTATGGTTGTATAAACGTATTGGAAAAGATACATGTACTGGACAATTTATTGAGGTTAAATATTGAAAAGGGGTGTATTTAAAACTTACAAAATTTTATTTTGGATATAAATTGGATTGTAAAGGATAGACGTGTCTATAAATTTTGTTTAATTTATGCAAGGTGTAAAAGGCATATATAAACTAAACTGGGTTATTATGAGCTCACCATACTCCAGTGTACAGTCAATTTAGGGTAATATATGTGGCCCATCTACTCATATCTTATTTAATTTGTTTGAAAATAATTAGAAAACCAAGGACTTTAAAAACATATCACATTTTGAGTTTGTAATTAGAGTATCAAACTGTTTTTTATACATGTGAATAATTTATCTGTTAATAGCTGTAAATAAAAGGTTGTATGATTGTTGTATTATTTGGTGATTTTATTGAATGGTGTGCGAGTGTGAAAGAGGAATGGTTGTAAATTTAGGTATTCAAGAGGAGGCACAACTAAGCTAGCCAGGGAAGCTACTGAAGATTTTTGAAGCAGAAATAAAAGAGTAAGAAATGTTTTTTGAAATTTGTGCATTTTTAAAAATAATTTGATGACACTGGTGAAGCATATCACCTTAATCCCCGATTCCACGGCAATATATATATATATATATATGTATATATATATATATATATATATATGTATATATATATATATATATTGCTGTGATTAAGCTCTAAAATCGTGCCCCACAAATTGGGTTGTCATAAATTTTTCCTGAAAAAAAAATTATAGTAAAATTCCAATCTCTCTGGAAAAGCTCCCCTAAATCAGCATACCACGGCTAGCTCTTCTTCCAGCTTCTTCAGAGATACTTACCCATCCTATGCTTACTTTCTCTCACTTAGATTACCAAATAAAATTACCAATCAAATAATTTAACGAAACATACCTTATATTCATACAAATCAAAAAATTTTACGTTTCACCAGCTCAATATTTACAAAATTTGATATACACAGCTTTATAAATTTTTACAATATCCACCATTAAATCCTTTTAAATTTAATGAATTTAATTTATTTGCATACTTTTTTACTTACAGTTCAAGTAAATGGACCTATCTTGAAACCCTAAATTGAGATTTAATCAGATCTATGGTGAGCTCAGTATAAACCCTGTTACTCTAAATGCATAAATAAATCGCATTTTTGTTTTCAACAACTCAAAAGACCCGTTTACTTTTTACATCAAAATTATACGTCATGTGTTTATACCTTCAAATAATAAATTCAAATTGTCTTTTCATATAATCTTCAAATTAGATTTTATGTTCATAAAATATACATCAAATATGTCAAATTACTTTAGCACAAACTAACAGCACAAAATGTTCAAGCAATAACAAAAGGAAACAAATTTTGCTACCTGGTGTAAGCTCTTGCACCCTCACCTCTGAAGATGTTGTCCACCAAAACCTCGTCGTTGCATTCCATTGCACTTCCCCCTGCTACATGTACATCAAACTCATTTCCACACGTTATCCAATTCTATGCAGACGCCTTCAATACATCTACCCATATAATTGTCCACATAAGTTGATCGGCTTCTGAATCTACCATACACCCAGCACCCTTGTTCCGAAAAAATACTAGTCTCGCTTACCTTAGTAACATATTTTGTTCGTTATTCGTTTTTACATAGAGCACCGTTTATAACATAGCACCTACTCGTGCTTTCAAACACTTTTAATTTAAATTAAACGGACTGCACTATCGCCGATTTACAAAATTTTAACTCAGATGTTACATCATATAGGTTTAAAGCGAACAGAAAAAGTAAAAAAGCCCCACTACGTCTCCTAGTGTATTTATAATCGTTGAAGCCTACCTTCTGAACCCCGTTTTCATCAAAAAACACCACCACTGTAACCGATTCTGAAAATCCAAAATGCAACGATCCTTCAAAACTAAGAAATTTCTCATTCCACTCAGCTTTAGTTCCAAAATACTGACTATCGTCCACAACGGTCGCAATGCTCCTAGAAAAGTCTTTCACTCCACTAGCAATTAGCCAATCCAGACCATTTCCTCTGTCGTAGGTCTATCATCCAACTATGTTATGCTCGTATAACTCATATTCGTTGTCTTTATTAAAATCCCACTATAGCAACATAAAATCGATATTGTTGTTAGCCTCTGCAAATTATCGCGCGCTTTAAATGGCTGTTTTGTCGCGTGTTCTAAATGACTGTTATATCGCGTGTTTTAAATGGTTGTTTTATTCAATGTCTGTTATCTGTCATCCTCGTATTCCTATGCTATTTATATTCCGTCTCTACTTTGTTATCAAAACACCTGTTGTTTCTCACCCTTCGCTTCGACCGTTAGCACAAATTTCTAAAGAATTATTTTTCAACGTACATTCTGATTTCTTGGTTTGTTTATTTGTCTGTCAGTCTATTCTATGAACTGATTGCCAGTTTGACATTGTATTTTCCCATGTTGTTTAACCTGTAGATTTTCTAGGATTTGTTTTTAACGAACGCTTTGTTACGTAAAATGAATATATGCGTTTACATGATCGATTTTATATACAAAAGCTCTTCCTTATTATTTGATGTGCTCGATTTACAACCTTCGAATATTAAAGCTAATTATACTCGTACTACCTTTGAGTTTTTAAGTACTACAAAGCTTCCACACTATGCCACTTTAACATTACGATTTATTAATACATATGTATGCGATTATTCGTTTGTTTTAAGGTCAAAACTAATTAATTTGGAGCGTAAATAATTTATTTCTGTTTTCTATATATACGGTCCTATCCCTCTTTATATATAATTTACACGATAATATATATATATATATATATATATATATATATATATAGTTTGAAAGTTATGTAAATATCACTTGTTTATTACTTTTTAGATGAATCCCCAACACACCGTTCCTACTCTAGACGACAATGGATATTATCTATGGGACAGTCATGCAATTAACGCATATCTTGTTGGAAGGTATGGAAAGAACGATTCTTTGTATCCAAAAGATCTTAAGAAAAGAGGAATTGTGGATCAACGCCTGCATTTTAACTCCAATATTTTGCAACCACGATCGGTGGCAATAGTTGTAGGTGTACTAATTTTTAATAATCTTTTTGCTCAATATTTTTATCGCTAAGGTCTGTCTTTAACAAAATGCTAGTGACATTAGATACGCTAAAGCCTGCTTGAATCGTATACATATTACAGTACATATCTTTCAAAATTATCTAATAATCTGCAACCTATGCATATGGTCACAACAATTTAATTGCAGCTGTATTAATAGTAATTTTAATAAAATCTTTTTCTTGGTGTTAGCAAACGGCTGCACTAAATTTCATCGTATTTGAATTGTATTATAGATCTTATATCAGTGAAAAAGTTAAGAAACAGATATCTAAAGAGATGTTAATTGAGAGTTAGTTATAAAACAGCGTAGCATGTTGTGAAAATTATTGTAAGAATTTGACATCGATTCATTTGATGGCAATTTCAACCAACCTCTCAATTTAAACGGTTACTTATTCATCACCCTGTAGGATTTTATTAAAATATCCAGTTATAAATTTAAATACTTCAAATCTATCCTATTTTGATATAGCATTAAAAGCATTATTAGAGCATTTGTTTTCAGAGATATTACGATGTGGTGTATGTGTTTCTTCAAGGGTATTTTCGCTTCGCTTATCTTAACACGGATTATTAATCGAGATGTTAAATTTCTGCAATTCTATATGAAAGATAGACAACTCTTCTTATACATCGTTAATAAGTTCTTGAATTTGATGTATATTCGTTGTTGAGATCGCTTTGACTGGATCTACAGAGTAGACGTCAATTTGGATTTTTCATTGATTGATTTAATTTTCACTTGTTAAAACGAAATATTATGCTTGTAGCTGTCGGGTTATCTTTGATTGCACGATGAGTATATCTCATTAGTTCCTTTTTGAGAAACAGTTTTAGTTTCGTTTGTGTAAAATTAGAAATATGCGATCCCCATTAATAAGATGACAACTCTAATACCTAGAAGTGAGACTTAACACATTTTGGTTGTAGATAAATAAATTCAGTTACAACTTATATAAAATGTGTTGCATTAGATGTCAACCATAAGAAGTTGTTGTGCCCCAACAATGAATAAGCATAACTTACAAAATCACGCCAAAATAAAATTAAAACGGGAACGTCATACGAAGCTGTAAAACTTACAGGTGTTTTTGCCTCTGCATCGTTTGATGACTTTCATCAGTAAAAAAAAGAATGGGGCTGCATTTTCTTGGTCAAGTTTTTCAGGTTATTCATCGTGCATCTTGCGATGGTACGGAAATGAAACGAGGCAGCTGTTTTGGTTGAGTATTTATTAGATAATAGATCGGCAGTGACTTTCCTATAAATTTGTTTATATAAATTGTTTTTAGAGTCCTACTATTTAGGTGCAATACTAGTACATCATTCAGTGCTACATGTAGCAAAATGCATTTCGGTAGGTAGATGGGTCTTTCTTTGTATTTCTGTTGCCTACCATGTAAGTTTATACTTTTCTTAATGAATATATTACATATATAAAGATTTAAAAATCTCAGTAACCACATGACTGAAAACAGTCCAATATACATATTTTTGTTTAATTTTTACTTTATGTAAATGTTATAACTCCTAATTTTTAAATAGAAAATATGGGCTTGTGATATATCGTTTGAAAGGTCTCTTTATTATCTATTAAAAATGGTATTATTTTTACATTTATTGCAAAACTTAATATAAAAAAATTAAATCATCTTATTACTGAAATTCCCTATAACACACTCAAAAACTAATAAATAATACTGTTTATCTGTTCATAATTTAAAAAGAAGCACCATGAATGTTAATGAAGTAGATGTTTAAAATTTTCTCCGTGAAAGTCTTGGCAACATCCTAATCTTAAATAAAAATATTTTCTAACTTTATTTAACATGGCGTGACCGACCTAATCGCAAGGTTTACTCATCTTCTTAAGTCATATAAATCAAGAAGTTTAGTTTTATACACAATACTCTTCACATATCCCTAAAAAAAGAAGTGAAGGGGGTTAAGTTAAGCCACAGGTTGCTTAACCCCCTTCACTGAATCTCGGTGAAATAAGACATAAAATTAGAAAACAATAGAAGGGAAGCTAGCTCAGAATATAAATAAGTGCAGGTACGTGTCCAACCAGTTTTGAGATGAAGATCCAATGATGATGATGATGAAGCATATTAACAACCCCTGTAAAACAGCATTGGTATCTGACAAGTGTAAACCCGCAATAAGGTTACCTCACAACCATATACAATCTCCGTTAAACAGTATTGGTATCTGACAAGTGTAAACCCGCCATAGGGTCGCCTCAGATCCATATACAACCTTCATAGAACAACATTGGTATCTAACAAGCGTAAACCCGCCATAAGGTCACCTCAGAACAATGTTAAAATCTACCAAAGAGGTAGCCTAAATCATAATGATTTCCCCTTCAAAATAAATATAAAAAAACCACTACTTAAGCCTTTTAATAATACAATTGCACACTTCTTTAATAACCATCCTCTAAATTGTATAAATAGAAACATGTTAAAAAATGTTTTCCAATTCCCAAGTTATTGAATTTTTACAATAAAAATTAATCAGCTGATTTCACGTTAAGCGTATTGGCTACCTAAAAAAGTCGGTCCCAGGCCGTAACACAAATTGAAGGCAATCATTCATTTAAACTTTAAAAATTTTTGTTTAGTGCACTCAAACCAAATATTTCAAACATGAATAAATCAAAGTCACCTTCAATTTATGTCATAAATGTCAAACTTGAAGTTTTTATTATTTTGAAAACGATCCTAGGTCATGGATCGAAACGTTAATAAAGATAATTTTAAAAACTATGAGTGGCTTAATCCCCAAGGAAGATTAAGAAGAATACTAAACAAACCACAACAAACATACAGGGAGTATCCATATGACATCCTTAAGGATTTGGACTATGAACATCTGATGGTCAACCACTCGTTGACCTTCAAGGATCCGGAGACGGGGGCTCATACCAACACCATCGAGGGTCTTTGGAGACATGCTAAGCATCGTGTTCCCGAGTACAGACGGGTAAAGTCATTTTTCTAGGTTACTTGGCTCGTTTTATGATCATATCGCGATGTAAGCGTCAAAATTTGGACCCAACTGTTGAGTTTATGAGAGCTGCTGGACGTTTGTACAATCCAACTCACCCAAGGGAAGATGAAGACGAGGGTGAATATGATGTAGATACAGAACTTGATAATGAAGATGATATATTTGTGTAAATACAAGCGTCCAACAATTTCGAAGTAATTTTCTAAGATTCTAATACCGTATTAATTTTGAATATAGAATGGATTTTCTTTAATTAAAAAATTAGTAGAAATTTTTCTACGCAGTGGTAATAATAATAGTTGTAACACCATAGTTTTGGTGACGTTACTTAAATGCATTTTGTGTTTGACTCATTGTTAACACCTAATAAAGTTAATGAAATAAAATAAAGTGACTTTGTAAAATAAAACAGAAATTAATAATCTATACGTGCTTATCTCTATATACTATACACTTAATGTTACAGTAAATTTGAAATTTTAGACATAAGTAGGCTTATTTATCAAATTTTATTTTGGAAATCTCAGAGTGCCACAATTCTTATTTTTGAAAAATGGATGTTTCAACGCTTCCGAACTGAGAAAATTAATTTTTATTTTTTTTTTGTAAAATTTAATTTTGACGGGGTTTGGTACCCTTCAGGCAGGATGCATGGCGGGAACTCATCTGACTCGCAAAATCTTCGGTAACCATCACTTTGGCGCCAAAATGTTGAAAATTTGATCATTTCTTATGAAAAACATAAATATGTCTTTGGCGGGTTTGGGCACCCGCCATGGCAGTTTGGACATCGACCTGTCTCTAATTTCTTTTTATCTATGTTAACAAAGTTTTTTTTAAAGATTTCTGGAAAAAAAAATTTGAAAAAATCAGCTTCGGAGTAAACTGAACTTGTTCCCTCGATAGCATATATTTTTATCACTTCGTCAGTATACCGACTTCTCAAAATAACTAGTATCAAATAAACACAACCTTGCGACACTATTCTATGAACTTCCAAAAGTGTATATCAAAGTTTTATGCGTTCCCACTATAGATAAATTAGGTTCACATGGGATATACTACTACATAAAGGTTGGCCGACTTCCACCGTCAATAATTGCACGTAAGGGGAAAGTTGTATAAAATGGATAATCGGATAAGATGGTGTACTCCCGCTTTCCCTCCTCTCCTACTACCTACATTTAATTTTCCAATGCTCCGCCTGAAGGTACTACATTGGTCAGGAAGCGAGTTTTTTTACCTGGAAATTTTAAATTTGCTATGCCAAGCAATGTAGAGATCTTTAACGTGTGTGACAACAATCACACATTGTGCCTAAATTTTACTTCTCATTCGAACGAGGGCATATTTTTGTGGAAAATGTTTGCCCAACATTTTTCAGGTGGTTTATGTCGGGAATCAAACCTGGAATCTTGAGATCAACAGTCATATGCGAACCTGTTTGATCAACAGTGCCGCTTGAAATATCCACGTAAGTTTCCTCATCCTGGTTTTGAATATTGTCAGAACTATAATCACTATCTTCATCTGTCTGATATGAATCAGATTCACCAACATTTAAATAATCGTAGCTGCATCAACGAAAAATAATATAGATGAAAAATATTTTAAGTTATGTTATGTTACGTTTGTGGCGGTGTGTTTAATCAACTTCAACACAACTGTTGCTAGTTGAATAATTTCAAACCTCACCTTTTGCCTCACCATTTTCATACATTTTAATAACTGTTTTGCACGAAATCACTTTAAAAATAAAGAGTATAAGACGTTAAACCCCACATGCCTCCTTGCAAAGTGCTCAAACAAAGTAACTGGTTAGTGATAAACGGATTTAAGTGCACGTAAACTACTTCTAAGGCATTTTAGTTGTTTGAAAACATGATTTTTCTACTATCCGCTGGATGTCACAAAAACATCGAAAACCATTCGATCCGTTTTGCAACCAACAAATTTGTAGTTTTAGTATCTAAACATGTACATGATTTATTTTTTATTAAAATGTTACTTGAATCCTTTTGCATTTGATCCCTTCAATTATTAGTTATCTTGTCGTAGTCATCACTCAACTCCTTGCTGCATGTATGCATTATTTTTCGGAATTAACTAATTCAATCGAAAATAAACTTATCGCTGCTATGCGTGCAGTAGGGCTTTGTTATAGTTTCATTGCTACCACTGTTATATGACTAAATAAATGAAAGACGCCTTTGTAGTATAAAATTCTTGCTAATCTATTCTAATTGTACTTACTATTTTCGCAATGACAAAGTAGTACATGAAGTTCACATTCCAACTACAGTTTAGCAATGAATCTACGAGGGCCGTTTTTTTCAAACTTTGATGAACCATAAATAGACAAGTGTAAAAAAACAAACTCAATTTAATACAAAATGACCTCTACATAATCGCCGTGAAGATCTAGACGTTTGTTATTTCGATAGATCAGCTTTTGCTTGTCTCCTTAAAGAACGTCACCGTCAGTGATGTGAAATGAGCTTGAATGTTGTTCTGAAACTGCTCTTTTGTCTGGACGTTTTAGCTTCCTAGCCAGTTCTTTAATTAAGGGGAGAGATGAAAATTACTCGGTGCTAAGTCGGGTTTTACACCCCCGATGATCAAACACATACAATTTAAATCAACCCAGAAACTGCTGTTATAGAAGCACTGTAAGAGCAACTCGAGAAGTAAACATTTCTGTTCCTTTGTTTTAAATGGCTCGTTGTAGTTGTTGTAAAGGCTAACAAACAGATGCACTGGTTATTGTCCCCGGTTTCATAAACTCAACAAGCAACACACCTTTATAGTTCCTTAAAAATTGAAGCTATAAGCGTTTTATTGTAAGCTTGTTTGAATTTTTTCCGTTTGTTTGGAGGGTACATCCACTGTTTAAATTAGCTTTTGGTTTCTGAGATGACGTACTGAATTTGGATCTCATTGTCACAAACAATTGATTTCAAGAAATTTGAAGCTTTAGGCAAGGACGTCAGCACTGATGCTATTCTACAAGCTTTGTGGTCGTCAGACATCCCATCAAACATACAGATTTTTTTAGAGTAGGTATTCTGAACTATTTTGTAACAATTCAGAAAATTCCACACACGTGACTTATGGTAAACCCCATTACTGTCGATCTACTTTGATAACTCGTTGAACAAGATCTTCTGTTGGGATAGACTTGCATCCTTGTCACCCTTTATCGTGAACGTTGGTTCGTCTGCCGTTAAATTTTCTACACTGTTGAGTAACAGTGTAGAAAATTTAACTGCGGACGAACCAACGTTTACACCCTGTACTTGACTCATTCTTTGGTGAATTTATTCTGATCAAAAAAAGTTAATAACAGAAGCTTCAATCTTATCAGCCACAATTACGAATCATCAGCTTAGCTTAAACTGTCCAGCTGATATCTGTGGTAACAGAGGCTATAATTGAAGAGATGCGCAGTTGCCCACCATGCATTTCCGGTTACTCCCACTTGTTTGATTGTTCAGTGGCTCGATCAAATATTGAAAAAAAACGGTTCTCGCAATTAGTACTGTAAATGCTCTGTATATCTCAATGTACCTTTCACGATTTTTTTTCGTAATCTAATTTATTAGGTTTTACTGCAGTAGGAATTAGATCACGAACTGTTGGAGCATGTATTAACCAAAAAAACAATGGCATGAATGGGGAATAATAGGAAATTTGTTTAATAACTGTCAATAACTGCTTCAAAAGAACTTTATCTATCCTTAGCGTGTTTATCAAAAATAAATCGGTGAATTTGCCCTTAGACATGGAAAGCAAACTTGTTTTCTTCACTAACTTGTTTTCAGATTTAGGACAGTTTCAGCAGGGCGATTCTCTTAGACTTTTCTAAAGTTTACCTCTGAGAAGTTTGTTTGCCCCAAGAAATACATTTAAGTGGCAAAACCTGCAGTTGCTTTATAAAATAAAAGGATACACGTAGTGACGTAACTACAATTTGTGAATCTCTTCTGTGGGACCTGAACAGGGCCTTTTTTGGGAGACATATTGAGCAAAGAGTCATATTTATTTGACATTTTGTGAAACACAAACATTTATAACGGTTCATCGTCAGCATCATCACTAATATTTTAGAGACCAAAATTGCGGTATACTATTTCTCAAATACATGTTGTGCAAAAATACACCCGACTCTTACAATAACATTAACATACACAGAAACCTTGCATTTTCATAACTATCGTTTGTTCGATAAAGAAATTAGCTCATCCTTTAGTTGCAAACACAAAAATGTATATGCATTTTATATTTTTATATAATAAACTTAACTGCTTACCAAATAATTGATATACTTTAATTCTACAAAAAGCTGTAACTCTTGTTTATAAAAAATAACAAAACAATTCAATAAACATAATATCAAAATTTCTTTGTACATGCTTTAATACCAGCAAACTAGTCAATTACTTTACTTAAATCTAAACTACAAGCTTCTTGAATTTCCGTGTTAACTACAGCTAACATACTTAGACGATCTTGGCTTATTCTGTTTCGCAAATAGAGTTTTATTATTTTAAGTTTGGAAAAAGATCGTTCCGAAGTGGCTACGGTGACTGGTATTGTTAAAAATAATATAAACAAAGATACCAAATCATCAAAGGAAAAACTGACGTCATAATATTCAATTATCAATAGATTTGCCAACTCCTGATTGTGGTAATGTTCTTCAACTCGTTTTTAAAAGTTTTTGAAGAAGTCAATATTTGTATACAACTGTTCAGATAAATCGGAACTGTACACGTTCTGAATTGCATTTGCTTTTTAAAGTATTTTATCATCCTACATTTCAATTAAATTTTGTGGTATAATAATTAAAAACAAGCCCGCTAGATCATGGAATCCATCAAACCTTCTGCTTATTTTCCCAATTACAATATCTATCATTTGAAGAAAAACATTTACTTTGTAATAATTTTTTTCGCCCAAAAATCAATAATCTTCAGCTAGTTCATCAAAGTATTTTTTAGTAATTTTTATTCTTTTCTTTGTATAGTCCTGAAATACGCCCCAGTTTTGTTCAACAATTATCGATTCGACTTTAAAAGTTTCAAAATCATTTCTCATCGTTTATATATCCAGCAGTGCTTGCTTTAAAGTTTCTGACGCTTTTGTAATATCGATATCCTTTTTTTTTAGTATAATTGAGTTTAAATTAATGACTCCAAATACTTGAGCGAATGCAACTATATTTATAACAAATTCAAATTCTTCCATGTTCAATTTTATTTTTCTTGCTTCCAGTATTTCATCACGTTTACTACTTTCAAGTTTTACTTTACACAATGCTTTCAAAATAGCTTTGTATTTTGTTTTAATTGCTAGCAGTGGTATTAGTCTTGCCTGTCAACGAGTTGGATTCATACGTTTTAGAATGTCTGATTCATCCGTTATGGCACTTAATAAATCCCATCTATTTATGCTATTGCCGAAGAAATTATAGATACTTTGTAAATGCATGAAATAATTTTGTATTTAACAACATCGTTTACTACTAGATTTAAATTGTGAGCAGTACAATGGACGTAACCTGCTACAGGTTCAATCATTTTTATACGCACTTGAACTCCTGTAAACACCTCACAATATAATACACACAATATTTGACAGTGATTTTAGGTTTGTTGATGTTCTCTCATAACATTGTCATATTCTGCAAGAAGTTGTACATTAGACAAGAAGTTGCCATTGTAGATATCATCAATATCACGAATTTTATTTCCTCTCAACGAATTTATATTTTTTGCTAATTTTAAAGTAATTTTAAATAATCTTTCCAAAACTTTTCGCCAAAAGCTTTCCTCTTTTATAATCAGTTCTTCATGATCTACACATTGAAGTCTTTTCCAGGCATTTTTGACGTAACATGATCGTATATGATCAGCACTTATTCGATGAGATTTAATTTTTTATAAACCTTGCCAATCGTTTACCCCAATGTGTCATCCTAATTTGGTATTTACTTTGGAAAACAATCAGCAAGGCTCACAATATGCCATGTTGTTTTTTGGCGAATAACCTAACCAGGTCATGTCAATTTTCAAATCCGTGCTGACTTTACAGTACAATAGTTTTCAGAAAATGAACTGCTTTTAGAGTCTCTAGGGTAAGGCCCTATAGGGCCAAATTTCAAAATAAATTTTTCATGCCTGTTAGTACTTCTGGGTACAAGACTTTATCAGTGGAATACCTTTCTCTCAAAAAACATTGTGTTTCTGGGTTATCTGTAAAAAAAATTGCATAATTGAATGTTTAATATAAGCGTACAAACATGGAATTTAGGTGACCCTTACATGGAAAAGCAGAAATAATAGAAAAGTATTCAAAACACCAACCAACTGACAGTTGTCTTAAAAAGAAAATAAAAGTAAGAAACATACCTTCACATTTAGCATATAGATCTGGATCACTATGGGCAACTGTCAAATTTTTTAGACTCTATTGCTTCAAGATGGGACGCAGATGAAGAAATAAACTGTGTGGCTGCAAGTTCTGATGGATGCAGTACTGTAGATGTAGATGAACGACCCAACTGTTGTTCTATACTAGCAAACTCGGATGAACACGAGGGAGTTTGTTCAGTTGCAACTTCTTGAGTACTTGGTTGCAGTGGTGCTACATCAGTAGATGGGGATGGTATGCTGAAAAATTTAGTAAACATAGGTACCTTCTGCAACACCTTTCCTCTTTAAGTCTTTTCTTCTTCTCTTGTTTTGCGCTTAGAGGCACCACTTGCATATTTTCTCATATCCGTGTGACTATATAGTATTACATTTCGATCACAATACTGATATATTTCACCTTTACTCTAACGGAGATTACTCTAATATCTGATCAATTTAAACTTTACACCCACTCTCAACGTAAAACATATACTTTTTCTATTTCACTTATACAGTTAACGTTTTTCGACCTCGCACAGAGTAAGTTCTTTACTTCTAAACCAAGTGGTCTGCGCTAACTTCACCATGACATTAATTTAGCTTGGTGTATGCTCTTAAATTGCAGCCATATGATGCTGAATAGCAAAATCCTTTTCGGAATGGCTACAACAATAACTATGTAAACAAATCGTTATAGGCGCATTTATGTCTACTTAACGGTTGTTTTGTTAGTGTAATCTTATGCCCCTTTCTGAAAAAGGTTTACTATCTTCATACTTTTTTGTTAATCTTAAATATAATGAAAAACCTTATTGATGTATTGTTAGGTTGGATTTGTGGAATAGTCAAAGATAAATTAATTTTGTTTGACTTCAAATAGAAAGTAGGTGCCTAAAATATATTATACACACAAACTTTTTCAATCGGAGAGGTCCCTTCATGCCGGGGCCCCCTGTGACCCTAGGTTCTGCAGGTATCTAGTTATATCACTGGCTACATGAAATGCTTCTTACGTCAAATATGCAGTCGTCCACTGTATTAAACTATACCTTGTTTCAATGAATTTCCAGTAAATTAATTTCAGAAAATAACTCTACTTATTTACGTTTCTACTAAGTAGATAGTTATAAAGCATTGCTTACAACAGTAATAATACACAAAAAAATTATCCTTTTGTTCTGATTTTTTTCCAAGTGTATATGCTATATAAAGTAAAAATTACGTCTGTAAAATAATGTATATGTATACATTCAGTCCAAATTCTACATACCCAGTCACCAAACTAAAAATCGAATCAGCATTGACATTTAGAGTATATATTAAACTCGTCGCCACCATTTTGTTTTCGATAGACTACTCAAATAGTTTTTATCTAGATACGTCGTACTTCTAAATTTTTTATACAAGTTTTTTAAACAACTGATAAAATTTTGAACATGTTATAGAAGCCGCTTCTTGGAGGACTTGTTAATTCTATTCCCAAGGAAAGCGAAAATGATATCAGACAGGCATACGATTTATTGGAAGCATTTCTTGAAGGTCGCACTTATTTTGCTGGAGATAATATTACAATTGCAGACTTTTCCATCGGTGCAGCAATTTCATCGATTTGTCCAATAGTTCCCTATAGTGAAAAACATGTTCGTCTTAATGCTTGGTTGGAACGTTTGTCGGCCCTTCCTTACTATCAAGTAGCAAATCAAAAAGGTGCCGATAAACTGATTGCGTTTGTTAAAAGCAAACTTGTTTAAATGCGATATATATATATATATATATATATATATATATATATATATATCACTCACTGTATACATTTCAGTTACTTGTAGTATCATATGAACTAATTTAAGTGAAAACTATAGTAAGGTTTATAGATATGTCTGCTGATAATGTAATTTATTTTATTAGAGTGTTTAATAAAAACCTTTCAAACAAAAGCAGAATGAAGTTGTATGTGTGTTTGTTAGCGTTACGTGGACGTGTGCATGTACCTATCGTCTGCGGGGAGTGTGGGTATGTGCGAACGCGCTCATATCGCTACCCCAATAATAAAGAGGCTCAAGTGGTTGATAAAACTATGAAATCTAGAAAAATTAAATGAATAGACATAACTTACAATAAAACCTGTTCATGTGTGAATTGAATTAGTAAATGTTGTTACTGGTGAAGCTCTACGTCAAATTTAAGGCTATTTAGTTTTTAAAACGCATGGAAGAATCTTGGTTGTGGAAGTAGACGCTATTCATAATTGCAATGGTCATTAATACTTATATTTTTAAATGAATCGATCTATGTATCACAAAAGTCTTTTAACAATACTTGGTACACAGTTCTAAGTGCTAGTAGTTGACATGTTGATGGTTTAAATGAACAGATCGGTATACCACTTATACCTACTTATTATTGAAACATTTAGCATTATAATCGCAAGAAATAAACAGGTGTAACTATAAATTACGACTTTATAAGTTACGCTGTGACCTTATAAAAGCTGGAAACAAATAAGGCCAAGTAATACTTGATATTTTTTTAAATTGAGCAATATAAGGAATAGCTGTATGAAATATGACAAGGCCTAGGTACTATAAACGCGCCACGACTCAACAGAAGGTATTAGGCAAAATATTTGTTCAATGATTAGTTTCAGATTGGTATTGTTTAACCTTTATTTCAGGCGACTAACACTAAACGTAAAGTACAAAAATGTAGCGTTAGGTTGTAAAACAAAAAAATTAACTAAAAATGATATATTAATATTAGTGTTTTCACAAATGATATCACTGATTGATTGGAACCGTTTTATACTGAACTCCATCCTTACAAGCTGTTTGCATGATAGCCAACCAATCACTGGGTGAACAAATCTTCTTACCCTTGCGATTCATAGTAATCGTTCCATGCACAGAATCGCAAATCATTTGTGAATGACCAAGACCAAAAATTTATGGTCAATAGCTTTGATTGTAATGTATTTGCACCAAATACAAATAATTGCAAACATGAATCTGAAAAAGTGGTATACAAGTCATAAAGTAATTTATATGGAGTTAAAAGATGAGTAAATTAATGTACGGTGATCAATAGTGATTATCCAAAAAGAAATTTTCAGTATTGTCAATCTTCTATTCCAGTGTTGGATGTTAAGCCAGTATTGCGCTTAAATGACAGTTTTACTACTTAAACGATATTTTTTCCAACATTTCTGTTTATTTTTTCTGGTTGCTTGTTACTAGAATTATTCAAAACAGTTTTTATTACTAAAAAAATCTAAGACGCATGTACGCCTTACAACCAAACTTACGAAAATTTTATAAAATGAAATTATATATTTTAAATTAAATAACTAGTACTTAAATGTTAAACAAAATTTTATTATTATAAATATAATTTAATAAATTTTATTGTTTTAATCAAGCTTGAGTCGAACTACTTAATGATATAAGCTCCTAGCACTACTCAAACAAACAGAAAAATAGAGAATAATTAATTAAAATTGTTAACATATATTCTGTGATTAGTCCCGGGTATTGTGATTCCTCCGAATAAGTCAGTTTGATGTACGGTTGGAATATCTTCAGCCGAATTAGGAATGATTGCTTCATAGTGATCTCCATGTATCACATCTCTGCCATTTCCAGCTAAAGGCTCGCGAACTAATTGATCTTCTTTTGCACAAAAATTATATGATGTGATACTAAAGCCGAAATGATAATAAGAATCATTTGGATATCTATTAAAGTTTATATTAGTTTGTACTGTTAACATTTCTCAAATAAATTTGATTATCTCGAAAACTAAATGAGATATCGAAAAGTGTATAGCGTATTTGTAATCAGCAATGGCGGCGACGACGACGATGTAGCGATTATTTTAACCTAATAACTTACTTCGTAAGTTTGGTTGAAATATAATTTTGTAATAAACTACGTTTGTTTTTAATATACATTTTGACAATAATTATATTGTATTATGTTGAGTGAGTATAGTTTAGTATTAAAGTTTCAATGACAAGTAAAGGATATTGATATTGATATCTCCTCGGATAGTGTATTTTGTGGACAATCATTAATGTCATACGATATTAATCAACCATGGCTTAGAATGAAAAATTAATGACCAAACGTACTCATTCTTGTTTTGCCCACCACAACCATCAGAAAATGACGTGACGTGCCTAGTGTCACTACTTGTTATTTTAAGGATGTGTTTGAGCATTGATGATGCTATTTCAAAACTGTCACTTTGACTTATTGTCTCGTTCCAAATGTAACAAAATGCATTTCTTGTGCCATTATCATATGTGGTATAATTGAATACATTCAGCTTATGTTTGTAGTAAAAGCTTTTAATTTCAATAAAAGGAGCTTGAGGAATTTGTTGCAAGTCCGATGTCAAGCAAACGTATGTAATATCGTTGCATGCTCTTTGTGGATCGGTTTCCATTTCCTCCCTTGCGCGATCTTTTTCGATACGATGCAAGTCGTAAGTAGATCGAGCAATCTCTTTTGCATTTAAATCCACAATTTGGTTGTACTTGGCACAAACATCACACTCATCCTTCTTTGGATAGTGGAAACCTAGATTGTATTCTGTTCTAAAGATTTGAAAATATACATATTAATTTATTAACATCTTTCCAAATGTGATTTTAAACTCATTCTTAAATCTAAACATCTGTCAAAGCGAAAGTGTTGGTGAAAGATATTGCCCGTTGCTTTTAGCCCAAACATAATGGGATGGGACGCATGGAAATGATTGAACCTGTTTATGAATCATAGCAATAACTTCGGCCGAAATTCTTCTTGCATTTTCTCTCCTTTTGTCAGGAAAGCAAATACCCGAATGTTTTTTAGAAAGAGGTCTTAATTTTCCTTTCTGTTCTTTCAAGTGTCCGTATAAAGGTTGCCCTGCAAACTGCATGGTCTCATCAAATTTTGGAAGTTGATATGCGATTGTATAAACCCTCTTTGATGTTTTTGAGAGGGTTCGCTTCTTTTTGACCTTCTTGCACAAACTTGCATGAAATTTTTTTGTTGTTGGAGAACTTTCATATTTCAGTAGCGTGAAAACACCGCCTCTTGATCGTCTTTTGTATAGCCAGTGGGCAGATCTTCGACCTTACACTTTGGGTTTCCTCTGCAATTATAAATGCACTTACAGATTATATCATGAAGTTTGCGTTTTTGGTATGTAACAACTTTCTTCTTGTTACGTGCCGAAATCGGCCGTAGACATTCATATAGTTTTGATATGCGAAAGTTTTGCGCCATAAATTTGAAAGACTTGTTGCGCGTATTTCCGTCACGTCTGAGTGCGTTGCGCGAGATTCGCGTTAACGCGTGTGGGGGAAGAAGAAGGTGGGGAATTTCGGAAAGGCGGTAGGGACTTGCGTTTGAAACGCGAAGAAGAGTGGTTGTGTGGTATCTTATCGTATCTTTTTGGGTCATGTAGGTCCCTTTTTTGCCTTTTGATTATCGTTCCCTATAAACCCGTTCCTGTCGTTCCCTACATATAGAAAGAAAACCAAATTGGAATTTGGATGCAACCTGGCTCAAGATCCACGACCCGAGAACCATCATGAAGTAATCCGGATGCAAGTCGCCATCATGAAGTAATTCGAAGGAAGCTTTACCTATTCACGTGAGTACCCCGTGGGGGTTTTTTATATAATTTAAACAATTGAAAATGTGTTGAAATAATTTGCATATTGTGTGAAGTCATCGAAATTTGTGCGTCGATTTTCACATTATGTAATATCGTTACCAACTGTCTTTTGTGTCGCATGTATCGCGTCGACGGAACTGCAATATTCTTTGATTTAGAAAAGTCTGAATATTCCTCCCCTGAATTTATTGCAATTTTTCTTTTTTTTTGATTCTAAGTATCTGGTTGGCACATCCTCTTACGAGATGTATTCCCTCGGATAGGCATATTAAGAAAAATATTGTCTCCTAAAGTATAATAAGAAAATGTCACAGATAAAAATTCATGTCAGATTGGCGTCCAAGTTTGCTATAGAGTGGTGTTATTTAGGCGTTACCTGTATTGCTGTTAGAAGAATTGCTAATCGAGAGTTGCAAATCCACAGTTATATTAGTAGTTTTTTCGTTTTCAACATTGATATTACCTAAAATAGATTTCATTAAATTTACATCGTTTTCCCGTATTTTTGTAAGTACGCCCAAAACTATCATCGTCTAAATGATAAAAGCTAAATAAATCAGACTTTAAATTGCCAGAAATTATCTGTGGTATTAATACTATACTAGCTCGATTAAGATAAACATAGGCTTACATGAATTTTTCGAATCTCCTTCGAAGTTGTGCTGATTAGTAAGACCTGTCTTTGTCAAAGGCAATACCTCAAGCAAAGAGGTTCCTTTTTCCATAATATTCTTTTTATTTGTTTTAGAGCAATAAAAAGCATCATCTACAAGTTCGACAATTTCCGGGGGTTGCGATTCTAAAGTTTCAGTAAACACATCTGGATTAATAATGTTGAGTTTTATAAACATACAAGGTACGCATACAACATTTAGTGTGATGTACCACAAGACCAAGTTATATTACTTGTAAATAGTATAAAATTGCATAACTTTTAATTACAAAATTAAATCAAAACAATTACCGTCACTTATCTGGTTTTCATTTAATACGTTCTTGAAAATTCCGTATACTGTCTGCACTATGAAGGGCTAAAATCGAGTTACATAATAGAATTATTGTTAAATAATATTAAGGTTCCTAAAGTGTGCATGAATGTAAGATACTCCCATGATTCAAAATTGATCATCCACATAATTCACTTGAGTGATTTTCAAAAAATTCCCAACAGTGTTGGATTTCTACTTTTCAAATTCGCTACACTGTGCTTTAATATACCCTGACTGGGTATTTGCTGACTGCATTACTTTGCTCATTTCAACCAACAGCTCTCCACGTGACATGGTGCTTTAGTAATTAACAGCGCACCAAATATATTTATTTGTATCAATGTTGAATAAAAATTGTAACAATCCAAATTAAAGAAACTTTATTTTTAATTAAGCATTAAAATGTAAACTCCACACTTAGAACGCGTTTAAAGAACTGTCTGATAAAATTTTGCAACAGCTAGTGCACCAGATGCGAGATAACACATGGTAGTCTGCAGTAATTACATATTACATTGATTGATATACCAGGAACTAATAAATACTATAGAAAATGTGAGGTACACAATGGGAGACTATAAATTACTTATATGTGGAGACTTCAATTGTCCAGATATTCACTGGTCCTTGGAAAATAGACAAATAGTACCTTCAAAATTTGAGAGCCCTGCCTCAGAAATGATTGTTAACAGCATTTATTACTTAGAGCTCTAACAATACAATGGTATCTCTAACAACCTCGGAAGAGTTTTAGACCTAGTACTTGGTGATGAGATGAACTTTTTTAGTGTTATGAAATCATCTTTTGCTGTTTGCTCTTTAGATGTATATCATCCAGCACTGGAAATACTCTTTTGTCCAAATGCTACATCCGTAATGAGTAATAAAGTCAAAACCACTGTTCGGCTATTTAATAAGGCTGATTTTGTTGCAATAAATAACTTTTTCGCAGAGACTAATTGGAATTTTTTAAAAGAATGCAAGGACATCGATGAATCAATACTTAAGTTTTATGACATAATTTACTTAGCCATAAGCAAATATGTCCCATCCAAAACTATTATAGACAACAAATTTCCAAAATGGTATAGTCCAGAATTAAAAAAGCTGTTGGCGTTAAAAAATAAACTATATAGTAAATACAGACATACCGGTCTACAAACAGACTACAACCAATATTCACAAGCTAGAAAGGAATGTAAATTTCTTATAGATTGGTGTTACCTAACATTCGTAACGAACACTGAATTAATGATACCATCTAATCTAAAATATTTTTGGTCATATATAACATCTATGAAAAAGAAATCAGATATACCCAAACTAATGGTATACAACAATATTACAATGGAAGATCCTGTAGCAATAGTAAATTCTTTTGCTGAACATTTTTAATCCTGCTACACACAACATGATGGAAATGAACTCTACAATATAACCAGTAATATCAATGGCACATTATCAATGCATTTCTTTACCGAAGATGAAATATTAAACAGAATTGCTTCCCTGGATTGTAGTAAGAGCCCTGGTTGTGATGGTATACCTTCTGTATTTATAAAAAAATGTAAACAATCCTTAGTTACTCCACTTTGTACATTATTTCAAAAATCATTTAGTGAAGCATATTTTCCACAAATATGGAAGCTTTCAATAATTTATCCGATTGTCAAATCAGGTTCAAAGAACGAAATAAAAAATTACAGAGGAATTTCTCTAATCTCAGTCATAGCTAAAATATTTGAAGCTATAATTTCACAAGAAATTTTTTATACTTACAAGCAACAGATAGGAATTGAGCAACATGGTTTCTATAAAAGCCACTCAACAGCCACCAATTTGGCCATCTTCCAGAACTTTTTGGTAAACAGTGTGCAAGATGGATCACAAGTCGATGTAATTTATACAGATTTGTCAAGAGCATTTGACAGTGTTTGTCATAAATTATTAATACAGAAGTTAAAGGCAATAGGAGTGAGTGGTCCTTATCTTGGCTGGATAGAATCTTACTTACATGGTCGTCGTCAGCATGTGAAACTATGTGGTGTAACTTCTAAAGAAATACATGTATTCTCAGATGTACCGCAGGGATCACACCTTGGTCCAATTCTTTTTTTGTTATTTATCAATGATAAAGTGTCTATTTTTAGTCAATCCAGGTGTCTACTATATGCAGATGACCTGAAAATTTTTGCTACTGTCAGAAACTTACAAGACTGTAAAAATATTCAGAATGACATTAACAGTTTAATTGAATGGTGCAATACAAATCACCTAAAGCTAAACATAGCAAAATGCAAAGTAATGCGTTTTTATCGAATGCGAGAGCCTTTAACATATGAGTACAAAATCAATGATTGTGCTCTGGAATCCGTTGATAGGATAAACGATTTGGGGGTTATTTTTGATCCAAACCTCAACTTTAATTATCATATAGATAACGTAATTGCAAAAGGATTTAAAATGCTAGGGTTTATAAGAAGAAATTGTGAAACTATTAGTGATGCTAAGGCAATAAAAACAGTGTATAACTGTCTAGTACGCAGTATCTTAGAGTAGAATTGTATTATATGGTCGCCAATTTACAACTCTAGCAAGAACCGCTTAGAGAGAGTGCAGAACACATTCGTGAAGTTTCTGCTTTGAAAACTAGGATACCCTTACAAAAACCTTACATACAATGTGAGGTTACAACTTGCTGGTATAGAAAGCCTTGAAATGCGTAGACAGGCAGCTCTACTCGTTTTTTTACACAAAATAATAAATGGCTACATAGATTCTAAACAATTGTTGACAGAAATAATGTTTAAAATACCGTCTCGGGACACTCGTTCTGGACAGATTCTATTTGAGCGTCAAAACCGTACCACTTACGGTTTTTCAGCATTTATTAATAAGTTAGTTGCCAATTTCAATAAAGTTGATGCAAAGTTTCCTGAAATGAACATATACAACGTAACAGTTAAACAGTTCAAGAAACAAGTACAAACCTTAGTGTTTAAAGCCCCTTACACACTATACTAATTATTAATATTATTTTATATTCTTTCTATTTATTATATTGTTCTTAGTATATATGTTAATGTACCATTTGGGATTTGTCCTGTGGCTGTACAATAAATAAATAAATAAATAATGAAACCGACCCAGATATGTTTTAGCCCGTTTTATTCTATTAATAACTTGAAAAAGACCCTCAAGTAATAAAGTCCAAGTGACACTTAGAACTCTTTATTTGCAGCTCGCACTAATATTTACTCGATCAAAAACGAAAAGACGGATTTGATAGTTGGGCCTTTTCATAGAAACGACTTGCTCTAACAAAATAGAATGAAACTGATTTAAATGCTACATCAGCTCCTTTATGCTTGAATAATTTATATAATGGACCTTCAAATATGAAGAGATCTAAGTGGTACAAAGGCCATTGCATGGCGTTTACTAATAAGTCATGTTCTATATTCATAAAAGTTCAAATGAGAGAAACGTATGTACAGTGTGTCCCAAATTGGATGTATTAAATGGGTAACTTAGTTGTTATTAAAGATACAATAAAACTGTGTGCGCAGTCATGTGCCAACTTTTTGAAATCAATTCAATGGTGAAATCACAAATGAGCGATCTTCTTTTGTTTTCGAGTTATAGCCAAAAATTGATATTTTTAACAATTCTATTAATTCGTATAACTCGTTTGGTTGCAAAAATATCCAAAAATACTGTAATAGTTTTTTATACGGTTTTTTACGTAGAATACAGTGGCATACGCAAATATTTAATATTTATAATACTTTTGAGGTTATAATATAAACTTGCATTTTTTTAAATGGAAACCACAATCGGTTGTCGCTTTATTTAAAAGCTCTTTTTGACAGCTTTTCAAAAATATATAGTTTAGTATAATTATTTTTTCAAATGGCCGATTTATTCCATGTTTTTGGTATAATAAAATAATTTATTGTATTGGTAATTTATAGTTGGCCGCGAAACAAAAGGTAAACACAAAACAAGAGTTTATTATTGTACCACACCACTCTAAACAACAAAGTTTAAAAGCTAGAAAAATACAATATCATAACTACAAATATTACAAAAATTAATATAACTACATCTTAAGTTGAAAATTATACTTTCCTATCCACATTTAAACAGTCTATAATCTATATATGGATACACAAATACACACATACTCACACACCTCATACCCTCACACACACACACAAGCACGCGCCCACGCATGCACGCACGCATGCGCAGACAACCACACACACCCTCGCCTACACACACCCTCACACATAGTATATATAAAACACTAGAACACAGATGGGAATACTACAATAGTTTTATTTACTGATAATTCAGAGATATTGTTCAAACTGGCCTCCATTCTCTCTTAAACAAAGTTCGTATCGTTTTATTAAAGACTTAATAGAATTTAATAAATAAACCGCCTTAACTTTACGAAATGCTGCTTCAATTGAATTCCGCAACTCTTCAATACTATGGTTCTGGGTTTTATAGATTTCCTCTTTCAAAAAATTTCACAAGAAATAGTCCAATATCGACAAGTCAGGAGATCTAGGCGGCCACTGAACAGGTCCAAACGTACCCATCCATTTATTGAGATATTCTCTATTTAAATAATCACGAGTAATTATAGCGTTGTGCGGGGGTGCACCATCTTGTTGGAACCACACTTTTGTCTTTTTCGAGAGGCATGTCCTCCAGTAATTTGTGCAAGTTGGCATACAAAATTTCAATATAGCGACAAGCTGAATGATTGTTTTCAAAATATGGTATTGAAATTTGCCACCAACAATGTAGCAACAAATATTCAAACCATAACGGCTTTGTTGACGCCTCGTATGTTTTATAGGTATTTTCATTCGACCAGCAAGTGCTTCATCAGACCATATAATGTTATTTCCAAAATTGTTAGTAGCAGCACATTTACGAAGATACCATTGACAAAATCGCATTCTTTTTTAAAAATCGTCGGGAAACAAACTATGTATAATTTTATTTTTATAGGGTCGATATTTATTACGCTTCAATATTCTTGAAGCTGCTGATTTAGAAACACCCATTTCTCTTTCAATTTTTCTACATGATGTTCTTGGGTTTGTATCCACACATGCTATGGTCGAAACAGTAGTTTGCTCTTAATTAAAAACTGCATACTGTTTCGTTCTAGATTTTTCAAAGCAGCCAAACTGTTGTAAATTACTAGCTATCCTTTTAAACATGTTAATATTAGGTTGTTGTCTTTCAGGGTATCTGTATTATTTACAAACGACATAGTAATATTATTTGCTATTAGTTACACAATTACCTGTTAAAATATAAAGTTTTTCTGATAGAGGAATTCTCGCAGACTCAATAAATGCAACTAGCATATCGTATTTTCGTAATTTTCAAATTTTGCCATTTAGTAACAAACTGATGCTTCACTTACAAACTAACAATACAATTTATTGCATGTGCAATAGATATGATTGAAGCTCGTTGACGTTTGTTATACAAACAATTGTCGTTTTTGTTTACCTTTTGTTTCCGAGCCAACTATTTATTACCAATATAATAAATTATTTTATTATACCAAAACATGGAATAATTCGGCCATTTGAAAAATAATTATATTAACTATATATTTTGAAAAGCTGTCAAAAGAGCTTTTAAATAAAGTGACAACCAATTGTGGTTTCCATTTAAAAAATGCAAGTTTATATTATAACCTCAAAGGTATTATAAATATTAAATATTTGCGTACGCCACTGTATTCTACGTAAAATCCTATAAAAACTATTACAGTATTTTTGGATATTTGCAACCAAACGAGTTATACGAATTTAAATTGTAATAATTTTGGCTATAACTCGAAAACAAAAGAGGATTGCTATTTGTGATTTCACCATTAAATTGATCTCAAAAGTTGGCACATGACTGCGCACACAGTTTTATTGTATCTTTAATAACAACTAAGTTACCCATTTAATACATCCAATTTGGGACACACTGTACATTAAAATGTGTAAATTACAACTATTTTTCTTACATAGTCTATTCAGAATGACATTAACAGTTTAATTGAATGGTGCAATACAAATCACCTAAAGCTAAACATAGCAAAATGCAAAGTAATGCGTTTTTATCGAATGCGAGAGCCTTTAACATATGAGTACAAAATCAATGATTGTGCTCTGGAATCCGTTGATAGGATAAACGATTTGGGGTTATTTTGATCCAAACCTCAACTTTAATTATCATATAGATAACGTAATTGCAAAAGGATTTAAAATGCTAGGGTTTATAAGAAGAAATTGTGAAACTATTAGTGATGCTAAGGCAATAAAAACAGTGTATAACTGTCTAGTACGCAGTATCTTAGAGTAGAATTGTATTATATGGTCGCCAATTTACAACTCTAGCAAGAACCGCTTAGAGAGTGCAGAACACATTCGTGAAGTTTCTGCTTTGAAAACTAGGATACCCTTACAAAAACCTTACATACAATGTGAGGTTACAACTTGCTGGTATAGAAAGCCTTGAAATGCGTAGACAGGCAGCTCTACTCGTTTTTTTACACAAAATAATAAATGGCTACATAGATTCTAAACAATTGTTGACAGAAATAATGTTTAAAATACCGTCTCGGGACACTCGTTCTGGACAGATTCTATTTGAGCGTCAAAACCGTACCACTTACGGTTTTTCAGCATTTATTAATAAGTTAGTTGCCAATTTCAATAAAGTTGATGCAAAGTTTCCTGAAATGAACATATACAACGTAACAGTTAAACAGTTCAAGAAACAAGTACAAACCTTAGTGTTTAAAGCCCCTTACACACTATACTAATTATTAATATTATTTTTATATTCTTTCTATTTATTATATTGTTCTTAGTATATATGTTAATGTACCATTTGGGATTTGTCCTGTGGCTGTACAATAAATAAATAAATAAATAATGAAACCGACCCAGATATGTTTTAGCCCGTTTTATTCTATTAATAACTTGAAGACCCTCAAGTAATAAAGTCCAAGTGACACTTAGAACTCTTTATTTGCAGCTCGCACTAATATTTACTCGATCAAAAACGAAAAGACGGATTTGATATTTGGGCCTTTTCATAAAAACGACTTGCTCTAACAAAATAGAATGAAACTGATTTAAATGCTACATCAGCTCCTTTATGCTTGAATAATTTATATAATGGACCTTCAAATATGAAGAGATCTAAGTGGTACAAAGGCCATTGCATGGCGTTTACTAATAAGTCATGTTCTATATTCATAAAAGTTCAAATGAGAGAAACGTATGTACATTAAAATGTGCAAATTACAACTATTTTTCTTACACATACGTCTATTCAATATTGAGGTAGCAATATAGACATATAAACGTTAACATAAAAAGTCAAATGTTTAAGCTTGCGGAGTGTGCTTGTGACTATACGTACGAGAGTGTACATGTGGTTGCATGTGGTTGGTCACGTGTACATGCATGCACGTGTGCGTATGCAGCTTCAATCCGAATTTACTTATATTTTCTTGTCTTAGTAATCACGGAAAACTAATCATTGACTAATTTGTTAATATGATTATTATTCTAAGATTCTAGTTATGTTAGGGATGAGCTCCATGTTGATTACTATGATTTTTTATCTTGACGACCTCCTTTTAGAAGGCATCACTAGGGTAAACATACTTTGCAGTTTTTCGTAAGAGCATACCTTGAGTTCAAAACAGCTCAACCTTTTTGCTGCTGACTTGTTTTCTTAACGTATCCCAAGAGTTGAAACATGCATTAATATTTTTGCAACTGACATTGTTTTTATTTCACTGCTGAGCCAACTACTGTGAGTTCAAAACGATTCAACTTCTTTTGCCCCCGACAATTTATCAACCTGTCAGAAGTAGACAAACTTTGAGTTAAAGATGACCTGTTCGAATTATCTATAACGTTTAAAACCATCTTTTATTTATCACGGACGTTATGAGATTTTATTCTAAATTCTAAATAATGATATTAAAACTGTCAAAAACATTATTAATATTAAAAGAAAGGCACATTTTTCCAAATAACAACTAAATCGTGTTTCGCTTAAGTTCCTGATATACTTTTGAACTTCTTAAACATGATAACCAGTAAATACTAATTCAAGTATTTATTTTCTTTTGGTGAAATCTTAGCCCACTGAAAACCCAATTTTGGAGAGCTGCTAGCAATCAATAAATTTAACCTATGTACATAAACAAAAAGGCAAATAAACTAACTAGTTTTCTAACAGTTTTCCTCCTTGTAGATAGAAACAATTTTAAATAAAACGTTTCTGCTTAGCCATATACTGTAATAATATGTCAAGCACACTACATTTAATTTACCAATGCTCCACACGAAGATACTACATTGTCCAGGAGCGATTGTTTTGCCTGGCAAATTTTGCTGTTTCAAGCAACGTGCATGAGTACATTCACACACACGATCTCCATTTTACATCTCATCTAAACGAGGGTGTATTTTTGTGAAAAATGCTCGTCTAACATTTTTCAAGTGGACCGCGTTGGCATTTGAACCCAGGACCTTGGACATAGTAGTCAAACGCATACCAACTATGCCACGGAGTCGTCTACTATGTCAAGCACAGCTACCTTCATAGCAGGTTGCATATGAATCTATTATTAGTTTTAACCGCTACACTTCTAGCTAGATTCTTCTCTTGTGAACTTCAATTACAACTCCTTTTTCCCAGGAACTCTGCTCTCTTTTCCACAATAACAGCAATGTTGCCGACTGCTATAGATTTTGCCTTCTAAAACTACTTTGTTCTTCGAGTCAACGCAGGCACATATTCACGTATTCAACGTTTTCAATAGTGAAATGCCATTAACTGTGATAATTTATAGTTTCGGTGCACCATTATGACATCTGAATGATATACCTCTGCAAATGGTTTCATTCCTGCTTGAGAGACTACCTGGAAATGATTGGATGTCAGCGTCTGCGGCTACTTACTAATAATAAATAAGTATGTAAAAGACATAGAATTTATAATACTTAAACTTCTAGTAAATAGATACTGTGTGCTCATAGCAGCACTTTACTGAGGGACCTAATCTGAGTAAACAGACAACCAATTCATATCCCTTTTATCATTGTATTTGATTAAAAATTCCTACATTCCATCTGGCATAATCTTTAAAATGCCGCATATTTAAATAGTCGTATATTTGTCTGGAACTCCCAATCTGATGTAAATTGAGAGACAGTATCATTTTATTTTACACTTAATAATTAAGAAGGCGTTAAAATGTCGAAAGCCAAAATTTACCAGACATTGGTGGTTTAATTTACTTTTGCTTGACAAACATACTACTTCTCAGCATGCATTTAGATTTGTTGATATTTTCATAGGTTTCCGTGTTGATCTGTACTCGGAAAAATAGTGCAAGTAGCAACTTTGTTATTTATTTATGGAACAGTGGCCCAAGTAAGTTTCGATAGTATTGGAAGAAGAAGGGTGAAACTTTCCTGGAAATTTTCAAAAGGCTAGGTGCTGTATGAATGTATGTGAAGGAGCATATGATTACATCGAAAACTTGTAGCTAGAAATATTTTATTACTAATTTTGCCTCTTGCAGAGTAATCAATACGAGTATGCTCTATATTGATAAACAAAATTAAATTTTACAATTAGTTTTGCTAACTATTGGTAATTTTTTAGATGAATATTTTAATAAGTTTACCCTCTATTTTTTGTATCTAAAATTTATTGCAATCGTAAAAATTCACTGAACTAGGACTTGCGGACTATGCCATTTATCGATAGATCCTAACTATAAAATAATTTAGCCAAAAATTTTAATAAAATCCAAAGGGAGTATTCTCGTGTAAAATAATATAATATTTAAAAAATCTTTATCAAAATTACAGCAGAGCGCTTTCGGCGTTAGCCATCTTCGGTGCCACTACAAGTAAGCATGCGGAAGTTATATAAATCAAAATCTACCATAGTTACTTGCTGTCAACTTAAAAAGTTCGTGTACACAGCCCAGAATTAACTCTTCATAAAATTTTTAATATTTGCAAGATGGTTGGAATTCCTATACGAGATGCTACCAAACTGTTCCCGGACCATACTCGACATGATTGTTGAACATAGCTGTAAAAGCTTTGTTAAGTTAAACGTTTTTTATCATGACATTTAACTGTGTATGTATTGTAGACCTTAATTACATGAGAAATAAGTCCTTGTACACCAAGTTTCGTTATATAAAACTGCACCTGATTTTTAATAATAATAAAAATTCCTCTTGCTTACATGAACAACTGTTTCAACTCCAGATAATTTTTATTTTATTCAAAATCGCCATTTAGCAAGTACAGCGTTTGAAATTTTATTTTTTATTTATAAGTTGTCACCTGCATGAACATATAAATATAGGTTTTCGATGTGGAATTTTCCTCTACTCAAGCCCCTCTCGTTCTCTACTTTGTAGGTGTTACCCCTACAAAAATGTCTCTAACCCTATATGGCCACTCATAAGGCAATGCTAATTTCCCCCTAATGTTTCTTTCTCAATTCAATATTTTAACCTTGTAGTGCTCAAATCCATTGCTGGCTACGTCTCTAAAAGAACACTAACAAAAATAATTACGAATAAAAATCACGAACTCTTTATTATAAATACAATCTCGGAAGATTCTTGGACAAAAAAATGGATAGCTGGAACGACTTAAACGCTATTTTAAAAACTAGATAAACAATATAGTAACGTAAGACGTTTTTTTTAACGTCTTGCAACATTCAAAGCTGAAACCCGAATCCCCCACTTATCAGTTCACTCCACACTTCGGCGCCTACGCACCATTAGATTTCCTGACTATACACGCCTCTTCCGGTAGGAGGCAATATTTAAATTGCAGTAACACATGTCCGCACTACATCACCCCCCCTTAAAATTGTAATATGGATACATATGTAAATTTTAATAATAAAACCTTTTTTTAATCTACATCCTAACGAAGCATTATTAACAACCCTACAATAAAATGTATGCAATACATAAAGGGCGAATAATTTTCTTTAACCCCCTACAACCTAGAAGATTGCTACAACACTATAATAAACTTATAATTGCTATTATTTTCACATCATGCCACCAAGGAACCCAAACTATTTACAGGAGCACAATAAGATTTTAAATGTTTAATATTATGCGTGCCCTTCAAGATTCCTTGATCATCAATCAACTGATAGGAATTTGCACCAACCACTTTATTAACACTATATGGACCCTCGTAAATAAGGAAGAACTTTGCAATACTTGAGTCAAGTGCTGATGATACTGAATGCGTCCTTACAAGTACTTCATCACCAGTTTTGAAAATACTAGGTTTAACGGTCTTTTCTAATCTAATTTTCCTCTTGGCCGCCTTCGTTAAAACCCGCTCTTGAGCTAAATAAATGATTTGCTGTGGCGATAGATCACTTCTGGCTGTTTTTGGATATTCAACTACCTTATGGATGTCACTGGGTACTTTTATCCCAAATTGCAAAACCATAGGGGAAAAACCGGTCACACTATGTATTGCTTGATTTATTTGACGTTCCACTTGGTCAATAAAATATGCCCACTTGGTGTGCTTGTCGAAACAATAGGTACGTAGTAAACGGCCTATTTCTTTATTAACCCGTTCGGTTTTGTTACCTTCCGGGAAATATACTGAAGTAAATTTTGTTTTAATTCCTCGCTGACCAAGTTCCTTTTCCCATATCTTGGAGTGCTTACATTTTATTAACAACTCGTCGGGTAACGGTGGGATAACGTGGTCATTTTCCATTTTCCCGTTCAAAAACCGTGCATCTAAACAGATACGAATAGCCCCATCTTTCTTTGTAACGGTCACCAATGGCGACACATATTCCGTTTTACATTCAGAAATAATACCATTTATTAAAATAGCATCGATTTGGTCCTTAACCTCATTGCGAAAAGCAACTGGGATAGGATAGGATCTTTTGAAAAAAGGAGTTTTGTCTTTCATGACAATCGTATGTTCATACAAATTAGTGCAGCCTGGTGTTTCTGAAAACACTTGACTATAGTTTATTAGTAATTGACAGAGTTGGTTTTTCTCTGCATCATTAAAAGTCTCAGCCGTACTGGCTGCCCTTTCTATTTCAGCGGCGGAATATTTATGTTTCGCATATGCATTACGTAAATTTATGAAGTTAAGTTTTAACAAGTTTTCTGTTGCGTTTACTTGGCAAAATTCTAATTGTTATTTGGATTCGGCTAATCTAATAACTCTTCCCGCAAAATCAATTTCTGCTTTTGTTTGAGCCAACCAATCGCTACCTAAAATAATTTTTTTGTTTAGACGTGGAATTACCACACAAAGAATATCAAACGTTGTATCATTCAACGTCACGGGTAACAAGACTTGTTCCCGAATCCCGGTTAATTTTCCCCCAATAGCTACTGCTACCGATATATTAGATAGAGGAAATACTGGTACCGTATTCCCCATAGTTTTCAGATATGTGTCTGATATTGCAGATACTTGACTGCCGGTATCGAGTAAAATATCTATCGTCTGATCTTGTACTACCCCTTTAATTATTGGTGCTACCTTATTTATTTGTGAAACCTCCTGTTCGTTATCACTTAATAACTCCTCTGGTTCAATGGTACACTTTTTAATAAGCCTAACTTCTTGAATTCCCTTTCGTTCATCTTTACGCTCCTCTTCGTTTCTTTTCAAATTTTCTCTATTTTCATTTGAGCTTGCGTTGAACCGATCGTTGTTTAAATAACCTCTATTACTTAGCCAGTTTTCATTACTTAGATTATGCCCCCAACTTCCCTTATAATCAGTATCCACTCTATTATTATTATTCCAATTAGAACGTGTATTATTTGTATTTTAGCTACTGCCCTTTTGCAAATTTTGATTTGTTCTGTTCCCTAACTCAAAAGTTTCATCAATTTTTCTTACAAATTTTTCCAACTCGTCAATTGAATCAATGCCTCGCAATATTATACTTCTCTGTATATCCTGTGTAAAATGTTTACCTAACCATTCTACCAAAGTTTTCTCACTAACCTTCTCAGTCAAAAAATCGGCTTCTGTGACCAACCTCAATACGTAATCCGCGCGACTACCTGTTTCAAATTGTCCGTATTTTAATTTATAATATAATTCTCGTTGATGATCTACATTCCAATACCTTTCACCAAATAATTTTTCAAACTTTTCATAATTATTAAACAAACTTTCCCGTGCAGCTGCCCATTCTGCCGCTGATCCCTCTAAACAACCAATGACCAAACTAACCTTTGCTGTTTCAGTTACACCAGCACTCTCAAATAACTTATTAATTTTCTTTAAAAATTGCATGGGGTGCATTTTTCTATCAGACCTAAATTTTATTTCTGACCCCCTCAAATCACGCCAAACTGAAAGAAATTTCTTATTTTCCACTTCTAATTTAGGTACTATAAAATCCGTAGGCAATAACTGTACATTTACCAGTTGCTTATTTTCAACATTTTCACGAACTGTTTCAGCTAATTCCGTAATACTGCTTTGCATTTTAATCATATTATTTGATAGGTGTAATAAAACCGCTTGCAATTGGGCTAAACCCAATCCTGTAGATTCGTTCGATTCCTCGTTGTTATGCATTCTTTTTAAGCAAACTATTATTATAGCAAAACTTAACCTAAACCGGTAAAAATTTCTATATGAAACAACGTTCAAAATTGTTTGTAATTACAATATAAAACACCTTTATTTATTTCTCGGGTAACCTTAAAAATACTACACGAGAATCGTTTACTTTAATTATTACGCTAACTTTTTTTTTTCTTCTTAAAATGCAACGTACGCTGTTCGTTGACCTTTCATTCTGAACGTAAACAATATTGTTGCACCACTGCTACGGAATAAACAGTTCAAGGTTATATTTGTGTTATTTGTTTACGCAGCCCGCTGCGTTTAACGGTTACATGCAGCACTCAAAGTTTTCGACATGCATTAATTACAATTGTTCATATCAAACCTGATGCGTTGAAAACTTCGTTGGTCGACTGTAACCCTTACACGTATTTGTTTTTTTCCAAGTATATTTCTTCTTTAAAATTCATAAGCTTTTATTTCTTTTACGTTTTTTGTCGGCAGATCCAACCATTTATTATCCAAGCTCCACGTTGGGCGCCAATTTATGTAGTGCTCAAATCCATTGCTGGCTACGTCTCTAAAAGAACACTAACAAAAATAATTACGAATAAAAATCACGAACTCTTTATTATAAATACAATCTCGGAAGATTCTTGGACAAAAGATGGATAGCTGGAACGACTTAAACGCTATTTTAAAAACTAGATAAACAATATAGTAACGTAAGACGTTTTTTTTAACGTCTTGCAACATTCAAAGCTGAAACCCGAATCCCCCCACTTATCAGTTCACTCCACACTTCGGCGCCTACGCACCATTAGATTTCCTGACTATACACGCCTCTTCCGGTAGGAGGCAATATTTAAATTGTAGTAACACATGTCCGCACTACAACCTCTTAACGATGACTAAAACCCCAACAGTAAAAACTACCAGTTTCTTAATCTTTCGATTACATTTTTCCATTTTCTTTTGCTGTTTCGCTTAGATTTGCCTTCGTGCTTTAACTAACCATTCTGTAGTATCTTCGACCTCCTCCTTTGCTTGTCACGGTCTTGCTGGTATCACTTTTCCCATTAGTGTAACAGCATACATACTTGTCACTGGTATAAAATTAATATGTTCCTCAATCAGAAGTAACCACCTTACCCAACGAGTATGCTGCCCCTGTGTAACTAATCTTAAATACTTTATTACTTCCCAAATATACTTTTCACAAAAATTTGCCTTCGAGTGTCTGATACTATAGAAAGTCACCTAAATCCCCTCTTCCCTCAATGCAATTTTTCTATTATTATTGAAATACGTTGCATTATCCAATAAAATTTTATACATTCGTTCAATTCGCTTGACAAACTGTTTCACACAACTCAAAATATTCCTAAAATATTTTGGTATCAGTTTCCACTCGATATCAAATTACTTAAGCAATCCATAGCCACGATATCCAATGGGCCAGTCGCTTTTATACACCTAATCCGATTTTGTAGTACAGATTGTAGGCGGAAGTGATGGAAAGGTTAGAGCTGATGGAGTTGAGAATCGAGGGGATTAAGGAGTTGATACAGGGTAGTTTATATTCATTTACTGCTGAAGCACAAAAGGAGGAGAGAAGAGATATATGAAGTAGACCACAGGTAGACCGGAAATTTTTCAAATTTAGGGGAGATTATTAGAATTCAGAAAGATGATTGTGCGACTTTTAGGGAAGCTATGGATGAACCAGGATGCAATGGAGGATCTGAAGAAAAATGTGATAAACAATGGGAATAGGATGTATGAAATGTTGTCAGATACTGATGGGAATTTTAGGAAAATCAGGGAGCAGGTTGAAAATTTGAAAAGGATAAGAGTTGGTTGTGAGTCTGGGTATCAGTATAGGCTTGGGGAAAAAAATTACCGGGGTTTGAAGATAAATGGCAGGAGCAACAGATGGTTTATTTGAGCAAGCTGGATAAGAGTAGCCAGAGAGGATGAAAATGCAGATTGTGAGTGTTACAGTACAAGAAAATTTTTATATTTTGTCGGTGTTATCGCGTTCCACGAATTTAACGTGTATTCATTTACATTGCTTATTAACGTAAATATAACGTATTCTAGAACCATCTCGAAAATGGCTTTTTTAAAAGAAAATTACTTAGCTTTAGAAACGCATGAAATGGTATTTTTAAAGAGGATGAATGCATGATTGAACTTACGTTTTAGAAGATTACGAATGTTTTAAATGATGTTGAAGTAATTGAAGATGGATAAACGAATGACGAAAAAAGTAACTGTACTTAAACATGGTGATTATTATAAGCAACTACAAGTATTGGTTGGGCAATATTCTCGAATAATGTTAATTGTGTGTAAGGATTTAGTGGAAAACTATTAATTCGGCAAATCTTTAAGTGCTGGGGGATCTTGGCAGCCACAGGCTGCTTAGCCCCCTTCACTGAATCTTGGTGAAATAGAGCATAAAATTAGAAAACAATAGAAGGGGAACCGAATTGTATATAGGCTGTGTGAGAATTTCAGGGAACTGTGTTGGCTAGTTCAGAACATAAATAAGTGCAGGTACGTGACCAACCAGTTTTGAGACAGAAAACCAACCTAATGACGAAAAAATACGTGCAGATAAATCTGAAGATTATTATAGACAACTACAGTTGTTGGCTGTGAAATACCTGCAACTAATGTTGACTGTGCGAAAAGACATATTGGAAAAATATTAAATCGGCAAATGTTCAAGTGCTAAGGAACTTGGCAGCCACAGGCTGCTTACCCCCTCTTCACAACCACTGAATGTCGTAGAAATAGGGTATATAATTGTAAAACAATAGATGGGAACTGAAGTGCATCCAACAAGAAAGAACAGTGCCTATGATGAAAGACAACAAACATTAAAAACAAGAAGAAAATTGTTGAAAGCATAGATGTGGAGCACAGCACAGTATGCCTATGAAATACGGGCAGTTGGAAAAGCAGACAGAAAAACAGTAGCAGCCTTTGGAATTCTGTGCTTCAGACGTATGAGGATGATAGCATGGACAGACAAAGTTAATAACAAATAGGTTATAGAAATAGTAGGGGAACAAGGATATCTGTAGAGAAAAATAGAAGAAATAGAAGGGCAGAATACGTTCTAAAGCATTTTGGGAAATAGTATGGGATATATTACAAGCAGAGATAGGAAAAAATAGGTAGTTGTAAACCTAGATCAGATAGTGATAGATGTAGACTGTGCAAATTTCAGGGAAATGTGTAGGTTAGTTCAGAATAGGAAACAATGAGGGTACGCGTCTAACCAGTTCCAGGACTGAAGACCTAATGATGATGAAGTAATTTAGTATTCTTATACTCGTTTTAGGATCTTTTCGGTCTGCATAAATGCAATAAAACTTTTATTTTTCAGAAGAATAAATATTTACACATGGATTTTTGAATCAATAAACGCTTTGAATTTACACGGATTATACTTGTTTTAAGATTGGGCTACGTTTTTAAATGGTATGTCACAACACTATGTGTACTTATGTATGTTATTTTACATGGGAATCATACGAGAATATTATAGAGGATAAATATTGAATATTGGAACATTTTACTTTCTTAACTTTGGGTCTGTTTTCTCACAGAAGTGGTGCTTAATGACCTCTTGTGACCTCTTTATCACATCAATATATATTGCTGTTGTAAGGCCCGCGTTGTGAGCATCGCTAAAAGAGTGTTGTGATACTGATACAACAATTTGTAAAACTTGAAATTGTTCACTTACTTTCTTTTCTAACTTTGCCTGGCTAGCTCAACATTTTCAAAATGAAATAAAAGACAGCAATAATACAAAACATTCATGCAGTATAAAATATTTTCTCTCATACAAAAGCATTTACAACATCGTTTCTTTCAAACATAAAATAATTTCTAAGAAGTACTTATTAAAAAAAATTTTCTTACCTTATTTTAAATTTACAAAAATAAATTTTCCTTTTTATGGATGATTTATGTTTATTGCCATGCTTGTAAGATTTGTTTGGCCAAAAATCACTGACAGATAATCTATTAAAAGGTCAGAGTGCTGCAAACTCCGATCACAAATTTTTCTGATAAAATTCTTACAAAAAAATTATTAGGGCTATCTTAAACTAGATACAAAATACTCCAATATTAGTTAAAAATAAATCTAAAAGTAATATTTGCAGAATCTACAGAAACGCTCCTCGTAACTAAATATCTTCTTGTTGTTGTCCAAATTAGTTTACAAGACTTTCCATATTTAAAATCCTCGTTCCAAACAGGAGTTACGAAAGTATATTTTCGGTCAAATGTTCCATTCGATTATTTAATAAAATTTTTTAAAATAGCGTTATTTTGAAGAATTTTCCCTCTTTATTGTAATTAATAAATTTCATTTTTTAATGTAATTTGCATTTAAAACATCACTTCTATATCCATTGTAACATAATAATTATTAAATTAAAGTATGCTTACTACATACTTCAAATATCTTCGCAAATCAACAGCTCGCGATTTAAAATAACATTTCACGATCGAATTTAAGAATCGAATGAATTCCTTAATTAATAAACGCTTCCTTATATATACATACTATCCATTTTCTAGAAGGTTGTAGAATGTGCATAATTACATTCTATATAATAAATGCTTATCTTACGTAATTTTCGTGGAAATCATCCTGTTAAAATCGAATCAAGTCTAATTGTACCAATTTATGTGTATACTTAGTCTTTATTCCTTTATTTAATATTAACATTTTTATTTTGTACTATTTGATTATATTCATAAGAAACATATGGTCTTTTTTCTATCTATTACATTAAAGTAGTGTGAATAATTATAATACTATACTGCCACAATATCATGGCAAACTCACTGGAACCATATTTTTTCATGTGCAATACTTTTTGTCTATAATGTTCTATGAATTAAGTTTATTACTTTATGACTTTCATATAAATAATTAACAATTTTGAACAAATAGAGTGCAACAGGTACCCTAAAAGGAGTTTGTAGAGAAACCAGACATATTAAAGTAAAGTTCTACGATTTAAAACCAAATTGTATGTTTCTATAATAATGAAGTAAGTGCATATGTATTACTGTACTTAGGTATTTATAATATAAGCAAGTAATTAAATTCAGACTATTTTATCTTAAAAGTAATTATCTACAAACGTATTTTCAAATACATTTCCTTAATTGTAATCTAAAAGTAATTTAATTACTTTTGCACGAGTTAAATCATTCTATTTGTTTGATTTCATTTTTACGATTATAAATAGTGGTTAAAAATCTCTAACTAGTACATATTGCTTGTAGAAAGCAAAAGTGATATATCTAAAAAAAAGAATTTTGGGTTATTATGTAAAAGTGTAATTTAAAACAAGGTCTATGCAATGCAACACTTAAATATTAATGATTTAGCAACACAAACCATTGAAAGCAGTTATCTCCGTATTGAAATTTTCAATTCTGTAGTGCAACACTGGGATAACCCAGTGTATCCTTATACAGAAATTCTAAGAAGTATTCTACACTGAGATAAGTGAATTGTCTCCCTGTTCCCTGAACCACCATAGAAAGAACTAAAGCAATTACGATAGAACTTATCTCACTGGAGAAAAAATAAGTGGGATTTGTAACTTCCTGTAGCAATGCTGTCAGTGCATTTTCTTCAGAGAATTTGATAGTGACACATCATTTAGTTGTTTTAAGAGCAGTGGTATATACTTAATTTCATAATTTACTAGGGTTATTCGTTTACAAAGTAAAGCGTGTGTAATACATTCACCGGGGAAATTGCTGTGTGCTCTTGCATTAGCAGAAAATAATGAAACACGTTTATCTGGTAACTAGTCGTTTAATTTTGTCTTCATAAAATAATACAAAATGTTAAAGCATGCCAGAGTTCCACTTTCTAATTTTTAGTATACTTTTTTATATTTATTCATAATCTTTTTTGTTGACAAACAAAATTTCAACAGAAATGTGAACTTTTTGCCACCAAATAGACAAGTATTATTATGACAAACTATAATAAACGTTTTTTAATTATTTATAAATTCAAGCTGTAGAACAAAGTCATCAAGTAGCTGATACCATTCCACAGCAGTAAATCACAGAAAAATATTTCTGCTAAGTTATGTAGGTCTAGCAATGCACCCACATCGAGCAATGCCGTTTGTGAATTTACATTAAATCCCGACCACATCTATGTAGCAGAGGAAGCAAGTGCCATATTTTTAGTGCTAGGCACAGATGGTCCAACTGAGATACATGAAGCAGGTACGATCTGTCTTCGATGTTTTAGGAATCACTGCTAGTCTCTATTTTAGGTGTACAAAATGAAATTAAAAATTACATTGAAGAAGACTTCGACTGCTCTCTTAAAGACCCAGATTATGCACCTGAAACAAGAAACATTAAAACAGCTTCTACTGAATCTGAAATAGAAAATAAACCAATAGATGTAGTTAAATCGAGAAAGCGCACCCAAAATAAAAGTCAATGGGCGAGGAACACAAAAAACCAAAAATTTATTCTGATAAAGGGTATGAGCCCAGGTTAGGTAAAATACACCATGCGAAAAGTCAAGCATCTTGTAACAAATGCAAATATCAATGCATACAATTAATATCTGAAAATAAACGATTATCACTATTTACTAATTTTTATGCAATGGCAGACAAACCCTGTCAGCGTGAATATATTTTAAGGTGTACAAAAGAAATAATTCCCATACCAATGTCCAAACAAAACAATAAGAAAAGAAACTAATAAAACTTATAGTTTTGAAATTGATGGTAGGAAGCTTCGCGTGTGTAAACAATTATTTATGACCACTTTAGACTTAAGTAACAGCACAATATGTACAACGTTTAGGAAAACCAATAAAGAAGGTTTTCTAAAAAAATGAAATGAGAGGTACCAGGGCCAACATTAATAAAACAAGTAATGAAGTAGTAAAAAATGTAGCCGATAATTGGGAAAAGAAGGAGTAGAGAGTGCAAAAACTTCTGTGTCAGCAAGACCATGGCGATGGAGGAGTGACACAAACATACTAGAACTCTCGAAGAGCAGTAAACTGTGATAGTAGGGGTGCGGAGACACTTGTGAGAAATACAAAAGACCAAGAGAGAAAAATAGCACTGGTGAACTTAATAACAACGCTTATTGGTATAGTGGTGTACTTTAATGAATAACTAATGGAACATTCACCATATAACAACAATTAATAATATCACTGGTGGTCGTAATGTAGTTCGCTATGAGTGTACAAATTTTAGAACACCCGGTAGGTGTATCGAAATTCTTCAAATGTACAGTAATATTTTAATTACAATAAATTTTTAAACTATTTCAAGCTCACAAAAATAAACACACGTGGATATGGTTTGAGATAATAACCAAAAGGAATAATTTTATAATTATCTAATGATTTTAAGAATTATTATTGCACAAAATTTATTGTACCGCGAGAGACTTGGAAATTATTTATTTCCAGCAACACGCATTTGCATTAGGAGTGAGTAGAAATTACTAGGAGAACCGGTCTCCGCCTTTGAAGTCAATCAGTAATTTTTATAAGGAAAAATAAACAGAAATTGTAAATAACTCCGCGCTCTCTTTACAGTGTACAACCAAGTTTTCTCATTGGTATAACAGAAATTAATTATGTAGGGCTATGGCCTCAACATAATTAGAAGTTTGCACCTTCACGACTAAAGGGATACAGTTATTGAGAGATTGTTTAAGAACGACTGACTGTGGACAAATCTTCAAGAATTGTTTTACATGCAGATACATGAGCGCGGAGATCACACGCAACACATGCTATCAACGTTATTGTTTTGTTTGTTAAATAGAATTTATTGCTCGTAAATCTAAAGATATAGAAAACCTAAATTTTAGAACGAAATTATTTAGTAAGAAATTTTTATGGCCTTTAAAATAAAAAAGTATTTATTTGAAACTCCAACATACATATTAATAGCTCTCCCAGCGCATTATTGTCGTTCAAACACCATTCGTGAGTATATAGATGGATCACTTAATCTTAACACCATGTACAACCTATACAAAGATAAATGTGCAGCTGAGAACAAACCTTTTTCTTCATTTATTCATGGGTTTTTAACACCGAATTTAATATATCATTCTTTCGTCCAAAGAAAGATCAATGCTTGTTTTGCATGTCGCTTGAAAATTTAACTCTCAATGAGAAAATCTGAAAACAAGATGAATATGAGCAGCATAAAGAAAATGTTTGCCTTCCACATTTAGAAAAACAAAACGATAAAATTTCTGCGGCATGCAAAAATGATACTGTCATAGCAATTTTTTATTTACAGGTGGTGATGCTGCTACCAAATGGTAATATCTCCGCTTTTTATTATAAGAGTAAATTAAACAATTATAACTTTATTATTTATGAAGCAACGACTTGACATAGGTATTTGTTACCTGTGGCATGAGGTGATTGCTAAAAGGGCGCCATTGAGATGACAACCTGCACTTTTCGTTTTTAAGTGAACATTGCCAGGATATAAGAATGAAGTGATATTCTTCAGTGATAATTGTGTGGCCCAAAATAAAAACAAATGTTTGTTTTCAATGTACATGCATGCTCTAAAAGTTTTAGATATTAAAGTTGTTAAGCATACATACTTAATTGCTGGCCACACGGAAAATGAAGGAGACTCTGTACATTCTTGCATTGAATGAAAAAAGAAGTGGACTTTAAAGAATGGCTCTATATACGCATCTACAGAGCTGCCGATTGTAAAATGTGCATAAAAGATCGAACTATTATATAAGGTTTATGAACTTTAAACTCCTGATGTAATAAATTGGAAACTTTTTGTAAAAAACTACAAAAAATTTTACGACTTACAGACAAAGATAAATGTATTTGGAGCAATGTTAAAATGATTAAAATACATAAAGGTCAGCCATATATAATTAAATATAAAAACGACTACACTGAAGAAAACTTTACTAAACGGATTGATGTTAGAGAACGAATGAGAACTCTCAGATTTGATAATATAGTAGAACTCAAACCAGCTTATTAAGAACCTCCATTTATTACAGTCAATAAAAAAAAGATTTACTATCTTTGTCTTAAAGTTACGCTATACTAATGAAACATCATAACTTCTTTGATTCGCTAAGATTCTCTAACAATTCGACTGTTGTAGTAGAAAATGAAAACGAAGGAGGGGTCTCATTAATTTTATAATTTAGTGATGTCTTTGTTATTGAAGATAGACATAGGTTTTTAGCTTTGCAGTCGGTGCTTAGTATTAATTTAGTTTACGTTTGTTGTTCTTTTATACCCTATAGCAGAAACATTTGGCACTATATGGATGAATTTATTTGTTGTCATATCTCAACAGCATCTTTGCGAGCTAGAAACAAAATTATCAAATGCAGCAGTAAGCTATTTAGGTTTTTCCAAAATTCTGCTCTATTTTATTACTATTTCTCAAAATCACATTTTTCATATTAACTAGATGTAAAAAGTGAATACAAAGCCTAGCTTATAAAATTAAATTCAAAACGGAATAAATTGATATGATTTCTTTACTACTTACCAAAAACTAAAACTGTGATTATTGGCCAAAGTAACTTTCTGAGATATCCCACTGTTGCTTTTAACAAGCAGTATAATCAACTAAGGGTGGTTCAGTTTCATTTAAATAAATAAATGAAATGCTATTCTGTTTAGTTTTTATAACAGGTCATTCAACAATATTTTATCATAGTATTTTAAAGATAATCCTTGAAGCATAGAAAATGACTTTTCGTCATTGTATGCATTCACAGCAACAAGATCTACTGAAATTGTTTCTTGAAAAGCGTCACTATCTTGTTTGTTATTTTTTGATTTGGGGTTTTTAAATCTGGATAATTCTCCTTGTACCCATAAATATTAAGAACAATCTGGTAGCTTAAGTAGAATAGCTCCTACAAAACATTAGGAAAGCAAGTATCAAAATAATACACAAATATACCTTTCAGTGATCTAGGTGTTTTCAAAAGTGCTGTTAAATTTTGCCAGTAGAAAAGCTCGTATAACAGTAGAATGAGCCACACTACGATATTCATCATAAAATTCTTAAGATAATTATCATTTTGTGGCAGAGTGCCAATAGGTCTTTGCATTTTGCTTCAGTAATTGGCATTATAAAATTATTGCTGGACTCCTAACGCCTCCTTAAAACGGATTATTTCATTGTGTAGACTGCCGTTGTAGTTCCAAATTAGAATTTTATCGAATTTCTACAAAATTTAAGACCACAAAGCTTTAATCACTTTATTCTATCTTCTTTGTCAGTCCCTGTATTTAAAAGAAATAATAAATCTTGAATAGATGTCCAGTTTTGAAAATCTAAATATTCCAACTTCTTGGAGATCAAAAGTCTTAGATATCTTCTGGCTAAAGATATTACAGTCGACCAATGCAAGGGTGCTAAAATATTTCTGATTTTAATGAAAGATTCTATAGAACTATTAATAGTGTCTGCACCCGTAAAGGTATATCCAGTTAAAAAAGCTTGGTAGTTGTACTCCTAATGAAAACAACGATAGCGTTACAACTAAATATGCATTGAATTTTATTTTGTCTTGAAAATTTTTGCAATAAAGTATTACATCTATTGATTTATTTTTTGGTTGCTGATCTAAATTTTCTACCCACAATGTGACGCACGTTGCTCTAAAGTAGCTTTTCTACCATTACACTCTCCCTGGAGTTACCAATTCCCATTACTCGTCTTGTTTTCAGAAGCTATAAATTATAGTAGACATATTTTCTGCTTTAGTATATCAAAGTACTATCGGAATAGGGGTAACAAGATTTTCTGCAGTGCAGACTTTTAATAAAATAGCAGAATTACTCAATCAGTTTCATAATAATTTTAAGATAATGAGATTGTAGCTTCAGTAACCGATAATGGTTAAAATTTTGTTAAATCATTAAAAAAATATGGAGTAAATTTATTGCTATCTCCTGAACTAGTTCGATATATAGAGTTATTTTAACAGCGGAGATGAAGATTTTGATACGGGTCGGACAAAAACATGAACCTTGAACTGGAATTACCCTTATTTACAAAAAGAGTAGTTGACTCGCAACAAGGCAATTAAAATATTCCAGGTGAAGTTAATGTGGAAATGAAAAGTGGCACACTCTACATGTTTTAGCTGATTTTACCAAAGCACGATAGATATGCAAGACATACTATTAATCCAGTTGCTGTAATTGACATGAAAAATTCTATTGACAAAAACACACAACTAGAAATAGGTACATCACCATTATGAACAAGTGTAGAGTATTTTGGCAAAAATCATCCTTTCCTAATACGATTAAAGTATCAAAACAATTACGGAGCTATGTTTCAACTACCCATATGTAGCATGTGGAATCCGTATTTTGATCGTGTAAGCCAAATTTTAAAAGAGAAAGATAAGCCGAATAATTGTTCCTTCAACTAGGTTTAAAAATAAATTTAAAGAAAATGAAATTGTCTATTTACAAAATACTGCAACACTTTAAGACCACTATAGGTAGCATTAAATATTTTGTAAGAAGAGGCTTACACCTATTATAGCTATTTATTACCATGCTTAATTTCTGTTCATCAAAATTAAATAAAATAAAAAAGCTTGTATCGAAGAAATTAATAGGGGATTTTATAACTTATCGACATTATCCAATTCTGAAAATGATGCCACTGTATCACTATTCACTGACCCTATATTTAAGCTACATAGATTTAATGCTATTAAAGATAATGCTGAAAAAGACATAGATGATGTTCAAAAAGTTATTATAGTTGGTAAAAACTTTCACCACAAGCACAAACCACTGTATTAGAGAACCAATGATTTTTTTTTTATTTTGCCTAACGAAGAAACTATAAAATGCTTAAACTGGAACATAACAAATAATGCTACTGATATTAAAATTTTGCAGTACATAAATAATAATAATCAAAAATTGAACAGTTCAAATAAATATCCAACTATAAAAAATTATTTATCAAATATCAGACATGCTTTACCATTGTGTTCCTGTAGAAAGGTTATTATTTACCACAACTATAAACTCCCCAAAAAGGCAAGAGATGCGTTTGAAAATCTGAAATTATTAAAAGCAAACAGCAGAACTTTGTTGTGTTATATTTCATATAATTTTCTTTCCCAAAAAAAGAAGTTCGCTTTTTTGTTTTCTAAAAATTTGTTCTATTTCTCTTAACTATTGGAACAAGTTACATTATTTAAAAAGCTTCGAGTTATTTCAAAGTGCTTTAAGTTTCTTGCCAAATATTCTAAATGTTGAAGGAGTTTCAAGTAGGTACTTTACCATGAGGATTTGGTGCTTGATGCTTTTGTTTTCAACTACTGCGCTTATAGCTAAAACACTTTAGAAATCGAAAGTATTTGTACTTTTCATTGTAAAGCACCTGATTGCAGTGCTTAGTGTTTGGTAATTGAAATAATTTCCATAAGTGCATGGCCCATCACTGAATCGTTCATATGTCTTTCTTAAGTATACGACTTTTTTTTGATGAAACATAATAACATAAAAGGATGCAAATGGTCGTTCGTTTGTATGTGTTTGTACATGTGCTTTCAGATTATATTTTATCAAAGGGGAAATCCCGGTCAAAAAATAGTGTACAAACGTGCACAAATACAAGAAAAATATTAAAAATACAGTAAAAATACAAAAATACACTGGAAATACACTGAAAATACAAAAAATACTGGACGTATATTAAAAATATTATATGTTGCTAGCAGTATGAAAATACTGCTGTTTTTGCACTTTCTAAGAATCATTACTTGTTGACATGTTTTTGTGAATATCTGCTGCAACACTTCTAAGCATTAAAGGGTGGGGTAATCTAATAACGACTGCCTTTGATATCTGTTTGTGTGACAGTTCAGTATTTTACTGAATCTGTGTTAATAATGTATAAACCATCATCGTATTGAAAACAGAGATAAAAACGATATACCCTAAGTTTTATAATATATTGTGAGTAGTAAGTTGTCATAGAAAAAATATAGTATGAAACTTGCACAAAATATTAATTTTTCATTATTTTATGCTTTTTGCATAATATAATATTAAATGTTTGAAGGAAAGGAGTTGAGCAGAGTGCTGTTTAATTCAAAATACAAAAATATCATAATTTTTCACTGAAGGCAGATAAATCTGTCTAGGATTAATACTGGTTGCAATTCGTAATTACGCTACATTGAGAGTTGATTTATTTTTTCCTTTTTTACAAACTTCTAGATTTAATCTATCAACAAAGAACACATAAAAAGAATTAAACACGTAGTTAGAATAAAATTACCGGTACCAGAAAGATAATAAAAAGCCTTTTGCTTTGCTTTGGGTTTCTATGTTTATTTATTGGAGTTCTTGTGGTTTACGTGTATAAGGACCAATGTTCAAATTCATGTTTTGCGCACATTTTACATTAACCCAAGATGTGTAACGGAACCTTTAGATTTTTAAAATATGTTATATGTATGTTTGTTTAGATAAACTGTATACATGTAGTGGAGAATGTTTAAACGACACAGTCCTGCAACAAACTAAATTAATATGAATGTATACAATGCCCACTCGTATTGTCATACTTCTGCCGTTGTTGCTTTTCTCTAGTCCTCACCAAGATACATACTCCGCAGTAAAAACTTAATTGCTACTTTTTGGTTATAGATCGCTGTATTGGTGGAGTCCAGTGACACATCTATAGATAAAACAGCTGCTGCAAGGTATGTGACATTCAAAAATCTTCTAGTTATAAATGGATACAAATTGCAGAAATAAATGAAAGAAGTATAACTGACCTTGAAATTTTTTCGTGGAATGATCTATTACACATAATCTGTAGAGAAAAATATCCAGAGCACTGTGGATGTTTTTCAGAAAATCCAGAAAAATTTAGAATTGTTTGGGTCACAAAGCAATTTTACATAAAATAATGGCATACTGTAAAGAAAACGCACTAAGGAAAACTATATCTTTTAATGTTTTCTGCTAAAAAATTCAGTAATAGGGTTTTTTCAAACCTGCAAAACGCTTCTCATAAAACAAAGTTTGAATCATCTGACTCACACTCCATAGGTCTTATTAATATTAATTCGATTGAAGAAATAGTAACATTATGAAAGCTTTGAAATCGTGGACTAAAAAAAAGTTCCCAATAGTACGCAATGATGCTTTCTAGTGCATAATATGGATAACGTGACTGTACATACAAAGTTACTATAAGATGATGTATCTCCTAATACGAAGTGCTTTTGAGGAATCTTACACAAGATATATCTCAACAAATCTTTTGATAATTTAAAATGATGGAATCTTTCCAACTTTCAGAATCATTCGTTTAAAAAGCACATATAAAATGCTCCTTCCGCTAGGTTTCCAAATATCAAATCATTTTTAAAGCCTGTTATTTTTTAATTATCTTGTGTCGTAAGGGCCTTTAAGAGCAATGGATATGATGGTCAAACACTGTAGACGGCAATAAATACTACACTTCCAAAACACTAATTTATTTCAGCAATGTTGGCAAGTAGGCGTCCAGTACAATACAAATTGACAATTAATATTGGTAAAATTTAGGGATTTAGGACTTTTGTCAAAGGTTCAAGTCCTCTTAACAGCCACAAAAATGCTCCACATTTTCAGAAAACTCAATTCAAATTAATGCCAGATTCATCCATCATTTCTTTCTTGTCCTTTTTTGACTTAACTTGACATTGCCTCCTTTTCATCTCAAAACTAACTAAATTTTTTCTTCTTTTCGTATTACCCGTAACTGTTAAAAGGACCAGATCCTATTTATAAAACTAAAAAATATCGTGGTTTACCAACACGCCTTTCCGTTATTTGAGTGCCTTAAATTACATAACGAAACAAATAATGAGAAAATAAACTCTTGTAAACACTTAACCAAATTGTATATCAACTAATCAATAAAAGACGAAACAATTTCATCGTGAATTATAGCTAACTTTATAACCGGTCTGATATAAATACCTTTAGCAGTCCGCACTTGAGCTGACCGTACCCTTCCATCTTTACTAACGAATACCTTAGTAATTAATTCCTTTTTCCATTCACCACGTTTCACATTTTCATCCATTACCAAAACACGTTGACCCACCTTAATTGATACTTTTCTTCGTGCCATTTGGTTCTTCTGCCTATTGTCGGCAAATATTCAAGCAACCACCTTTTCCAAAAGGCGTCAGCAAGAGCTTCAGATATTTTCCATTGCTTTCTGCAGTCGAACTCGCTGGGCAATGCAGTAACATCGCGAGAATTGCCCCGTAGTAATAGATTAGGAGTAATTGCTTCTGGAGATTCAATATCCAGAGACGAATAAGTAAGTGGCCGCGAGTTAACAATATTTTCCACTTCAATCAAGGCGGATCTTAAGGTTTCGTCTTTTGGACTTTTGCATCGTAGAATTACATAAAGTGCACTTTTTGCCGATTGTATCATTCGTTCCAAGCGCCTCCAAAATGCGGAGCACCTGGGAGAATAAATGTCCACTTTATTTTTATTTCACCAGGCTCTATATTAGTAACCTGATTTTGTACATCCTGAAAGTTAATTTTTTGTACTGCAAGTCGCAATTCTTTTTCTGCAGTCTTTAGGATCGTACCATTATCCGAGAAAATTTCTAATGGCGTTCCTCGTCTATTTCTAAAATTTCTAATGCACATTATCATAGAGCAGGTGTCAAGTGACGAAGCCAGTTCGAGATGAATAGCACGTGTAGTCAAACATGTGAATATAACACCCCATCGTTTTTCTCTTTTTCGACCAATTGTCACTTCTAAAGGACCAAAATAATCAATTCCAGTGTAGGAAAATACTGGAAGATTTGAAGCTAAGCGCTGAATGGGCAAAGGCGCCATTTTTGGAATAAGAGGTTTGGTTCGCATATATTTACAAAACGCGCATGTTTTCACAACTTTGTTAACTAAAACTCTTAGTTTTGGGATCCAGAATTTTTGCTGCAACTCATTGACAACAGTTTCTTTATCACAGTGTCGCCTTTTCCTGTGAGTCCAATCAACAATAAGAGCAGTTATTTCATGTTTGTTGTCCAAAAGAATGGGCCTCTTTACATCATAGTTGTCAATAATCGGTGCTGCGTCTAATCTACCAGCCAATCGTATAATGCCGTTATCATCCATATGTGGACTAAGGTTATAAATTTTACTAGTTTTGGGTACCATTTTGTGAGCTCGAAATAGCAGAACCTCCTCAGTATATGACTCATACTGAATCTTCTTTAACAAAATATTTTCATCTTGTTGAATTTCCTCTCTTTGAACCGGTAATAATTTTTTCAACAGTTCTTCATGCGTCTTTTGCTTCATCTTTCGAAGTATGCCCATTTTAATGACACTATCGTTGTGTGTTTTCAAAACATTCATATACCTAACAACATTGCATAAAGAACGCAATAATCTTTCATATTTTGAGAATCGTGAAGCATTCAATATTTCATAGGGATAGGTATGTGATAAATGTAAATAGACCTGTCGTACTTCTTCATCTGTACATACTACCGGCTCTTTTTCTATTGGCCATTCGGATGCATTTTTTAAAAGAAAGTTCGGCCCGAACAACCACCTGGGCGTGATGCAGACACCTACAGATCTTGTGGCATCATCAGCTACATTATCTTTACTTGGTAGCCAATACCATTGATCAACAGAAGTTGTATCTAAAATTTCGCTAACACGATGTGCAACAAATACAGAGTATTTTTTTGTGGTTGATCGAATCCAACCAAGTGAAGTTTTTGAATCACTCCACATGAACACTTTGCTAATCTTCATTGACATTTCAGCACATATTGTTGCTAGAAGTCGTGATCCTAACAGGCAACCTTGTAACTCTAATCTTGTGATTGAAAGTAATTTTTATGGTGCTACTCTAGTTTTAGCTGGCACTAGACAAGTGTAGTAAATTTCATCTGTATCTGAAATAAATCTGCAGTATGCACAAGCCGAAAAGGCGGCCTCACTTGCATCACAGAAAACATGCATCTCTACACTCTCATAATTAAACCTTTTATTAAAGTAGCATCGTGGAATCTTTAGCTTTATTACTTCTTGCATTCCATCAAGCCAACAATTCCAACTAGGGACAATATCGGATGGCATCTTTTGATCCCAATCAATTCTGCTTCACCATATTTCCTGCAAGAGTATTTTTGCACTAACTGTGAAAATAGATAACATTCCTAAAGGGTCGTAAACTGACTTGACTATTTTAAGCACTTCGCGTTTAGTCGGAACTTGTTCTTTTGAAATTAGTTTTGGATTAATTTTGTGCAAGTAAAGGGTAAAAGCAAATTTATCAGGCGCGGTATGCCAATATAAGCCAAGTACCTTTTCTGTCCCCAAGTCATTGGCAACATCCATGTTCACAACACTGTTACAATCTACCTTTGGATTCATCATTTCAACAACTTTAACGAAATTTGATATCCAGTTACGAATATTGAAACCACCTTTAGCATGTATATAGCAGACTTGCTGGAAGATAGTTACTGCTTCATCTTCAGAATTAAAGCTATCAAGGTAATCATCTACATAGTGTCTATTTACTATTGCTTCCACGGCACGAGGCATTGAATCTTTGTAACACTGTGTGTTAAAATTCTTTACGTATTGTGCTGAACTTGGCGAACACGTTGAACCGAAAGTCATTCTAGTCATTATATAAGTATCTGGCGGTTTGGAACAGTCCAAGTTACGCCATAGTATCAATTGACAATACTGATCATCTTCAATAACCTTTACTTGGTGAAACATTTCAGCAATATCAGCAGATACCGCTATTCTACCCTGCCTAAACCTAAGCAAAACTACAAATAGTAAAGCTAGTTGATTTGGTCCTTTAAGTATAACATCATTTAAACTTATTCCATTGGATTTAGCAGCCGCATCAAACACAACTCGAACTTTACCTGGTTTACTTGCGTTTTCAACTGAAAACACAAATAGATACCAATGACGTTTATTAACCAAGGAATTTGTTTCAGCAATACTTAGTTTTCGCAAATATCTTTTTAATATTTCTAAGACCCTTTTCTGTAGGTTTTCATTCCTTTTTAATTTCTGCTCAAAACAAATGAGCCTTTTAAAAGCCATGTTTTTGCTGTCAGGTAAAGATACATTATCGCTCCTCCAAAGGAGTCCAGCTTCGTACCTGTTACCTACATTCAGAGTACTTTTTTCAATATTTCCAATGCTCGCTCATTTTCTTAGGAAATCGCTTCTTTGGTGGGCGCCACTCCAAACCACTCTGTACTAAAGAATTCACTAACCATTTCGTGAAGATTTGGTAAGCCTTCACATTCGCATAGGTGACATATATACTGATTTGACTCTGGTCCAACTTCTTTACTATGAACTGTCCACCCCAAACGAGTTTTCGTGGCTACGGGTTCATTCCACAGTCCTTCCCTAACCTCATAGGCAATACTCAATTTTGGATGTTCAAGACCAATCAGCAACTTTGGACGAGAAAAAGAAACTTTGGGAATAATTACATCTGCTAAATGCTTGTACTTGGCTTTAAGTACATCTAAGTCAAGGTCAGGCATCGATAAATTTAATTCTTGTACTGTACGTACATTATAAAGACGAAACTTCTTGCTCTGGGCAACTCCTGACACATCAACAACAATTCTTTGAGATTTAGCATCCTTCTTAACAGAAGAATCAGTCCACATGGTGCAAAGTTCTTTTTCAACACCGATAATTCCTAATTTATTTGCGATATCCGCAGATAACATAGTTGGGAAACTCCCCTCTTCTAAGAAAGCCCATACATTTATTTGCCTATTGTTCTCTGGATTCGTTAACACGACAGGTACAACTTTAAAAAGAGTTTTACTCCTACTACTAAGTTTAGGGGAATGAATCGTAACCGATGTTTCATGAACTTTATCAGTGATTTCATTCGATTTTGAATTTAAAAGTGAAATATCTTGCTCTTTTTCAGCACTAAAGTGCAGAACCGTATAATGATATTGTTTACAACTATTTACATTACAATAAGGTTGAGCTTTTTGGCAAGATTTATAGTTATGCTTTGATAACAAACATACAAAACATAGCCGTCGCTTTCTTACAAAACCCCATTTCTGCCTTAAAGACAAGTTTAGAAACTTATTACTTTCCATAATCTCATGATTTGTAAGACGGCAATAGGCACACCCTTTGACAGCAGTGCTACCCTGGCGTTTAGTAGCATCAGATGAATCTTTATGTACATTAACCCTACCATCCCTAATACCTCTCTTTAAAGGATCTTTTGGCTAATCCCTATCACTTACTACTGCACAATCATAATATGGTTCAAACCAGTTTATAAAATGAATGAGCCTTTGCTTGCTTTCATTATGCTTCTTGTGTACCAACCAGGCACGTCATATACTTAGCGCTAATTTTCTTATGGCTGCTTCCAGTGTTTGCGGACTAGCTAAATAATCATCCGCACCAGCATTCAAAAGAGTAGCATGCATACCACGCAGAAATTCATAAAATTGTTTTACAGTATGAGGCTTATTTTCATTTGGCAAAGGTAATTCTTCTAACATTTTTAATTTTTGCGTTATAATTACCTCCATATTGCCAAATCATCTTTTAAGTGTTTCAATTTTGCTGCCTAGGGAATCTGGTAAAGCAAGAATACCTTTAACAGCTTCAAACACTTCTCCTTTTAGGCATTTGCGTAAACGACATAAATTATGAGCTCCGTTAAATCCACCTTGAACTGTTGTGGATTCAAATTGTGCATAGAATACTAGCCAAGTTTCTGGGTCACCATCAAAGGACGGAAGCTCTTCTAAATAAGGTCTACACGTTAATTGCATTTAAGTTTGAAAAAGCTTTACATATTATCCGGATTGAGTGTATTCCCTGTCGACGGAATCATCAAAAATTCTTGTTTTATCTGGTCGCTGGAACCTGCAACTTCTTTTGTTGCATGTTGCTTTTCGACATTTACTACATACGCCGATGGTTTTTGCATGTTTCCACCATCTGCACTTTGCACCTGATGGAACTCATTAATATTAAGCCACTTATTAACTTTATTAACAGTGCTCTTTTACTCATTTTGTCCATTAGTTCAAGTTTTCGCTGCTGCAATTCACATAATTTTTCCTGCTGCTTAATCAAGTTATTTAAAGCTTGTAATTGCTTTTCTTCGTCATCTTTCTGTACAGCAGTCGATTTTGGAACAATTTCTTCTCTAGACATTAGTGTGTTGTGTATATCCGCTTTGTTACGACCAACTACCTGAGCACAATTAATGCAGAACCAATCACCGGGGGGTATAGAATCTAAATTTACACAATCGTGTGCCCATTGCTCACATTTTGTGCACATAATCCACTTAACCCCCGCTGCATCTTCATCTTCTTTGTATTTGCAAATCGGACATCGCTCTTTGTCATCCATTACTCAAATTCCTCTCGATCACGTCGAGGTCACCAATGTTATTTTTTAATTATCGTGTGTCGTAAGGGCTTATAAGAGCAATTGATGTGATGGTCAAACACTGTAGACGGTAATAAATACTACACTTCCAAAACACTAATTTATTTCAGCAATGTTGGCAAGTAGGCGTCCAGTACAATACAAATTGACAATTAATATTGGTAAAATTTAGGGATTTAGGACTTTTGTCAAAGGTTCAAGTCCTCTTAACAGCCACAAAAATGCTCCACATTTACAGAAAAACTCAATTCAAATTAATGCCAGATTCATCTATCATTTTTTTCTTGTCCTTTTTTTTGACTTAACTTGACATTGCCTCCTTTTCATCTCAAGGCTAACTAAATTTTTTCTTCTTTTCGTATAACTCGTAACTGTTAAAAGGACCCGATCCTATTTATAAAACTAAAAAATATCGTGGTTTACCAACAAAACTTAACAATAAGTCTAAAACATCGCCTAAAATAAATGTTTTAAAAATATACAAATTCTAAATTCACTCTGCATAGATTCATTTCCAAAAAACTCTTTAGTAGTACACCATTCAAGCGAAATATCAGTTACTTTGTCTACTGAGTCAATAAGCAATGTAGTAGCAATTGAATCATCAAAATAGTTAAATAGGACAGAAAAATATATCTAGACCAAAAACAAATTCTAGCGAAACATATCTATACACAGATTACGCTTCTACTTTTCAAGCTTTACCAAAAACGTATAATAATTTGTCTGAATTTTCAGAGGATCGTATTTCGGTAACCAAACAAAAAGATAACTTTAGTGGTGTATGCAGAAACTTATTAATTTGATAAACCAAAAATGCATCAAAATGGAAATCATTACAATACCAACAATCAGAGCGAGAAAGAAGATCAAGGGAAAATAGCACTGAAAACCAAAGTTATCACAAATTTCCTAATTGCTGAACAAAATATGTGATGCAGTATCTCCAGAAATTGCTTATACAATAGTTTCTAAGGTAGAAGATTGTGAGAACTTACAAAATGCTGTTAATAGTTTAGTGTGCGAGAATTCGAAGATAACAAAAAAAGGTTGTTGCTCTTATTGCTAGAGTTGTTATCTAATGCTGTGGATAATTCAAATAATCCAAATAACACACAATTCGTACGACGACTTGACTAAACAGATAGGAAATTAAACTTTATTACACAGCAGGACGTCTTGCCTACGAAACATTATACATCAACTTAAAAACTGTTTACCTTCGATAACCACTCTAAACAGATATATTGCTGAAACCCAGATTCGTGTACCTGAAGGCGAACTTGACTTTAAAGGTTTATCAGCTTTTTTGGGAGAGGAAACTTGCCAAAAATTGTGTGGGTTTGGAAAAGCCCCATGCAAATTAATGGCAAAATTGAATGTCTGCAATTTGAATAAAATTATAGATTTTGTTTTGCCACTGCAGAATGGTATACCGAATAAAAATATATATCTTGCTAGTTTTTCAGCTAAAATACAAGAATATTTTTAAGTAGGTGTTAAGGCGTTATGTGCTTATATTATAGTGGCACAAACTGTCACTATTGGAGCACCTTCGTAGCCTTGGAGTATATAGCACAGATAACAGACTCACACACAAAGATGTAATTGAAAGATGGGAGTATATGAAAAATGCTGCCGCAGAATTTGGAATAATTTTAGGATGTTCATCTGATGATGTTACACGTTTACTGAAATCTATGAAGATAAAGTCTGGGCTATTTCCTGTTGATTACACTAAAAATTGGATCAACAATAATGTCGTCGAAACATTTACACCAACTGCTTCAAAGTGAAACAAAAGATAAACACATGCTTACTTTAAGCAGCCTAAAGCTTGAAGATAAAATGAACTTTGCAGCAGCTAAGAGATTATGTTCGTCCACAGTTATAGATTGTTTAAAGACAATAAAAGACACCACCAGAACAATTCTTTACTTAACTGATATGAATTATATCTTATTTGTTTATTTTAATACCAATTTGATTTTAGATGATCGACTATATAAAGCCTGGTATGTAGTGTTTTTGTTCTGAATCTGGAGATCATTGTTTAAAAAAGTAAGGACCAAACCTTAAAAAATAATTTCCTATCAACCAATAGCTATGTTTGTAGTGCTAAATGCTCATACACTTATTAAACTTATTTTACTATTTAAATTTAAATATACTATAAGGTCAGAGTCAAATATGTTTATCTTATCATACATGAGTGTGAACGAATATGTCGAATAGCCAGATCCATGACTTCAACATATTTGACTGTAATCAATTTTAGTAGGAAAGTGTTGCTTTATCGAATTGAGAGAATTTGTTGTATAAACTATATTATCGACATTGGACAGTTTTTGTTCTCTAGAGAAGAAAAACAGTTATTAGCAATGAAGTCACCACAACTGTTGACATTCAAAGAAATTTTTGATGTTGAAATTGAAAAAATTGTAAATAAAACACTTAATGATGTTCTGAATCACACAAAAACGTAGGACATGTTTGCGGTTGAAGATGCGTTGACGTTTTGTCTAATACAATAGAAGAAGACGATGAAGCAACAGACAATGTTACTTTGGACCCAGGTTCAGTTATGTTAGCCGCAGATACAAATCAGGAATTTTTATTTACAAATACCTAAGCAAATGTAAATGAAATCTATTGCTAAGACTCCGAACAAGATGTTCTCCTTAAATTTAAAACACTACTCAAACTCTATTAGTGAAATTTCATTTAATTCGACCTTTGTTGGAGTCAAAATGAAAAATACACTAGCATTAATTCAAAAATCTTCTCTCTGCTGGCTTCTTGATAAAAGTAATGGAAGACAGTACTGATCGTCTGCAAAGATCTATATCTGGTACAAGAAAAATAAAAACAAATGTGAGTATATAGGAAGGGTAATAGAAAACATCGATAATCAACACTATAAGTTAAAATTTTTGAAGTGTGAACTAGATCAGTTTGTGTAGCCTTATTCAGATAACTGTTATTGTCCATAAAGTTTATTTTTACGACCTGATTGCGCTATCAGTACTGAACCTTTTCGGCTAAAAAGGTACGATTTGTTTAATATACCTAAAGAATATAAACTTAAAAAAATATTTAGGACAGTAATGGTCGTATAATCTATATTACTTTAAAAAGTTCATTTCCTTTTTTACAAAAATACTACACTAGCTAAGTTTAACTTAGAGATTCTTTTAAGTAATTATATACAGAATTATTTATTTGAATTTTAGTGTTTAGTGATTAATCTGAAAATTGCCATTATACCAGGTTCCAAGTTTTTAGTATTTATATTGTTTCAGTTTAAGAATTGATAGTTATATTAAAAAATTGAATGTATTAGTTTCAGTGCTTAAGCGAGAATGCAACCAATAAAATTTATTATTTTAATATTTTTTATGTTAAAGCTCTAATAATATTATTATTATGTGGATCGGTGTAGTTTATCTTGATGTACAATCATTTATTCCATTTATATGGCTTGCTTCGGACTTGATTCCTTTTAGTAGATACTGTTTTAATTCTTTTTTAACTAAAATTGAGGACATAGTTTGTAAGGTATATGAAGTACTTTTGCACGCAATAGCGATGTTATATGTAAAAGCTGCTTATACTGTTCATAATTATATGCGACGAGGTTATGAGACCTCAGTGCCTAACATGAAATGGAAAATGATAAAACCTGTATAAGATGCGCTTTAAATTTTTGTATTTTTTAATTCGGATAGTTTTTTTTGCCAGAATATTTACTTAAGAACTGCACAGAAAACTTACTAAACGAGTTTAACTTCATTTCTATTTTAATTTTTTGTCATATTTTTTTAAGCACATCACCATAATACTATGTAAATACAAAGAAAATGCCAAAAACACACAAAAATACCAAAGAAATGCTAAAAATATATAGAAAATACAAAAAATACCGTGAAAATACAAAAAATACAGTAGAAATCCAAAAATTATATGTAAAAATAAAAAAATACTGCTGTATTAATGAAAATACTAAAAAAATACCCTCAATATAATATTACTATTTAAAATAACGTATAAATGTTTGACCCTTGTTATCCCTCGTACTTTATTGATCCATAATAATCACATATTACAAATAAATAGACGTTCGCAATTATGGGGCTACACATGTCATTGTAAAAAAACTTTTTGTGATGTAGAATAACTAGACAAACAGCACTGAAATGGACGAACGTTCTTAGTTATGCGAGAGCAAATGCTTTTTTAAAGTATTTTTTTGTGATGTGACATACCCACACAAATTGCAAACGATTGAACGTTCATTAGAATGTGATTGTAAATGTGTTTTTAAATTACTTTTTTGTATTGCGGTGTAATTACATAAATTGCATGCAAATAGGCGGTCATTGGTATGCGACTGCAAATGGATCTTTAGATTACCTTTTAGTGATGCGCAATAATCACACAAATTGCATGCAAATGATCGTTGGTTAGTATGTGTGGAGATATGAACTTTCAGGGCACTCCTACATGATGCAGCATAACTACAAAAATTACATGCAAATGGACGTTCGTTAGTATGTAAGCGCATATGTATTTTTAAACTATGTTTTTGTAATGCAGAATAGTTACACAAATTGCATGCGAATGCACGTTTGTTAGTATGTGACCACATATGTATTTGTAAAGCACTTTTTTGTAATGCTGAATAGTTACACAAATTGCATACAAATGGACGTTCGTTAGTATGGGAACGCATATGTATTTCTAAAGCATTTTTGTATGGAGCTGCATAATCACACAAATTGCATGCAAATGGATGACCGTTAGTATGTGAGTACAAATGAATTTTCAAAGTACTTTTTAAAGATGCAGTATAATTACAGAAATTGCAAGCGAATGGGCGTACATTAGTATGCGATAGCATATGTCTTTGTATAGTACTTTTATACAATGCAGAATAATTACACAAATAGCAAACGAATGGACGTTCGTTAGTATGGGTGGCGATATGAATTTTCAAAGCACTTTTACATGATGCAGAATAATTACACAAACTGCATGCGAATGAACATTGGTTAGTATGCGACAGTATATGTTTTGTAAATTTCTTTTTTGTAATGCAGAATAATTACACATATTGCATGCAAATTTATGTTTATTAGTATGCGAGTACATATGAATTTTCAAACTACTTTCAGATGATGCATAATGATAACACAGATTACAAAAGAATGCACGTTCGTTAGTATGTGACCGTACGTGTATTTGTAAAGTGCCTTTATGTGATGCGGAATAATCACACAGATTGCATGCAAATGGACGTTCTTTAGTATGCGATCGCATATGTATTTTTAAAGTACATTTTTGTGAGGCAGAATATTTACACAAATTGCAAGCGAATGGACGTTCGTTAATATGTGATCGCATGTGTATTTGTAAAGTACCTTTATGTGATGCGGAATAATTACACACATTGCATACAAATGGGCGTTCGTTAGTATGAGACCGTACATGCATTTGTAAAATACCTCTTGTCGCTGCAGAATAATTACACAAATTGCATGCGAATGTGCGTTCGTTACTATGCGAGTGCATATGTATTTGTAAAGTACATTTATGTGATGCGGAATAATTACACAAATTGCATACGAACGGGCGTTCGTTAGTATGCGACCGCATATGTATTTGTAAAATACTTTTGTATGATGCGGTATAACTACAAAAATTGCATACTAATGGAGGTTTGCTATCATGCAACCGCATATGCATTTGTAAAGTACTTTTTCGTAATGTGGAAAAATTACACCTATTGCAGGCGAATAAACGTTCGTTAGTATACGATTCCATATGTATTTGGAAAATACCTTTATGTGATGAGGAATAATTACAGAAATTGCATGCGATTGGATTTTCGTTAGTATGTGTGGCGACAAACTTTTAATACGCTTTCGTACGATGCAGAATAATTAACAAATTTAATTGCATGAAAATGGACATTCGGTAGTATGTGACCACATATGTATTTCAAAATTTCTTCGTAATGAGAAATAATTACAAAATGGCAGACAAATAATCGTTCGTTAGTATCTGAAGACACATGGACTTTGTATACACTTTAACATGGTACAACGTAATGTCATAAATCGAGTGCCAACGGCCTGTCGTTAGTACGTGACCGTGTTATGTATTTGTAGATTAATTTATTGTGGTACAGAAGGTGCACAAATGAAGTCTTTGGGTATTAAACCACACACACGTCTTTTTTAGATCACTTATGGGTGATAGACAATAATGCACATAAATTGCCTGTCTATACAAATAGCAAATTTCAATAATCTTGTACCTTCGCGTAGAGTTGCTTAAATGTTTATAAAGGCCTTTTTATTTAATACCAGATATCGTCTGTTTATAAAGCAATGGATTCTGCATAGCACTTTTTACTGCATTAACTATCAATCGTGTCGTTTATATGAGCGTGTTGAAACAAATAAATACAAAAAGTTAATTGTACAACTATTTAAACATAACTGCAAATACATTTCTTTCGTAATTATGTGGATATTAATTTATCTTGGTGTTATTTATGAATGCTTAAACCTTGAACAACTAAGCCATTTTCAATATAGCAACCATTTTATAATGTCCTACATTTTATAGGGATAAGTTGTTAATTATTTAGGGAATGGTTTTTAGGACGAAAGGAGGTGCTTAGTGTTATAAATTCACCAGTGAAGCACTTAAAGTCGTTCTACAATTTGTAATAATTATATACAATCACGGGTTCTTCATGGCCATGCCACATCACCACCTCTCTAAATACAAATCCCGTAAACTAGTAGGAATCACAAAAAAGGCAAGTCACATGATCAATCGTATTCCTATGAACTAATTAATGCATTTCATAAGATAATTGACCATCTAGAATACTATATAGAATCAATATACCTCGAAATGCAGCGTTGGCAATAGGTAGCTATTTTCTTAGAGCTTATGCATTCTAAGATTTAATTATCGTAACTTTTTATATTATTTCCGTCTAGCTAGCTGCTGCATAATGCATTTTTTATTTAAAATATTGGATTAGATTAGATTTCATTTCTTTAATAATAATAATTGGTTTATTGAGTTACTTAAACGTACATTTGCGTAAGTAGATACAATTTCCTAACTATCTTACTATACTTATCTAAATCTACACATTTTAATCTAGGAATATAATAATATTTTATATAGTTCAAGTCTCAAATAAACAGAATTTATCCGCTAAAGCAATGCTTGTGCGCGGATTTTTTAATATTAATACTTATTGAACTTACCTTAATTAATATTTACCTACTATCATCATTTTCTATACTTTAGTAATTTATTATTCCTATTTATTTATATTGTTTCTCATTGCACTAGTACTTTTCAAGTAAATTATTTATGTAGTTGATGCTTTGGTTTATCCACTTTTTACATTTATTTTTATAATTTACTATATTACTACTATTCCTGATTTCTATCGGCAATACATTAAATATTCTTGGACCTAAAACAGACGGTGATCTTAACCCTATTTATTTACTTGTTCTGGCTATAATGTTTTCCTCATTTCCCTGCTTTTTGTGTTATACTTATGTTCTGTTGTACGCAGTAGGAGCTTATTGTTGTACTGATAAGTGGCCAGGTTGTAGAAATACAATTTTTTTAATACTAAATATATCTGTATCATTAAATAACAATTTCGTTGAGTGTCTCCAGTGTTTGTTGTATAGTATTCTAATGAATCTTTTTTGTACTAATCTCTACATTCTTTAGTTTTTATATGCTGCTGAACCCCAGGCAATAATTCCATACTGAATAATAGACTGTACAAGAGCATGGTATATTATTTTTAAGTTGTTCAAGTGTAATATTTTTTTAATATTTCGGAATTTGTATAAGATCCCTCTTAGCTTACTTATTAATTTGTTGGTGTAGACGTCCCATTTTAGATGTTTGTCGATATATATTCCTAGGTACTTTGTGTGGTCTGCTTGTTCTACTGTTATACTGGATCCATTATAATCATTTGTGCATAGCTTGTTAAATGTTGACACGTTGTAGTTACGGCAAATGAAGGTAACATACTTAGTTTTGTTGTAATTAACTGTTAGTAGCTTTTTGTCAAACCAGTTTGTGATCATTTTAAAATCATTTTCTGTTTTTCTTTTTAATTCTTCCCATGTTGCGTCTGCATAGAAAATGGCTGTGTCGTCTGCAAAGGCAATAATTTCTCCAGTCCGAAGTGATCCGTGGTGTTTCTAAGTCGTTTTCTCATTGGTTGATAATTATTACAAATATTATAGTGTACATTTCGATATTCGAAGGTATTTGTTAGTAGCTCAGTAACCACTTGCATTCCGGGATGTCAGAATTTAGAGTAGAAGCGGAGCAGGCGTATGGGTGATGAAACTAGAGTCGACAGGTTTAAAAAGCACTTGGTTTTGAGTTTTCAAAATGGTAGGCCAAAAAAGCTTCCACTTGGCTGGTTTTATTAAAGGTAATGTTTTATAAATTATTAATGTAGTTGATATTCAAGGTAATCTGATTACATATTGGTAATCAGAGCTTTGTTTTGAATGGTTGTTGGTATATATTGTAAAACCGTTAGTTAGTTAACCATTGATGGGAATATTTTTATGATTACCTGTTGTTTTGTCTCTGAATTTGCCATTTGTTTTACTTCTCAGTTGTAACCTATACTTTTCCTGTCGATTTACGATTTCATTGAAATTATTTATGTATAAATGAGTGTTATTTGTTTAAACGGCCAAAAACTAATATTTATTTATTTGAAATAATGTGTATGTAGTATTTAATTGTAACTCCAATAGCATTTCACCTGTTACCGAATCAATAGCCAATGTACCGTTACCGTGATTGTACGAGCAGTTTGTACCAACACCATCCTTCAATATATTAAATCAAATTATTATTTGAATTATTGTCATAAACACATTCACAGATTCGAAGCCCTATTATTATAAAAATTTAGTTTAAATAAATTACCCCAAATTCTACTCACGTTAAACGGCAAAAGAAGTCTTCGTAATCGTTGCACTACCATCATTGTATCATACACTTGATATTTTATTAAATATTAAATTACGCGTGACTTTCTGGTTTTCAGTGACGCAGCTTCGCCCTGCATGAGTTGTGAACTGACCCGTCTTATCATTGCTCTGTGTTAATATAGGCTCTTCCCACTTATATGTGGGCTGGGTTTTCAAGCAGTCTTGTAGATATATCAACCAACCAGGTCTTTAATATTCCCTGCATTTCGAAGTTGTTTCTGATGTAATTTCTTCGATTTTCCGTGTAAGGTGTTTATTTGATACGTTATTATTTGATTCGTTATCTTGACCCTACGTTGTTTTGTGTAGATATCGCCTTTTCAATAATTGAACAAAATAAATGATGTAACTTCAATGCTGTTTTCGTTTATGCGTCTTTGAAAACTGCGTTTTCTTATCACAAATGTTTATTGTTTTAGCGTAATTGCATAAAGCTTTGTTAGGTTTTATCTCTTATCTTCGTATTTGTTTTATAACTAATTAGAACACTTCTCAATTTTTAAAACGCCTTGTAGCTCCAACATCCAAAATAGCAGTATTTTGTACTTACATGCTTTATAACAGCTTCAGTTTTAATTTAGTATTTACTTTAAGATTTATCAAAAACGCCCATTAATTACCACAACGCACCAACTCGTGTGTAATTACAACTAACAATATTTGTTATAAAATCACTGAATAATATTTACAACTACTTAAGTTAACGTCGATGGCAAACGAAGAAAGTCAGAGAGCCTTACCCTACCTCTAAGGTGTTTGTATAGAGCTAAAAGTACCCCCCTGTTTCCAAGTTTCACACGAAGTTAGTACGGATAAACAAGCTCAAAATTACGGTTATAAGTCAACTATTAAATATATACATGTATTAGGTAGATTAATTACACAAAGTAAGTCGATAAATACTAACGTATTCAAGTTAATGAGATGACATAATAACTTAGATTTGTATACAAAGCCTTAATGATCATTTCAAATCGAGCTAGTAATTGAAAAATGCATGTTCAAATCCTGTCTGGAATGTTATATTTTCCATAAGTAAACTATTGTACACTGAATTTCCTCATTTAATAATTCCGAAACTTACGACTGTGAAGTAAGCGGCTAGAACTAACAGCTAATTGCCCGCCTCCTTAATGAGTCACGCCCGTTCCACCAATCTACGATAAAAGTCGCGCCTTTTTAGTCCAACATCACATTCTTTCCCACAATACAACCTCCTGTAAGTAAGAACGCTCTTTTACAATGACTATTGTAGGGATAAAGGGATGAACCAATGATATGGAATTCACCTACCTTTAATGACTGCGATCTTGATTCAACGCTGGTCGATCAATGTAACGAAACTATTAATTGATTGCGGACTGTAGTAATGTTAATTAGCACACGAACCGATTGTACGGCACTAATTACTGCAAAATAACCACGACAACATATTGCGTACATGTGACGCTTGCTACGACTTTCGAAGCACTGAAATTTCTGTCCTTTCTCACCATTTAGTCCCTTTTCTTGTAGGTAGGTAGTGGATAAAACCGGATTATAGGAAGGGTTAAGTACTGTTAGGTTAAAGGATAAGCGACATTAATTAATATCTATAAGCTTAAGGTAAAACGTGTAAATAGGGTAAATAAGCCTAAACATACCGCCCACCAAAATAAGTGTGAAGCAACTTATTTTAAAAGTAAACGGCAACAAATACTTATACGTATACACTTACGAAAAATACTAAAACTATTTTTACAAAGGAAGAGGACATAGTTTAACAAGTGGTCTTTTGAGAAAACCTTGCATTGTTTTCACACCTGCCACGCGACTAATGTTGTCTGAACCAACATACAGTTTTTCTATGCGCCCTAATTTCCAATGTAAAGGTGCGACTTGATTGTCATGAATTAAGACTAACGTTCCAATTTTCGCCTCAGAAGTAGGGTAAACCATTTTGTCTTCTGTTGCAAAGAATGCAGATATTCATTACGCCAACGCTTCCAAAATGATTGTTGGATGCGTTGTATAAGTTGCCAACGATCTAATTTTGATATTTCCAACTCAAGGAGAACTGGATCGGGTATGACAGAAACAGGCTCTATATTCAAAAATGGGACGGACTTAAAAATGAAAAATCATTCGGATCTGAGTTCATGGGGCACAGAGGCCTTGAATTTAAAATGGCTTCAACCTGAATTAAAACCGTGTTTAATTCCTCGTATGATAATATCTGGTCGCCGATCACTCTTTTAAATGTGTCTTGACAGACTTAATTCCAGCCTCCCACAACCCTCCAAAATGAGGAGCTGAGGAGGATTGAACACGAATTCAATTCCTCCAGCATGCGCTGATTGAGTCATCAGTTGCGAGATTTCGTTCGATGCTCCAACAAAATTAGTACCGCAATCGGAATAGAGTTTCAGGCATTTACCCCGGCGGGCTATAAAGCGTCGTAACGCGGCTATAAAAGCATCCGCCGACAAACTTGACACAAGCTCTAAATGAAGAGCCTTTGTGCTGAAGCAAACAAATAAACAAATGTAAGCCTTTAGTGACCTTACACCTCGATTACGGCTCATGAGAATACAGAAAGGACCTCCAAAATCAACTCCCGTGTGTAGGAAGGCCTTTACAGAGGTAAACCTTGATGCAGGCAAATCACCCATCGGAGGACAATAAGCAATTGGTTTCACTCTAAAACATCGAATACAAGATTTTAAACACTGACGTATGACTCTTTTTGCTGACAAAATCCAATAATTTTGGGTTAGTAAAAATTGTGTGGCTTTAAGACCAGGGTGTAAGTATGTTTTATGGCAGTCCAAGATGATTAATTCTGTTAATCTGTGAGTGCGAGGAAGTACCAATGGAAATTTTGTTTCAAATGGTAATTCCGAGTTTCTGAGCCGACCGCCCACCCTTAACAAACCACGCGAGTCGATAAAAGGGGTAAGAGGTCGAAGATGTTTACTAATTACCTTACCCCGTTTAATATTTTCTATATCCTGACCAAATGATTCTTGCTGAATTCTCTTAATCAATAATTCCATAGCGTGTTGCTGAGACACAGACACGTTATCCAAATTCTCACCAACTGCCTGTCTAGAAAATTGTAACTTACGAACAAACTGGTAAACATATGAAACAATTCAATTTTTGGTAATCTGCTAACCGTCGGTTTGCTTCTTGAAAATCCAATTACAACCGCCACAAATTTCTACCTAATTTTGAAACAAACACCAACGGTTTTCACCTTCCCTGAATTTTAACGTATGAACACAGAAAAATACTGAAAAAATCGTTACTACCCTTCCAACGGTAGGTGACTCGCCGAAAAACTAGCCTCAACGGAAATCGATTCCTACTAGATTCACGCCTCACAACTGAAACAAACCTAGTCCTTTCTCCTATCTACAGCCATTTTCTTTCTCATGCTTCGTTATTACGAATCCCACTCGGATATGTGCCCTTTCTAAGTTTAAAACTGTCACGCATCCACTTGTAACGCCCAATCATATCTCTTAATTTCTCTCCCTATTTTAAATTGATACAAACATCGGTCTTATTCCTGCTAATAACCTCTAATTTATCTTTGTCTCCTTATTCGTTACTAAGTTTAATTGATATTTAACATTTGCATCTCCGTTCTTCATATGCTGTAACAAAGTCCGTCTTTGCTTGTGATATCGATCTGTGTCTGTCTTAACGTTTATATGTGTATTCGTAGAAAATATTGATTTTCTTTCAGTTTTACCGCTGCGTCCCATACCATCTTAACTTTACCTGGCTTGTAATGATTGTATACGGAGAAAATGGGTAGATACCAAATTCTTGAATGTTTAAATGTCAGTTTTTGTTTGATCAAGCTGCGGGCATACTTCTTTTCTTGATATTCTTGTATCTTCCTTTTTTTCACTTCTGCTAGCTTGGACTCACGAGAGATCCATTTTTCCATACATTCAAGAGGTCCTTCTGCCATGGAATAGCTATCTGGCAATTTAATTCCATCGCATTTCCACAGCAAGCCGGACTCATAATATTGACCCTTGAAGACCGTGGTCGATTCTATAATCTTAGATCGTTCATCGTCCTTTGAAATGAAGTTTAATTGTCCTTTAGGAACAGTCAGATTTTCCAAAAAGAGGAATTATTTCATCAGTACCTGTAACGTATCGTCAGTTTGATCACAATCACAGATATGATAGTTATAATGTGTGTGAAACGTCGTGGTCTCAGGATAACTGTAGTACCCAGACAACACCCACCCTAGCTGAGTTTTTGTCACAGGCGGTTCTGCGTCTCTGCCTTCTCTACATTTCAATGGTATCCCAAATTTCTAGCTATCTAATCCAATAAGTATGGAAGATTTGGTCTGACTGTACGACTGTATTGGAATACCCTGTAAGTGCGTTTATTGTTTGATTAGGTTCCTCGCATTTATAGATTGGACCGGTAAATCCAGAAATTTCACCGTGTGCGTCTTTGAAATTCTATACCTCGCTCTTTCGTTAATGGTACCAGAGATTTCAAGTGAAACCTTTCGCAAACCCTCTTCTACTCGGCGTGTATTGCCAGTCCATTTTAAACTCAAGGGTAGGACGTCACCACTAAGTTCTAATTGGTTCGCGGTCGTTTCTTCAATTAATGTTACTGATGATCCGTCAGCTAAGAATGCATGTGTTTGAATACTAGAATTGGGTCCGCAAAGAATGAAAAGTATTGTTTGAAACAAAACACCCTTTTCACTTAGGTGATGTGCAAGATAGCTTGATTTACTGTCATCTCCAATTACCGGATTGGAACCTTGGTGACCGGATATTTCTCCTACCGTGGTTTTATGGAGAAGACGGTTATGTTTGTATGTGTAACCGTCTACACCGCATATCACATTTGTTCTGCATGATCCCATCCCATGACCTCTGAGGCATTTGCGGCAAAGAAAGTTTTTCTGTATTGCTTCCCATTTTTTAATAGAGTTTCAGTTCTTTAAATTCTTTACAGTCTACAACATTTTTGCACGTACCGCCACAAATCTTACAAGAATGTCTTGCGTTGTCTTCTCTAGTCTCATTGGGTTTGCTAACAGAGAGCTGGTTCATGGACATTAACCACATTTTTTCCGCGGAATTTTTCGTTTGACATGTGTTTTACTGTTTTATTCGGTCCTACATCGAATGTAGACGATAAATTCAGATTAAAAATGCTTTGCTTGTGTACCGCCTAATTAAGCTTAATCGATGCTGGTAGTTTGTCTGTAAGCTCCTGCAGCATTGACGGATTTGATAAGTGCGCTTTCAGGTTCGATGCCTCCATTACAGCTATGAGAATTTCTATCAATATTGCGAATTCTATCAACCATTCCAGTTTATCTGATTTTGGACCGGGTTCGCTACGAATTTTCCGAAATAAGCGAGTTAATGATCAATTCAGGTCGACCATACAACATCTTTAGAGATGATATGACGCTTGGAACTTGGGACGGTAGCATAAGACGACATCTAACGGCATCCAAAGCTTTGCCTTTGAGTGACCTTTGTAAGCGAATAAGATTCTCCTCGTTAGTGAAGCCACAAGCTTTCGTAGAATTCTCAAAGGAGCTTATAAATAGTGGCCATTCTTCAGGCCGCCCAGAAAAGGATGGAAGTTCTTTGGACAACACGTGTCTAGCGGCGATCTGGTTGGTATTCAGTTCTGAGTGATTTTGCACGCGCGTTTGATGTTCGCCTTTGCACATTTGGTTAATCTTTAAAGATCATTCGTTGCGAGACGGTTGTGTATAGAGGTGTGTTGAATGTCCAAGGTCTTTTTTACATCTTTCTCATTAGTGGTAGACATTCTACCTCATTCTACCCTCTTTTTGCAAGCCTGGCCGTACCACTGACAACATCGACGTTAAAGCTGCTTTCGTGAAAAACATTCGGTCTTGGTTTATTTGAGTGGTAGTATTTTACGAGTCGTTTACATGTGACAGTACATGTTTATTGGCTGAGCCAGGACAGTTTTTGCTCATTGCATCCATATCTAACCTAGATTTTACATGTAAATTCACATAATGAGGATCTGATGAGGAGGGATTTCCTCGTTGCTCTTTCTTTGCTCCCCTCTTTGCTCGGACACCCCCATATCAACCATTTTGATTATGTCACACCCGCCTTCTTTCCACCCGCGAGATAAATTTTTCTCCACATTTCCACTCACGAAATAAATCTACCTTGTTTGGTGTCAATTAATATTAGATTTTTCTCAGCTACCTGAATTTCTAGGAATTTTTTAGATAGCATCATCCCCCAGGGAGCTACCCTTATTTTAAGAATTTTTACCGGTAACATTTTGAACCAAATAGCTTTCTTCGACTATCCATTTCATGTTTAGCGATAAATATATCTTGTTTGGTGTCAATTAATATTAGATATTTCTCAGCTACCTGAATTTTTAAGAATTTTTTAGATAGCGTCATCCCCCAGGGAGCTACCCTCATTTTAAGGTTTTTTAGCAGCAGCGATTTCTAACCGTCCATATAAGTTTTTCAGCAATACGATACATTAAATTAGTGTAGAATTTTACGCAGAATCCGAATCTGTAAATAGAATTAAAATCCAACCACCCCTTACCATTTACACACATACTCTCTAGCGAACATACCACCACCGCACCACTGATAGCTTTTAATGTCATATCATACTTTCTATCTTGGTTAACTCGTTTTTCGGAATACATCTATCTTCTATGGTGTCAATTAATATTAAATTTTTCAGCTACCAGAATTTCTAGGAATTTTTTAGATTGCAACATCCCTTAGAGAGTTACCCTCATTTCAAGATTTTTTATATTAGCAGCGATTTCTAACCGTCCATATAAAAATTTCAGCTATGCGATACATCAAATTAGTCTAGAATTTTACGCAGAATCTGTAAATAGATTTAAAATTAAACCACCTCTTACTGTTTTACACATATAAAAGATTATTTTTGTTTCTTTTAAGATAAATATATCTTGTTTGGTATCAATTAATATTAGATTTTTCTCAGCTACCTGAATTTCTAGGAATTTTTTAGATTGCATCATCCCCCAGGGAGCTACCCCAATTTAAAATTTTTTTTACCAGCAGCGATTTCTAAACACCTCTCCTTTATAACATCTAGAATCCTTTAACCAAACACTTAGAGGTATTAACACAAAGAAATTAAGCACACAAAAGTTTAATAAATTATTTTATCCGATTTACAGTTTATTAAACTAATAGAATACAGCTTTTACATTGCAAAGTCGAACATTATTTTATTTTCTTCGAGTAGCCGAATCCAAGCAGCTAAAAGTAACCTGTAACATAAAAGATTAATGGTTGTTTAAAAAGAGAGGAATCGTGTTTTCGGTCAATAAGACATATTGTTGTTAATCTAACAATATGTTTTACCGTCCAGCGACACCGCGTGGAGGTAAACACATGTCGCCAGGGGCGAGGGGATTATTAAGGATGCGGATGGTGGGTATGTCTTATAACTAACTTACATGCAATTATATACATACACAATAAAATATATACATATATAAGTAACTATCTTATATCTTTATGCACCCATGCGTAGGTTGATATGTTTCCGCGGATGATGTAACGCTTGTCATCTTCGCCCGAAAGACTAATTTTATTAATCAACTGTGTATAAAGCTCGTGTGTAATAATTACAACTGGTACGCGAGTTAAGGTTCGGGCCTTGGGAGCTGCCTTTTTAAAAACCAGTTCCAAAACTTCTTAACAAATTTTATTTTAATTAAACAGAATTGAATATGGAATTTTACAAAACTACATTTGAATTACTCTAAGTTCAAAAAGAATTAATTGTGCTATTGTGAATAGCCTAAGAAACTGCAATGTTAAAGCTGAATACTTTGACTGACTGCCAGGCCCTTGAGCTCCCGGGCTTTTTATAATGTTCCTACCCCTCACATGGCTGTGGGAACTTGAAGATCTCATGTCTGCTTATTCTTAATACTATTCATGATTACAATGTTGTAATCTTAATTTCTCAGTAATCACGGTACCTGACCGTCTGTGACCTGACATCTGCAGTGTCACTATCGTCTGCGATACAAAGTAGCCCATCCGTTCTTATGAACGTTAATAAACTTTATAAATTGTCCTTGTATTTACTTTGTTGCACTTCATTTAACATTTTCTTTACACTTTCTAATAATTTTCTAATTATTCTATTTCTTTATACTTATATCAATTGGGGATACATAACTCCTCCCGATATACATTAAAAATTAAAGGATTTCCTTTTATTGATCTTTAATTCATTAAATTCATTTAATTTCTTGCTTAAAATTCATAGTTTCTAATGGTACATTTGTTTCTTCGTTTACTTTGGTTGCCTTAAATCTAGAACTGTTTTCTTTATTTTTATACCTAATATACATTTTGTAAATTACATAAATGATCCATAAAATAGTCAAAATAATTAATACAATTGTCCAAACACTAACGTTTTTAGTTCGCTTAAATGTTCTTTATAATTTTACGTAAGTTTCATGGCGTGGTTCAGGTTGTCTAGTTCTAGATGTTCGAGTTGCATGGGTTTTTGAATTATTTTTTCGTCTTCGTTTTGCGTTATCTTGATTTGTAATTCTGGTAAGTTTGCTAGCTTTTTGGTTTGTACGGGATCTTGATGAACTCTGATTATTTCGTTTTTCAATTTTAAATAACAATCTTCTTTAAGGGTGATTAATTTACTTCCGGTTCGTGCTAAGTTGTTTTCGTTTTGATTGCAGTTGCTATTACTTCTGTGGGAAAACCGACTTTCCATTTGTTTTCTGTTACTTTTAAATTTTCAAATTGGTGATTTGTACGGGTTTGGCTTCATAGTTCTCGTAATGATTTGAAAATTTTAATAATTGTACTTCGCAAGGACTGTTTTCTTGAATGGTTGTCGTTGTCAATGATTGGCATAAATATTGATTTGGTGTGACTTCATCACATTTTTCGTTCGTATAACCATATCTTAGTTCATTTAAGGATAGGAATTTGGTTTTGAGTATAATAACTTGATACATTCTAGTAACTTTCATTGGAAAAGCAAATAAGTGATAATAATTATAGATGGTATTTTCTACTATCGGGATCTCTATTAAAAATGTCATGTCGCTATTTTTTACATAACCTTTAACTATAGCTATTTTTTCAAATATTAGAATGTTTCATTCTACTACATCAAAGGACAATTTACTGTTGGTTATAAATGATCTAATTCTTAATAATTCCTTTAATAAATCAATTGGTCCTATAATACTGGAATGCAAAGTATTTAATTTTGCAAATGTTACTGCGTTTTCTAACGTGGCTAAAATTTGTTGAATTAAGTTAAGGGTTGATATTATTTGGGTGTACACTGTGTTGAATCTAATTAAACCTCGCATGCCTAACATGGTAGTTTGCATGTTATTTTCAAGGGTTTGTATTCGGTCGGCTATACTATCTTGGTTTTTAACTAGCTTTCTTAGCGTTTCGTTGAATTTTATAATAGTTGAGTCAATTATATTTGATTGCTAATTATGGTTTTGATATCGTTTTGATTTTCGATTAATTGTAGTATTGCGTTGTCATAACGTTCTGCGTCTTGATTATCTAAATTGCCTGTGATTGCTTTTATTGTATCCTAATCCGTTGATAAGTCCTCTTTTTCGTCTCGCCGATTGTTCTGTGGGTATTAGTCAGTTAAATTTATGCTCTATGTTTTTCAAAATACTTTTTATTGCACTGTCATAATTCATCATTTCTATTGCGTATTTCTTTCCAAATTTTGTTGTGTCCATTGATTGTTTTAATCGGTAATAATTGTTTTTGATTGTTTGAAATTCTTGCTTTAGTTCTGTTAAGTCGAATTTTTGTGCAAAAATCCAATAGTCTATGGTGTTTTGCATACTGCCTAGTTTTATTGGTAGTATACCGGGGTTGTTTTTATATCTACAATTATTACTTCGGTGTCCAATCTACCTGGGCAGAGGGTGACGGTAAGGGCGATGATTGTCCATCTGAAAGTACAGGGTGTCTTAAGTTTTTCAAGTGGATATATTTTGTTATTTTGCCGTTGTCTATTACGGCTATGTTTTTGTTCGATATTCTTTTAATTTTAAAAGGGCCTAAATTTCTGGGTGCCGTTTTATGTCGTTTGCTTTAGAAATTTTTCTCGTATTGAGAATTTATTTGCGTCGGTATTTTTATTACGGGTTGTGGTGATTCGTTCCTTGTAGTTATCTAATTTATCCTTTACTTTGTCATAAGTTATTTTTAGTTTTTCTTTATGATCCTTAGCATATTGCTAATATACTTCTTTGTTATAATGTATGTCATAAGGGTTGCGTGAATCTGAATGTCCTAAAGTAAATTCTAATGGCGTAAAATTGGTTGATGAATGGATCGTATTATTATAGGCGATTAGTGCGTATGACATTAAATTAGTAATGTGTTCTTTCTTGTAGGTTATTTTTAGTAATCTGATTTGTTCTAGCAGGGTTAAATGTAGTCCATTTGATTCAGGGTGGTTTTCAGTTATAAAATGAATTTTTATTTTGTGAAGTTCCAAAGTATTCTGTATCGTTTCATTTTTAAATTTGCTGCCGTTATCTAACGTTATTGTTTCGGGCGTTCCATAAAATGTAAAGTACTGTAAAATCCATGAGTTACGTCAATACTATTTTTAGAGGTGATTGGTATTGTTTGACCTATTTTTGTAAAAGTGTCTACAATTGTCAAATAACTTTGTGCTTCTACTACTAGAGTATCGGCATGCAATTTTTGAAAGAGTTTGTCAGGTGTTTTAGTTAGCATAAAGGGTATTTTTGGGGGTTTCCTGTCGTATTTCGCTTTGTCGCATAGTTGACATTGATTAATAAAGTCTGTAGTTAGCTCCTTCATGCCCTTGAAATAATATCTTCTTATGAGTTGCCTTATTGTTTCGATGGTTGGTTTTTTCTTCGTGTTGGTTTCGGATCACATAATTTATTTCGTCAGGGTCATCTAATGTTATTAATTTTCTTGTGCATCTTATAATTTCAGGGCCAGAGTTATTAAATAATTTAACATATAATTCTGAAAATCGTTTAAACAAGTTTTCGGTATTAAAGTAAACGTAAAATCTTTTTTCTCGAGGGTGTATTCTTTTAGAATTTTAATTATTTGTTCCTCAATGTCGTCTTTGCTTATTTGAATTTGATATATTTTTTTGTTATCTATTTTCGTATATTTTACAGGGTTGGGGTTGGTTAAAACTTCGGTGATTATAAACTGATTGGGTTTTATATCGATGGCTTCATTTAAAATTTTAATCGCGGTTTTTGACTCTCCATTTTGTGTTGAATGTGTGGTGTCCGTATCGTCTGGATCTTCTCTGATTTCCGTTTCGTCTACGTTTCCTATAATTGATTTCGTTTCCAGTGCGTTGAGTTGTATTTTACTTAAAGCGTCTGCGTTATTATTATAAATTCCTTTTTTGCATATGATCTCGTAGTCATATTCTTCCAATCGGATTCTCCATCGTTGTAATTTTAAATTTGGCTCTTTAAGTTTGCATAGCCATACTACTGGTCTATGATCGGTGTATATATAAAATTTTCGTCCGTATAGGTATGGTCTAAAATACTTTGTTGCCCAAATTATGGCTAACAATTCGTTCTCTATCGTGCTATATTTCTGTTCGGTTTCATTTAGCGTTCTGGATGCGTAGCTGATGGGTTTATCGCTGCCTACTTTTCCTTGGCTTAATACTGCGCCTAATGCTACATTTGATGCGTCTGTCGTTAATATGAATGGTTTCGAAAAGTCCGGGTATCCTAATACGGGGTGATTTGTTAATATACTTTTAATTTTATCTACGGCTTTAATAAATTCTGGGGTGTGTTCAATTTTATTTCCTTTCTTTAAACAATGTGTAAGGGGTTTGGTTATTTGAGCATAACCTTTAATAAATTTACGGTAGTAACCATTAAGTCCTAAAAATTCTTTTATTTCTTGGTTCGTTTTTAGTATGGGGTAATTTAGTACTGCATTTGTTTTACCGGGGTTTGGCATGACTCCTTGGGGTGTTATTATGTGTCCTAAGAATGCTACTTCTTTCTGTAAAAATTATCTCTTGTCTAATTGTACTTTAAAATGTGCTTTCCTCAGTCTTTCAAATACTTCTCTTAATCTTTCTATATATGTTCTACTAATGATGTTGAGTAAACTATGATATCGTCTAGTTACATAGGACATTTTTCGTTGTGTATCCCACGTAGTATATTGTCCATATCTCGTTGAAAAGTTGCGGGTGCGTTCTTTAATCCAAATGGCATTTTTTTATATTCGTAATGTCCTCTAGGTGTGCTAAAGGCTGTTTTAGGTGTATCCTTTTCATCCATTTCTACTTGATGGTATCATGAGACTAGATCTAATGTTGAAAAATATTGGCACTTGCCTAATTTATCTAAAATTTCGGTTATATTTGGTAGTGAGTATTTGTCGTCTACCGTTCTTTCATTTAGCTTTCTTTAGTCTATTACCATTCTATATTTTCTCTTTCCTGATGCGTCTAATTTCTGGGGTTGCCCCATAGTGAGTTGGAGTGTTGTATGATATTTTGGCCTAGTAGGTCTGCTACTTGTCTATCGGCTTCTTCTTGGTTTGCCTGAGGTAATCTGTATGCTTTTGTGAATATTGGCTTGTCATCCGTTAGTTCGATATTATGTTCGATTGTATCGGTAAATGTTAGGGGTATTCCTTCGAAATGAAATATGTTGCGGCATTCAAAGCATAAATTTTTAATTGCTCTTTGCTCTTCTTGATTGATGTCGGTATTAAGGCGAATGTTACTTAAATTTTCTCTTAACATTTTGTCGTTTTCTACGGGGTTGTAATTGTCTTCTAAATTATCATCTATCTCCATTTCGTTAAAATTCAATTCTTCTACATTAATTGGGTTGGTTAATGATAGTTCTACGGGGTAGTCATTTGAATTTAAAATCGTCGTTGTAGCATAACTATCTTTTATTTGTACTAATGCGGTTAGGGTCTCTACGCCTTGTTGAAATGTTATATGATTTCATATTCCTAATGTGTTATTTGAATTTACTGGGATTTGTATTTTTCTCTCTGTTCGGGGTCCTATTGTGTATTTTTGTTCAACTTGGGTATTTTGAAATTTAATGGGGATTCGTCCATATTTCGTTCTTAATAAACGGTTCTTTATGTCAATGTTGGCTCCCAATTTTCTTAGAAGGTCCATTCCTATTAATCCGTCATATTTGTCATTGAATTCGAAAATACAAAATTTATCCTTCATTTTTTACGTTGAATGTTTTAGGTAACGGAATGTTAGCTACGAATTGGTGTAAGGTTGTTTGATAGACTGTTTTAATTTTAAATGGTTCTCTTTCTACATAGTCTAAATAGTGTTTCTTTACGGTTCGGGGGCTAATTAATGTTTTTAACGACCAGGTATCGATGAATAGTTTAAATTCGACATGGGGTATCTCTATATAGGGTAGTACTAGGTGATTTATGTTGTTTAGATTTATTAAGTTTGGTCGTTTATGAATCGGTCTATCTGAAAATTTGAGCACGCGTTTTCTTCATCGTCCTCTTCATAAGTTCGCATGTTTCTTCGCGTTCATAATTGTTCGAATGGGTACTTGAGTGAATGTAATTATTCTGGTCATGTCAAATTCTTCCACTTCATGGTGAAATAGATCTTCCAATGTAAAAGTTCGTTTTTGATGAGGATTTGGTCAAATGTGCGTTATTTTCGTATTTGGTCTGGTGTTACCAGATGAGGTATCCATTGGTGTCGGTTTATAATAGGTATTTGGGTTGTTATTATTGTTTGTCATTGGTGAATTTCTAATTGGGTTCGCGTTGAATGTTGGTCTTTGTTGATTTACCTTTTGGTTGAATCTTGATTGAATTGCGAGTTTCGCAAAATTTGGGTTGAACGTTGGTTTTGAAAAATGTTTATATTGATTATTAAAGTTTGCGTTGTTAAAATGTGGATTATTGGTTCGCGGTTGGTTTGTTTGTGTGTTGAATGATGTGAATTTTTGTTGGGGAATTGTTTGTCTCGCGGCTTGTATAGTATTTATTGGTGAATAACTTTTATTCGGGCTGGGGTTGTATAATCTGTTTCTGTAATACATTACGTTTTCTTTTTCTATTATGATATTCATGGCTTCCTCTAAGTTTTGGGGACGTTGAATTTTAATTTTGTCTGATAGTCGTTCTTGTAGTGCATTTAGGTATGTGTCTAATTCTATATCGTCATACATCTTTGTTTTTAAAAGTCTGATATTTTGGTCGGGTTTTTCAATTTTTAACTTCGTTTAGATTAAGCTTCTTACATCTTGGCATTGGTTGATCGCCAAAATATGCTATCAATATTCGTTTGAAATCTTCCCACTGTTTTAAGTCATCTCTAGTACATATTTTACACAATCTGCAACGCCATATTCTACAATTCCAAAAGAAATAATCATTTCGGAATTGGGGTTGATAAACATTCGCTCAGGTGTTGTACGATAATGTGTAAATAGTGGTAGTAAACTCTATCCGTTTACGCTAAAGGAAATTGCCCCCATTATGCATGCCATACGCTGTAAGTGGAAGAGAAAGATAGCGGGAATTAGAGGAAATGGATGCAAAACGGCAAAAGTCGGACTACATAGAAAACACTGCGACAATACGCGAACAATGCAAATATGTGTTAGACAAAGAACATCTTATTAGAGAAAATAAGGAAGAATTAAAAGATAGTTTTATATGCCGGTGGACTAACTTAGATACATCCGGGTTCTAAAAGCTGTATGCATTTGTGGTTAGTAAGAAATACTCTTTTAGTTATGTAGGCGTCTTTGCGGAAAAGGATGGTACTAAATTCGTATACTTTTTAAAAAGTTATTCCAAAACGTATTTATAAAAATTGCAGATAACATAGACAAACTAAAGAATGTGGGTTTCGTAACCTTGGCGTACACCACACGCAAAGGAGTTCAGCTAAACATTGTATATTTGCTTAGTAAAGAACCTTTCGGATCATTTAAACCCGAGGGTCCTAGATCATATTTTCCCAAAAGTGGTGAACATGCAACTACTTAACAGTGAGGGGGAGAATAAAGATTTCCTCCAATACCGACAAGAAGTCGATCAAGCTAACAAGATACGTATGCAGGATATAGTAGGAGAGACGCGATTAAAAGATTGTCACAAGCTGCAAGAATTACACGAAGGAATGGATCTGGTTGTCGGTGGAATCAAACATTTTATATATAGAGACAAACTTCGGTACATTTTACAATTCGAAAACCTAAACGGTTTCTATGTATCAAACTATTGGTTAGAAAAAGACTTGGGTGTCGTTTTAAACTTTTAGCTGCGAATAAAATTAGATAAAATTAAAACCACTCCAAACAAACATAATGAAAGGACTGTCTTCTGTGTATAGCTTTGTATTAAAATTAAGTATAAATGGCTCCTTGCTTGGTATTAAATATTTTTAAATTTTGTTATGTATAATGTCAGGATAAATTTTAGAATAGTATTACATTGCTCTTTAATTACAAAAGGCTATGACGTCACCGTGAAATAGTAGTCACACAAGGAGGGGTCCGCATGGGTGGGGCTGCGCATGGGCTGGGGTACGCATTGGCAGGGATGTGCCTGGTGGTACACGAGGGAAGCGGAAGTTAACAGTCACCAAGCATGTAATTCTTTATTTGGTTGGTATCGAGTACTTGCCAACGTATGTATTCGGAGTAAAAAACACGATTTGTACACGCAGCTTATTAATAAAATTAGTTTATCGAGCGAAAATGATAAGCGTTACGTCATCCCTGGATGTGTATTAACCTATGCAAGGAGGCATAAAGATATAGGTCTAAAATAGTTGTTTATATTTGTATAGATTTTGTAAATCTGTTGTATATATTAGTTTTAAGATTCTGTAATTTTTAAGTTCTTCTCTCACCTTCCCTTCTATGAAATCTTTCCTGCTTCTATCCTGGTGGACAGAGTGTACGTGTTACCTCCACGTGGTGTTCGCTGGACAACCCATATTTTGTTGTCTTTGTAATCTGCAAAATGTTGGTTGACTAACAACGTGTATCAGTTGTAATTATTATACACCAGCTTTATACACAGTTGATTAATAAAATTAGCCGTTCGGGCGAAGATGACAAGCGTTACGTCATCACCGGAAGCATATCAACCTACGCATGGGTGCATAAAGATATAAGATAGTTACTTATATATGTATATATATATTATTGTGTATGTATATAATAGCATGAAAGTTAGTTATAAGACATACCCACAATACCCATTCTTAATAATCCCCTCGCTCCTGGCGACATGTGTTTACCACCACGCGGTGTAGCTGGACGGTAAAACATATTGTTAGATTGATGAAAATATGTCTTATTGGCCGAAAACCCGTTTCTTCTCCTTTTAAACAACACATTAATCTCTTTTATGTTATAGATTACTTTTAGCTGCTTGGATTCGGCTACACGAAAAAAACAAAATAATGTTATACTTTGCAATGTAAAAATTGTATTCCATTAGTTTATTAAATTGTAAATCGGATAAAATAAGTTGTTAAACTTTTGTGTGCTTAATTTCTTTGTGTTAATACTTCTAAGGGTTTGGTTAAACGATTCTAGATGTTATAAAGGAGAGATGTTTAGAAATCGCTGCTGGTAAAAAATCTTAAAATTGGGGTAGCTCCTTGGGGGATGATGTAATCTAAAAAAATTCCTAGAAATTCAGGTAGCTGAAAAAAAGCTTTTATTAATTGATACCAAACAAGATATATTTTTCTTAAAAGAAACAAAAATAATATTTTATATGATCGCTAGAGAGTATGTGTGTAAAACGGTAAGGGGTGGTTGAATTTTAAATCTATTTACAGATTTGAATTCTGCGTAAAATTCTATACTAATTTAATGTATCGCATGGCTGAAATTTTTATATGGACGGTTAGAAATCGCTGCTGGTAAAAAATCTTAAAATCGGGGTAACTCCCTGGGGGATGGTGCAATCTAAAACATTCCTAAAAATTAAGGTACTTGAGAAAAATCTAATATTAATTGACACCAAACAAGATAGATTTATATCGAAAAATGAAATGGTTAGTCGAAGAAAACTATTTGGTTCAGAATATTACCGGTAAAAATTCTTAAAATAAGAGTGACTCCCTGGGGGATAATGCTATTCCTAGAAATTCAGGTAGCTGAGAAAAATCTAATATTAATTGACACCAAATAAGATACAATTATCTCGCGGGTGGAAATGTGGAGGAAGATTTATTTCGCGGGTGGAAAGAAGGCGGGTGTGACGTAATCAAAATGGTTGCTGTGGGGGTGTCCGAGCAAGGAAAAGAGCAAGGAGAGAGCAAGAAGGAAATCCCTCCTCGTCAGATCCTCCTTATTGGAATTTACATGTAAAACCTAGGTTATATATGGATACAACGAGCAAAAACTGTCGTGGTTCAACCAATAAAAACGTCTACTTGTAACACTTAGTTGAAACTACTTGAATATTGATGGTGACTGGTTTTCAACCCAGCTGCTTTTCGTTCAAGTTGGCGTTTCGTAGGTTTTCTAAATGAATTACTGGACGGGGAGAAGTAAATGTAGTTTTTTTTACCCACTCGTTGGTTGTTTCCTTTAGTGTGGCATCTATATCTGCAATGGCCTCATCATCAGAAGCTTCTTCCAATGTATTTTCCATTAAGATTTTAAATTTCTTAGCCAAAAATTCCACATAGCGTTTTTCTCTCAAGGTTCGTACTTCTGCTACGTCGTACGCAACACTCCTAATAGCTTAATCTATTCAGGCGCTTTTGAAATGCTTGTAACTTGTGTAGATCTATCACGCACGTGCCCTTACACGTTTTTGACAGAAAACGCTTCAACTTTCTAGATATCATGTCCGGGTAAGAAGTTAAACAGTTCAGCTTCAAAGTCTATTTTAACCCCCTACTCCCAATGCCTTAACCAATTTAGGCGCTACTGGAATGTTTATTATTTGTATAAAGTTATTCGTGCAGGCGTACTTATAAATAGATTTTTGTCAGAAAAGGCTTTAACTTAGAAATGCCGCGGCTAGACAGGAAAGAGGAATAATTGAATTTTGAAGATTAGAATTTTGATCCGATTATGATAGCCTACTTGGGTAGAAAATGTTTAAGAAAATTCTGTATTGACTTGCATTCGAAACATTCTTACAACCTTTTTTTTACACTGGAAACAAAACCCGTTTTTTTCCCTAAACATCGCAGTAAAAATAAATGGTGTCAACGTCTTTGAGAAAGGGCACACGTCACTTATGCTAACATTCTAATCAACATTTATTTATTTACAGTTTATAACAGTTATCAGTATAACTTATTAATGGTGTTAAAGTTCTCGATCACGTGATCATGCTTTGATTTAAATCTATAAAGCAATGCCATAGCATATAAAACCACAGAACCAGTTTGTAACCTCGCTTAATGTCACATTTCAAAATGGAATAACTACTAGTAATGGCTCCACCTAAGCTATACATGACAGATATCAGCCCTTCTGTTCGAGGTGTTCTTTTAACCGCTAAAGCTTTGGGCATTACATTGGATCTCAAGGAAATCAGTTTTAAAGTGCCATTTGAAGAGTTTTCTGAAGAACTTCGTCAAGTAAGTATAATTTTATGCGTATATTGTTTATCAGTGCTCGTTATTGTAGTCGAGATCTCGTCACACGGCGCCGATATTAATCGATAATGGCTACGTAATTTGGGACAGTCATTCGATAATTGCTTATTTAATAGGGAAATATGGAAATGATGATTCTTTGTATCCTAGGGATGTTATTAAACGTGCTGTAATTGATGAATGCTTACACTTCGATGCTCAAGTCATCTTTTCGGCAATTAGGTCGATAATGGTAAGTATACTGTTTGATGTGGTTTTAATTTGATAAAATGCATTTTATTAATAACTTACACTTACAACCCGGAATTGTTCTTATCGCATGAATTTAATAGATAAGTACATTTTTAAACAATTAATGAGCTTAAATAAAACCACAATTCGTAGAATGTTATTTTCCGACGACCACGTATGAAAACAACAGATTGCCACTACTTATTTATTTAGAAAGTGGCGTATATCACTATACAGGGTGTAACAAAATAAGTGTAAAACATTTCAGAGGGTGATTCTTCATCGTAAAAGAGATAGGGTCTTTCATATAAAGAAACTTCATGGGAGCATCCCTTGTTAAGATACAGCCCCTTAAAAGGGGTACATAAAATTTGTTTTTCATTTTCTTTTACAAACACTAAAAAAGTTACAAAATTGAAATTAAGATGACATTTTTTACTATCAAAAATACACTTACTCAGTAATTTATTTGGTTTACCCCCATGGTTGTAAGAGGTGGAAACGCAACCCCTAAAATTTATTTCCAATGTAACTTTTTGTCTTATTATTTGTTTGCCATTTAAAAATTTATTTCCAATAGCTTATTTTATGCTAAAAAAAATGTCTCTTGAATTTTTTGCCCAAAATTAACCAGTTCGCAGAAAAAAATTATTTTACAAACAACTACAAAGATACATCGTCATAAGACGAAAATGCAAAACTAATTTTTGTAGTAGGCCGATATTAGTGATAGTGACAATTAAATTGTTATCACGCTGTCAGTTTGTAAATTTTTGAAATTGAATTAATAATTGTGTGTCGTTGTTCTGTTCTTAATTTGTTAGTTTAATAATTCACTTCTTATTAGAATGGCATACACAAATGCAGAAATGGCTAGTATGCATTACGTTGACGGTCTGTCGCAGGGTAATAGGTTAGAAGCTTGTAGAAGCTAGGCTGAAATGTATCCTCAACGGCAGCTTCCTCCGCATAGAATATTTGCCCAACTTCATCAACGATTACGAGAATATGGTTTATTCGAAAAAAGAACGCAGGATTGTGGTCACCATCGAGAAGTTAGAACACCACAGCTTAATTTGGTTGAAGAACAACCCACTAGCAGTACTAGAAAGATTGCTTTTGAGTTAAATGTTAATCATACGACGGAATATCGAATTTTAAAGGAACAACTCTTATACCCCTACCATGTACAACGAGTACAGGCACTGTTACCGCGAGATTTTCCGAACCGTTTTGAATTTTCCAATTAGATGCTGGAAATGAATAGAAGAAATCCTGACTTTCTAAGGACGATCGAATTCACAGACAAATGTACTTTTTCTCGGGACAAGATTATCAATTTTCATAATAACCACATAGGGGCTGATAAAAACCCTCACGCTATTGCCCAAGCTAACCATCAAGAACATTTTTGTCTTAACGTGTGGGTCGGAGTTATTGGGGAGAATTAAATTGGCCCTCATTTTCTACCTCCTCGATTAAATGGTGAGGCGTACACTCAGTACTGCTGGAGGAAGTCCCTTGTGGTATCAGAAGGGTTATGTTTTTTATGCATGATGGTGCTTCCGCCCATTTTAGTCAAGCAGCACGTCAGCATTTAACTCAAACATATCCAAATTATTGGATAGGTCGAGGAGGACCACAGAATTGGTCCGCTGGATCCCCGGATTTGAATCCTCTCGATTTCTCTACTTGGGGCCATTTACAGAGTTGGGTTTATCCTACTTCTGTTCGCGATGTAGAGGGCTTAAGAAACCGCATCATCGATGCGTGCAGGGTAATTAGAGAGACTCCAGGAATATTTGAGCGAATACGTGGCTCAATGCGCCGACGTCTAGACGCATGTGTAATGACTGAAGGCGGACATATTGAACATTTACTATGATTTCTACATGTTGTATGTTTTGTTATTAATAAATTAGTTTTGTTTATTCATCTTTAATCATACTTTGATGCAGGTAGTAACTACAAAATAACAATAATAATCCAGTTTGCATTTATGACGATGTTTCTCTGTAGTTGTTTGTAAAATAATTTTTTCTGCGAACTGGTTAATTTTGGGTAAAAAGTTCAAGAGACATTTTTTGTTTAGAATGAAATAAGCTATTGGAAATAAATTTTTAAATGGTAAACAAATAATAAGGCAACAAGCTACATTGAAAATAAATTTTAGGGGTTGCGTTTTCCACCCCTTACAACCATGGGGTAAACCAAATAAATTATTAAGCAAGTGTATTTTTGATAGTAAAAAATGTCACCTTAATTTCAATTTTGTAACTTTTTTAGTGTTTGTAAGAAAAATGAAAAACAAATTTTATGTACCCCCTTTAAGGGGCTGTATTTTAACAAGAGATGCTCCAATGAAGTTTCTTTATATGAAAGACACTAATCTCTTTTACGATGAGGAATCATCACCTGAAATGTTTTACACTTATTTTGTTACATCCTGTATATATATATATATATATATATATATATATATATATATATATATATATATATATATATATATGGACATACCTATGAGGTTGTAGCTAGAATATAGCATGTACATACCTGGAGATATTATCGAAGGACGGAGTTTGCTGGTCCAATGATTAATAATCGACGAATTAATGGACTGTATGGTTATGATGTTGTAATGCTTCCTCTGCAAGCCGAGACGAAATATCCATTAAACGACCAGTTTATTCTCACTTACAAAGTTCGCACTATTATGGCCATAAATAGCACTTGTGTAATTACATTTACAACCCTTTATTCCGAACACTACACGATAATTAATGTTTTACATACGAACCATGAAACGAGCTTCGAAAACATACCGAATTGTATGTTGCGTTAATAACGTCTTCACGTTTCAAACGATTAACTACGACTCCGTTATTACACTCTATATTGGGGTGCAAGCAGGTCAAAACAAGTTTCTACTTGTTCGAAACTGATCACGCGTGACCTTCGTGATAAAAGGGTGAGGTATTCAGGATGCATATTTCCAATGTCTACATTAATAGGATACAGGAGCGAGTCGTCTTCAAATTAAATTTAATAAAATAATAAAAAAGACCGAACATACCGCTCACCAAAAATAATTAGAAACTAACTTATTTTTAAGCTAAAGATAAAACGATAATACAATAGGTTTATACGTAAGTATATACAACAACAAAAAACTATATTACTGTACAGGCAGTAAGCATAACTTAACCAGTGGTCGTTTGATTAACCCTTGGCTAGTTTTACAGTAGCAACCCGAATAACTCCATCATTACCCGGATGCACTTCAACGATGCGTCCTAAACGCCATTTTAACGGAGGAGTGTTCATTTCCCTAAGAAGCACTAACGAACCGATATTCACCTGATTCGATTGATTAATAAACCATTTATTTTTTTGTTGTAGAGTGTGCAAATACTCTACACTCCATCTTTCCAAAAGGTTTGGTGTATTTGTTGTAGCAGTTGCCACCGATCTAACCGAGACACTTTGGTATTCAATAAGTCTGGATCCGGTAGAGCCGAGACTGGACCGAGAGTTAAAAAATGACCTGGTGTTAAATACGAAAAGTCATTAGGGTCTGTACTCAACGCACATAATGGGCGTGAGTTCAGCACCGCTTCAATCTGCGCCAATACTGTGCACATTTCCTCATACGTTAAAATTTGATCACCTACTACACGATATAAGTGACCTTTCACGGATTTAATCCCAGATTCCCAGAGACCTCCGAAGTGAGGAGAACCAGGCGGATTAAAAACGAATTCGATACTTTCCGACTCCACTGAAATTTTCATCTTTTCTTTCAAGGCTCTAGAGGCACCCACAAAGTTAGTTCCACAATCCGAATATATTTTTAAACAACGACCTCGTCGAGCGATGAATCGCCGCAAAGCTGCGATAAATGCTTCCGAAGATAAACTCGATACCAATTCCAAATGAATAGCTTTTGTGCTTAGACACACAAACAAACAAATATAAACTTTAGTAATCCGTGTGCCTATATTCCTATTGAATGTAATGTTAAAAGGTCACCATAACCAACTCCGGAATTGGGAAAAGCCTTTCCTGGAGTGACTCGGGGAGGGTAAATTTCCATCAAAGGCGATATTAAGGATTAGTCCTAAAACAACAAATAGAAGTTTTTAAGCAAGTCTTTACTGCTCCCTTTGCTGAAATAATCCAAAATTTTGAGCAAGCAAAAATAATGTAGTGCACACCCGAATGTAAATATTTGACATGACAGTCCATACTAATAAATTACGTCAATTTATGCGATTTTGGTAAAAGTAGCGGATATTTTGCATCAAATTCTAACTGCGAATTTCTCAATCTGTCGCCCACCCTAAGCAAACCCCGATCTTCAATGAATGGGCTCAAAGAGCGAAACTGCTTCGATATAGGTTTTTTATGAATACAATTGTCCAGTTCTTTTTGAAATACTTCCGACTGTACATTTTTCACCAGAATATGCAATGAAGATTGCAATTCCTGACTTAAAATGTTTCCCACCAATCGTTCTGAACGAGCAACTCTCAAGTTACATGCAAAACGTCTACAAAACGTAAGTACTCTTAATAGTCTCTGTAATGTTGAGAATTTGTACAACAAACAATCAAAGAAATTTTCCTGAGAAATTACCAAAAATGTTTTCGTAACTCTCTCTTCCGTAGGCAACGTATCCTCGATTTCTAATACCTTACTGGAAGGCCAATTCCTTTTTGCAACCAATAACCAAGGAGGACCCGCCCACCATAAGGGATGGTTGACCAGCTCCGAAGCGAATAAACCACGAGAAGCACAATCTGCGGGATTGTACTTCGATTCCACATGATACCAATTTGAAGGAGCTACGTATGACTGGATACGAGCTATCCGATTTGCAACAAAGGTTTTCCATTTATTCGGCGTTGATTGAATCCACGCTAATACCACCTTTGAATCCGACCAAGCAAAAATATCTGCGAACTCCAAAATATCCTTAAATGTCACCATGACGAAATGAATTAATTCCGATAATAATACTGCAGCACAGAGTTCCAATCTTGGCAATGTTATCTTGCTGAGTGGTGCTACCTTTGATTTAGCACATACCAAAGAAACGACAATATTATGATCCATATCCACACAACGAAAATAAATTACTGCAGCATATCCTGCCTCAGAGGCATCACAAAAACCATGTAACTCTATTTTTGTAAGTTATCTCCAACGAATCTACGAGGAATTTCTATATTCGAAACTTCCTGTAAATCTGATATAAACTTTCTCCATTTTGAACGAACTTATTATGAGGTTCTTGATCCCAATCTAACCCCAATAACCATAATTCTTGGATAAACCGTTTAGCGAAGAACACCACTGGCGCTAAAAGACCAAGCGGATCAAAAATTCTAGCTATTTCCGACAAAATATTACGTTTAGTACATTGTCTTTGTTGCACATGAATAGTGTATGCAAAACATCTGACGAAGGTCGCCACTGAAGACCTAAAATTTTAAAGAACTGTTTACATTATCTTGAAATGACAATGTTTCCATTTGACCTAAATTTGAGAAGCTTGCGAGAACTTCTACCGAATTACTGCACCACTTGCGCAGTTCGAATCCTCCAGATTTACAAAGGGCATTTAATTCAATGACAAGTTGTTTTGCTGTTGCAATCGAATCACAACCTGTTACTACGTCATCTACATAAGTATCGTCGACCATGGCCTTTGCAGCAAGAGGGGAATTAGATGCTTGTAGCTTTGCTAGTTCTTGGATGGTACGTAATGCTAAAAATGGCGATGATGCCAACCCATATGTGACAGTATTTAACTGAAAGTCACAAATAGATTCCGAGGGCGTATCTCTCCAAACAATGCGTTGATAGTTACGCTGACTTTCTGTCACGAGAATTTGTCTATACATCTGCTTTATATCTGCAGATATGACTACACGATGTACACGAAAATTCAACAATAATACAATTATATCCTTTTGCAAAGCAGGACCAACTAACAAATTATCATTCAAAGAATTACCTGCAGCATCCTTGCACGAGGCGTCAAATACTACTCTCAATTTAGTGGTAGTACTGTCTACTTTATGTACTGCATGATGCGGTATATAATACAAATTACTACATTTTAGAGAATCTACTGAAGGGACCTTAACCTTAGTCATATGACCACTGTCAAGATAGTCTCTCATAAATTCTTTGTAGCTCGAATACAAATCCAAATCCTTTAATAAACGACGTTCCAAACTCAAAATCTACGAACTGCAATTTCTCTAGTATTACAAAACAAAGGTTCCGAATTTTTCAATGGCAATGAAACCACAAATCTTCCAGTTTCATCCCTCGAATAATTTTCACAAAAATCTTGTTCACTTTTCTCTTCCTCAGGCGAACGATGCACTGTGGAAGGAATATTCTCCAATTCCCAAAATTTACGAATGTCCACATCAAGTGGTTCTACCACTGCACAGAATGAAGTAAGCGAACGAGTAGGAGATACCACTTTACCTGTTAGTACCCACCCCAAAGTAGTATGAATGGCAACGGGTTCAAATGCATTGCCCCAACGTGATTCATTTAATATTATTTGAGCAAATACGTCTGCTCCCAAAAGCATTTCGATTGGCTGTGGAACATCAAATTTTGCATCAGCCAACTGTAAATCTTGAATATGTGGCCAATTATTTATTGGTAGTTTAGTAGACGGCAATCGATCACAAATCGTAGGCAAGATAAAACATTCAGTCTTATATAGAGGTGACGATAAACCAAGTGGACTAACAAAACACAATGCCTTGCCAGACACTGAAGATGACTTCAAACCTAATCCCTGAACCGTGACTTCAGTTTTAGCTTTCCTTAACCCTAACTTCTGCCGACATTTTTCTGTAATAAAGCTTTCCATACTTCCATTATCGATTAAAGTTCGAACAGAATGTAATTGACCCGAATAATCTTGTACCGAAACCACCGCTGTAGCTAACAACGTGGTGGTATGGTCTAACGACGTTGATAATAACGAATTAGTAGTGGTTTGTTGTTGAATAACCTGTTGGTTAACCACCGAACTTTCTTCAGTTGAAGATGACGAACTATTAATTGATGTGGTTCTCTGCGGAGAAACTGGTGCCCGACGATTTCCAAAATGTAATAAGGTATTATGATTTTGGCACATTCTCTACAATTCCACTGGCAACGACAATCTTTCACCGAATGTGCATCACCTAAGCAACGAATACACAACTTGTGCCTTTTTACCACCTCATAGCGTTCTTGAGGGGATTTATCCAACAATTGCTTGCATTTATACAATGGATGCGAAGCTTGACACAAAATGCACTTTCTATCAGTAGAAGTAGCGACAAACGAATTTCTAGGCGCCGACGATGCGCTAGCGAATTTTCTCTGAAGCACCGAATTTTATGTTTTCCCGAGTTTTCGAAGAAGTATCTAATGAAACAATCTCACTCACTTCCAACACCTTACATTGCCTTTCTACGAATGCTCTTAAATCCTTAAATGTAGGAACATCTAAAACATTCTCCAACTCAAACCTTTTTAGAGTTTCACTGTCTAATTTTTTGGATAACAAATTAAAAAGTGCAAAATCCCACAAGTCGATTTCTAATTTTTCCAATGCAAACAAATTTTCTTCGATACAATTAATCAAACTTCTTAATTGTTTATGCGAATTTACCGTACTAATTTTCGAACATCTCTCAAGCGAGTTCCAATAAGTGGATGCTAATAACCTTTTGGATTGAAAACGATTTACTAAAATGTCATACGCCTTTTGATACGAATCATTCCCAATTGGAATATGTTTAATCAAAGCATGTGTACTCGAATCAATGTTATCTAACAAATACATGAATTTCTGAATTGGCAACAATCTATCATTCTCATGAACCAATTTTTCAAAAACTGATCGAAAACTCTCCCAATCGACAATCTTACCGGAAAAGCGAATTATTTTAACAAAGGCAGGGGGAGGTTACCACTAACGGGAACAACATCATGCGGTCCTGTAGCTGACATACCAATAACCGGTTTAACATCTTTCACGAATTCCACTTTAAATTTAGCAGCGAAAATTTTAATTTCCGTAACTAGATTACCTATCTCTATCCTCAGAGCACGATATTCCTCTAATTCCACGGACTCTTCCACAACGACCGTCTGACACAAAAGTTTAAAATCTGATTCGACTTCTTTCGCAGAATCCAGCCAAACGTCTATCACACAACAATTATTTTCCGCTCTACCAATTTCTCTCATATTCTCAAGAATACTATTTAATCTACTCCACGCTGTTTTAGCTTCTAAAATAATAGTTTCCAATTTATTACTCATTTTGAATATTAAATAACAAGCATAAATTATCTAAGTTATTAAAACGACGAAATTTCAATTATATTAATATTTGAAGGCGATTCCAAGTTTGTAGGTAAGGAATAACAAGATTTTATTGACGTCAATAAACACAAGTATTTACAACCTGCACCAAACAACGAATTATTCACGCACCAATCACGTGATTACGAATACAACCGACACCAACGCCAGCTGCACTATACCCTGAGGGTACAAAGTTCATTAACTACACCGTTAACGATATACGGCGACGAAGCGACCAATGGACATACCTATGAGGTTGTAGCTAGAATATAGCATGTACATACCTGGAGATATTATCGAAGGACGGAGTTTGCTGGTCCAATGATTAATAATCGACGAATTAATGGACTGTATGGTTATGATGTTGTAATGCTTCCTCTGCAAGCCGAGACGAAATATCCATTAAACGACCAGTTTATTCTCACTTACAAAGTTCGCACTATTATGGCCATAAATAGCACTTGTGTAATTACATTTACAACCCTTTATTCCGAACACTACACGATAATTAATGTTTTACATACGAACCATGAAACGAGCTTCGAAAACATACCGAATTGTATGTTGCGTTAATAACGTCTTCACGTTTCAAACGATTAACTACGACTCCGTTATTACACTCTATATTGGGGTGCAAGCAGGTCAAAACAAGTTTCTACTTGTTCGAAACTGATCACGCGTGACCTTCGTGATAAAAGGGGTGAGGTATTCAGGATGCATATTTCCAATGTCTACATTAATAGGATACAGGAGCGAGTCGTCTTCAAATTAAATTTAATAAAATAATAAAAAAGACCGAACAATATATATATATATATATTATATATATATATACATGTATATATATATATATATATATATAATATATACAGGATGCCCTATTTCTTACATGTTGTATGGGCAACTCTGTTATTTGTGACATTAGAGAAAAGGTTAAATAGGGAAAGTAGTGCAGTTTTTAATGCTGAGTTCGGCCATGAAAAGATAATTAACATACAGGGTGTAGCAAAAGCGTTATACCAAAATAACGAAATTTTGATCTTTTTTGTTTTGCTTCGTGATTCATTTGATTGTGATAGATACAGTAAAACGTTGTAGATGTTTTTTTGAGCGGAAATATGATTGCCCAAGAAAAAAATATTGGCCAGTGGTTCTAGAAAGAATTACAGTAATAGTGCAATATCTAGCCCGGCAAATTTTAGCTTTTTAGGGAACAGAACATTAACTCTCCACAAAAAATACCGTTTTTTTTTTTACAAATGATTAAAACCATTTTAAAATTTGAGCCAGTTATGGACGAATATATCCCACATATTCAAAGAGATAGTAACCGTTTGCCCAATTATTTAGAGAATAAAATACAAAATAAAATATTATCAATTATAAGAAGAAACATAAAGTAAATTATTAAAATCATATTGTACGAAGCTGAATACAGTTCAGTTATATTAGATCGGACTCCTGACGTGAGTCATCAGGAACAAATTACTAACATAACATGATTTGTATCTTTAGATTATTTGAGCAAAAAAGTCAAAGTTAGGGAACACCTTTTGGAGTATTGCATGTCAAATTATCTGACGATGCAGAAATTGAAAGAGACACTTGATTTGGTCGATGAGCTGAAAATGATTAGATCATATGTTTACGGTAAAGGTAATCCCCTGGAAATTTTAAAACATGTAGTAAAAATTATTTAGTTCAGACATTAAGTTTACATAATAATAGGGAGGGTTTTTAGGACTATATGACAAACCATTATTTAATGGAGATGGAGTGTTATCCTCTACATGGTCTAATAATGATAGAGGTTATCAAGGGTATTCTAATAAATTAATAACTAATGAAACTGTGGATAAAACCAAAAATGGGTTTAAGGGTATACCCTTAAACACATTAAATATTCTTGTTATTAATATACAATCAGTTAGAAATAAGGTTAATGGTGTGGAGGCGTTTTTTGCTTCGGAACATTTGTCTTGTATTGTTCTTTGTCTCGGTGAGATAAATCTTAATTGTGATGAACTTCAATTTTTAAGAATCAATAATTTGATCCCTATTTCTAGCTATTGTAGACAGAATCATGCATGGGGTGGTGTATCTATTTTAGTTGATATAAATACTATTTACGAAATAGTTCCAATGCCCGATATTAATGCATTATCAAGTGAATTTCATGCTGAAGTTGCAGCCATTCATATCAAGCAATTAAATCTTTTTATTATAACAACATATAGGTCACCCAATAAAGGATCGTTAAAACTCTTTTGCGAAACATTCAGCAGGGTATTTAAAATTTTAGGTAAGCTACATAAAAACAGTGTTTATATTTGCGGTGATTTCAATGTTAAGTTTGGTTCATATGACAATGATTCTATTTATATAACTGATTTTTTTGCTGGTTTTGGTTTTAAATTTTTGAATACGAAACCAACTAGGTCTAATAACTGTTTAGATAATGTTTTTACCAACATACCAAATCAGGAGTGCAAGGTTATTGACACTGGTTTATCCGATCATATGGGTTTGCTTTTGACCCATACAATATTCGAAAGACCTAAAAGAACTGAGTCACTAAGTTTTTATCAGCCTCTCACAAAAGCAGGAAAGATAAAATTCTATGGACTTCTAGAGCAGCAGAATTGGAACTTTGTAAACGATGAAACATTAAATCTAAACCTAAAATATGAATATTTTATAAACATCTTTGTTGATGCTGTTGCTACAGATTTTCCAATTAAATCTATGAAATCTAAGGATTTTCAACATGAAATTAAATTAAAATGGTTTGATCAAAATTTAAGGGCAATGAGAAATCATTTTATGTATTTGAAATGTTTGAGTAATTTTTTCCAAAGGAATACTGATATTGGTTTGCATTTAAAGAATTTTAAGTATCAGTATAGAGCAGCGCTAAAAGACGCCAAGATTAGGGCGCATGATGAGTTCATTAATAAAGCAGGGAATAATAACAAACTCAAATGGAAATTATTAAATCGCAAAAGAAAAGTGAATTTTGAAAATAAGCATGAATCAGTACATGGCTTTACGTCAGACACCTTCAATGACTTTTTTATTAGTTCTGTTGATAGAATTATAGCAAATACAAATTCAAAAAGGATTACTGCTCAGAATAATACTGATCAAATTACTAAAAAGCTAAACAGTGCAACACTCAAGACTTCTACTGGTACAACTTTTAACAGTAATATAAATTTCGTTTTTAGTGAGGTATCGTGCAATCAAGTACGTGATCCAATTTCATCGTTAAAAAATAGCAGCTGCAGGGATATTTATAATCTAAATAGTGTTTTGATAAAATCTGTAGTAAATATTATCTTACTTCCGTTAACCAAACTAATTAATGAATGTATAAGAAAATCAATTTTTCCCGATAAACTTAAGAAATCAAAAGTCATACCAATATATAAAAAGGGAGACAAAAATTGTATTGAAAACTATAGACCGATATCTATAACCCATGTATTTTCTAAAATTCTTGAGATTATTATGAAAAATCAAATTACAAATCATTTGGAAACTTGTAAATTGGTGTGTAAACAACAGTTTGGATTCCAAAAAAATGTATCTACATCTGATGCTATTGCTAACCTATTAGGTAAGGTTACTTCTGCTTTTAACGAATGCCAGTTCCTATTAGTTGATTTTTGTGATATGAGCAAGGCTTTTGACTGTGTAAACCATTCACTATTGATTAACAAATTAACGAAACTTTTCTTTGATCAGAGTAGTACTACATTTATTAAAACTTTTCTTCAGAATAGAAGTCAAAAAGTATATTTAAATGGTAAACTTTCCAAGAATCTTATTCTTGCCAATGGTGTTCCTCAAGGATCCATTTTGGAACCAATCCTTTTTATTTGTTTTATTAATGAACTACCTTATCAGTTGAATAATGGAAATGTGATTTTGTATGCGGATGATACAACCTTCTATTATCAGGGTTCTGATATGCAACAACTTTTAATTGAAAGTAAATACACTCAGGATCAGGCATCTAACTGATTTGTCAATAATAACCTTTGCTTAAATGAGAACAAGACAACCCAATTGTGTTTCACTTTAAAAACAAATGACTATAATACATCAAACTCTGTGAATTTTCTTGGTGTTACTTTGGATAATCTGCTGAGCTGGGACTGTCACTGTATTAGCTTGAGCTCTAAACTTGGCAAAACTCTCTTTTTCATAAGTTCTCTCAGGGACTCTCTATCTTTAAATATATTAAAATCTGTTTATTTTGCCATGTTTCATAGTCATTTAAGTTATGCAATCGAAGTTTGGGAACATTGTTCAGCTGCAAACCGTATTTTCGGATTACAAAGGCGAGTGATCAGAGTCATGGCACACTTAAGCTACAGAGCCGACTGTCGAAAACAGTTTATCGATTTCAACATACTTACCTTTCCTTGTGCTTATATTTTTAGTTGTGTAGTCTGGGTTAAGAAGCACATCAATGATTTTGATGTTCATGCCAGTGTACACCATTTTGATACACGGAACAAAAATAAAATATTGGTCCCATATCACAGAATAAAGAGAAGTAGATATGGTCCCAATTATTATGGATTTAAATATTTTAATGTTTTACACAACAGTATTCAAACTTTACCATTAGATAAGTTCAAAGAAAACATTAAACGGTTTCTAATTAGCAATGCTTTTTATACAACTCAAGAATATATTGAAAATGCAATACAATTGGTAGCTTAGAGCAAACTTAGCATCCACATTTTTATCCTTGTGATATAAATTTTTAAGTTATATGTACATGATCATTGCTGTTACACATTATTATGTCGGACCATTGATGTTATACACATATGTGTTTCATCAACGTCTTAAATGTAATAAATAAATAAATAAAATAAAAAACATTTCCAATTCAACGATAGCTTTGAGAAAAATGTTAACTTACTAGTAACGGTTGCTGAACCTGAACGATTGTTTTCTAAATTAAAATTAATAAAAAATTATTTACAATCAACAATGACACAAGAAAAAATGGACAATTTAATATTTTTGTTTATAGTATACAGTGTTCCTAATAAAAAATATATCTTTAAAAATGTGCATTATTTTACTATTAAAACATGAATTGTCTTTGGAGGGCGGCAAAATTCTTATTGCACCTCGGCATCAGTACAACCTGACATAACCCTGAATATCTCAGTATAAATGTTATTACAAAAAAAAAATGTAATAATTGTGTTTAGTTTCTTTTCGCCTCGTTCTTCCCGTTTTTAAAGAACTTACAATTTATGTAATAAAATCATTAATGCATTTATTAGACCTATTTTCTACAAGTGCTAAAAAAAAACTATCATTTAACTATTTTGCAGGGGTGCGATACATGAATTTATTTAAATGAGTTCACATCCTAAACTTTCATCATCATCAGCAGACTCATCCAATGGCGATAAGTATGCATCTGAATCATTACTATTATCATTAACCCGTATAATTAGATCTTAAATTTCGTCTGTAAAAGTTTCTCGTTCAACATATTCCTTTTCTGTTTTTTTAACGTGCAAACATACTTTGCTCCATCCTTTAACTCCAATATTTTTTATATGCTGTTCTGTCAATTTCCAGACATCGTCTATTTTAAGTTACACTACATGCAGCAACATGGTTTTAAGTAACGCCCATATCTTGCCGATAGGATTTAGTTCGGGATGATATGGAGATAAATGCAATACTGCATGACCATGTTCTGCCAGTAGCTGATCAAATACAAACACCTGATGAACAGGTTTATTTGCCTTAATTTTGGAATACAATTCTGGCTTGGTATCGTTACATTCAAAGAAGATATTTCGTTCCTTTAACCATTTCTGCATATCCACTTTCTTCCAACTTGATATGGCGTTAGGGTGCACACAAGAATATTATGATATGACGCATTGTCTATCACCAACACTGACTTTGGCTCCAAATTTGGAAATAATGTCTCCTGCAGCCACTTTATATAGTTGCGGTGATTCATTTCATAGTTATAATCTCCAGTCTTCAAACCAGACTTAAACATCAATATTGCATTTGGAACACACCCGTTTTTCTCACCTGTGTGAACAATTATCAAACGTGTCCCTTTTGAATCTGGTGATTTCAAACCCTTTATGGTGGCATCGTCCCAACACTTTGATACAGTGTAAGAATTGTGCAGATATGTTTCATCATTGTACACAATGTTTCTTTCTTCTCTATAATTATTAAGATTTTTTAAAAATTGTAACCTTTGGTTTAGTTTACGAGTACATTTTAGTCATCGTACATATTTTCATATTTAAAATTCCATATTTTAATACAATAATGTTACAATGTAAATTCCTAAAAACCTAAGTTTGAGTTTCAACACGTCCTTATCTTATTCTTGGTATAGGCAGGTGACCGGAGTTCTAAGAAATCATGCCACATTATAATTTGAATTAGGGCCGCTATACTTGCGGCCACGTCCCCAATGCTCCACCCGGAGGTACTACATTGGGTTTAAACGCGAAAAATAGTCGTGCTCCTAATTTATTCTTAGAAATCATGCCACAACCGCATGCCGTTCGAATGTTTTGGCTACTAGCTATCTTTCTTAGTTACAGTGTTAAAGGATCGGCGTCACTTACCTACGATCGCGAGGAACAGGATACAGAGGTTCATCCCTATAGTTTCTAAGTTAGTTGGACTTAGCTATGTAGAGGGTTAACACGTCGATAGTTTGGCAGGCCGCAAGACGCGAAGGTGCAACAATAACGTGCAAGTAATTTATCGAGTCGTGTGGAAGTCGATTTTCGGCTCTTCGAACGAAGTAGCTCTTTAATTCTGTATTTGGAAGATTTTCAAAGCACGTGGATTAAAGTATTGGTCATACTACGACGTTCTATTTACAATCAAGTTACGGATTATTTATTTGCATTTGCAGGCGGTAGTGATAGTGAAAAGACCTTGTTAAGAGTAAACCCTCACCTAACGAACTTGTATAGTAGTTATACAGTAGGATAAGTAATCATCGTTACATAAATTAACGATAAGTTATTAGAAATACATTGATTGAGTAAGATTAGTGCGAATATTTGTTTCGCATGTTTTCTACAATTATTACCCTAAGGGGCCGCGAGGTAAATGCCGCTTCTATTATAAAGTTACCGGTTCAGTGTTGTCAAAGTACATTTACGTATATGTATTTTCTATACGTACAGCAATTGTTTCTCACTCCCGATACAATCAGGAACGTTTCATAATTTCGTGGGATTTTTCGAGTTTCACTTCTCAAATAAACCGTTTGCTGATGGTGCCGACCTGGAGTCCCGTCCAACATGCAGCGCAGGGTCTCCAAGTATGCTGAATTCCTGTGAAAGTAAACTTCAGTACTGTAAGTCATTGTTATCCTTTATGAGCTTTTACTGTTTACATTTTTGCTTACATCTTTGTATATTTTATGACTGATCAAAGTAATTATTCTAATTTACGTATCTAGTAAGTCACTTTAAACATAGTGGTAGGAGGATCCTTAGGGCGAATTATAAAACGACTTTGTGTAAATACATATTGATGGTTATATCTGATTTGCCGTAATTAATATAGAACATTATTATTTTAGTGGTGTATAATTTCATGGTGCAATTAATACTAGGTAATTGTCACGATACAAGGTATTATTTTAAGATACCTAGATAACTTGAGTTAATTAAAATTAAAAGTTTAAGAATCACCGATCATTGTTAGCAGGAATTCAAAAAAGTTTGTATAACCTAAATAGAAGGGCTAACATTAGCTGATAATTATACAGTATTTTCAGAAACCAGGGAACACATATCAGCTTGGTCAGTGAGCTTATATAAAATTGTCCTAGTGTTTAGTCATATGGGTTCTTGCTCGCAAGGTGCGAAGTTTCCCTTATTTGGTCGTACCCCGATCCAAGCAAGGAATTTGCGTCCTTTTAAGACGAAACCTAATTAAAAATAAGGGTGGTGCCCATAACCTTAATTTACGACAATACCGTTCCAGTATTCCCCCGATCCGACCCCACCCCGTCGCGACTGTAGCTAGCGAGCCACGGCTAGACTTACCTTTCAGGTTGATTCACCGTGTTTGTTCGTGTTAATCCCCCCTTCCAATGTTCTGTAGATTTGGCATGTAACAAAATATAGTACGCTTTGCCCTTATATTGCATTGTTCAACAATAATTTTTGTGTGATCCACAGTTCTCTTCCAACGAAATCCTACTCTTAGAACTATTTTTCTGAACGAACATAATTTTTCCGTGTAAAGGGGGTAATCATTTTTAAATTCCTCGAACACTGTCTTCAAATTGGTCTACGTTTATGTATTGCTGCAAACCGATACCTAATGGTTCTTAGACCCATTTGAACCGACTTTATAAATCTTGACTTTAAACGTAAGTCGGGCTTTACGAAATCTTAGTTGCACCGCACACCAAAAAGTGGGGTTTTATAAAGTCCGGTTCTAATTGTCTGTATACGTGGCAATGCTGTAAGAATTTAGGGATTTTGTCATTGTTGATAAAGGTTTGCTAACCTCATTTAATGTTGTAAAATTTCATTCTTGCAAATATCAAAACAAAAGTAAATTGTTTTTTATTATCCATCCTTGATTTTGCCGTAACCAGTGATTATATCCTTAATTCAGTATTAGAACCACAACAGTTGAAGAAAAAACTGTTCTAACATCTTAAATTAGAGGAGGACGACCTTTTTGATGACGATTATGACGTGCTGGAAATTATTGATTTTGGTTTTCATTGTCCAATACAACATATTGTACCAATTATGTGTCGGTTAAGAGCGTTTCCCGCCATTAAGTGTATAGTTTATATAATATGATGAGTTTTAAATTTTTTGGTAAAATTTGATTACTAAAGAGTTATTTTACTTTACTGTGAGAAACAAAAAAAATATGAATAAAATTTTAACCAAATTTCTTACACCAATTATGGACACACAGTTTATTTAATGACATAGTTATGGACCTCGAATTATGGACTAATAAATACTGGACAGTTTTTGAATCAGCACTTAGTATTAATGTGTATAGGATGACAATAATATAGTTTTAGGGTAAAATTAATCAATTCATATTAATACTAACAGTATAATTGCAAAAGATACTTAAGAAAATACAAAAAAAAAGAAAATAGTTTAACGCTCATCTTTCTTTGACTCATAAGTCACTTTTTTTCCTTCATTATTACGTCAGAAGCTGGAAGAACACCAATAATCTGCTACATATTAATATTTGATATATCATCTTCATTTGCCACAAAACTTTTGTGAACACTCTCGTCACACGATTTGAATGCCATTACTCTAATTTTATCTTCATTTTTCTTAATACTCTGCACAGAACAAAGATAAATAAATTTTGATGTATTTCTTTTTCCACCCATAAAACCAACAAGAAAAAAGTCTCCTTCTTTAAGATTCTTAATTGGGATACCGATATACTCTCCTCACTCTCTTCTTCGTACCAGTCTGACTCTTCAGACTTTGGCAAGTTTTTATGACTGTTGTTTGATGAGGTTGAAGTTGATGAACGTGACCGAACTATTTTTCTTCTCTTCCATTTAGTATTTTTTTCTCTTTCTTTTCTGTCCGTTTTTTTCCTCTTTCTATTCTTTTTCTTTCCTTTTTAGCTAACTCAAGTCTTTTTTCTCCTCTTTTCTTTCAAAATACTGTAACATCTGTGGAGATGTAACAACATATGGTAGTTTTTCTCGCAATCGCTTCTTCACGACTTCTGATTTTTTTGGCCAGAATAGGATTCGTTTGAATGGCGATGGCATCATATCTGTGTGTTGCTTTGTGGAAGAACTTTGAATTCCTGAACTTGTAGAAGGGTACTCTGCAAGACTGATATGTTGTTCTACAGTTCTTGTATTTTGGGAAGTTAAACTATTATCAGGAGTAAGCTCACTTTCCAGTCGTTGCATTACAATTCTGACATTTTTGGTAGGTGTATTCTTACCAGGAGTAGTTTCAGTTTCCATCCCGTGTTCCCTTTTTTCTTTTGGTTCATTGTCAGAAATATTTAAAAGGGGTTCCACTGGTAGCGTAATTGGATTTATGGATTCTTGCAACAAAAATGTGATAATGGAGTAATTGTAATTATGACTTCCAGTACAAGAAAAGATTAAACTTAGTAACCTCTTACTTATAGTTGTTAGAAGATTTCCAGAACTAATTTCGTTTGTAACTTTCAACTAAAGTTCATACAAAGAAGTGTCTTTTATTAATCTCGTCCAGTGGCCAACACGACTTAAACAACTGCAACTTGTCGGAACCGATTTGTGTTTCCAGCATCTTAAGGAATTTCCTTAATTCTAGGTTAGTCTTACTCGGCACGGTTGTTGTATCAGTTCCCGGAACTTTTACTTTTGTTGCATTCCAAGGCACCAGACTACACTCTGTGAAACCATGTTAAATGCTTTCTGGTTTGACAATTTCCAATACCTGTTGCAGTACCTTCAGAAAATTATGTTTTTCCACTTGCTTCCCATTGTATTCCATACGCCACTCAGCTGCTTTTTGCCGCCATGAAGCCTTCAATGTGTGAAACACAGCGACATCCATAGGTTGGAGTACATGAGTAGCATTAGGCAAGAATGCCACCATTTCAATTTTCTTTGATATACAGAACTGACTGAGAGGAAGTGAAATGTGGGAAGCATGACCGTCTAAAAAAAAGATCACAGGCCGCTGTATATTTTGTTTTGAAAGCCATGGCTCAAATATATTGGTTACATATTCGAAGAACGTTTCTTGTGTCATCCACCCATTTTCTGATTTTCCAATGCCCTAATCAAGATGTTGCATGGAATGGAATACGTGCATATCTATAAACGATCATCGGGGGGCGAGCTCGCCTTGGGCACTGGCTGTTAATAAAACTGTGAGATTCGGTTTCTCATCAGCTCCTGCTGCAGTATAAACATTTCTACTGCCTTTCTCGGCAAGAACTTTTCCAGGTCTCGGATTGAGAAAAAAGCCGTTTCGTCAGCATTAAAAATTCGACGTGGATCTGCAAAGGCATCTTTTAGTTCCTTTTCTTTGGTATAACTATCCACTTCTTCAAACCAATTTGTAATTTGTTTTTGAGTAACACAACGTCTTTGTATAGCCAAGTTTTGGCTGGTTCGTTGACTTATTTCTGGGTGTTTTCTCATATAGGCCTCGTACCATTTTCTTCCCGGCAAAGTACCCATTGAGAACTGTATACCAAACTCTTTAGCCAGTTCTCCTGCACTAAATATCAATGTTTCCTTTGATACGGGAAATCCTGCTTTGTTTATTGTCTTTATCCACTTTACAAGCATAGCCCCTGTTCACACGTAAACTTTGTTTCTGGTCCTGGCTTCTTCTTTACATCAATATTAGATTTAAATTTTCTCATAAGAGTAACTCTAGGAATGTCATACTTTTTAGCCGCAGCCCTATAATGCATTCCTTTCTCCACTTCTTTCAGTGCATTTTTCAATGCCTCATTACTGTACTGGCCACGTTTTGATTTATTCATTCCACAAAAAAATTTAAGTATGTACAGTAGATCTTAACATTTCCGACACCAATAATGGACCATTAGAGGTCCTATTATGGACCATGTGGTCCAAAATTGGTTTCTGCCATAATATTAACTTCTAACTTAGACTGATCATTTACTTATTTTATAAAATGGCAAATAAATAGAATTACCAAGTTTCACATTCTGCTCCTAATATGAACCAGTATGTTCATAACTGGTACCAGCATCGAATTAAAAGTACTCAACTTGGACCACCCTCATAATCACAAAAAACAAAATAATGCCGGACCAATTCCAATGCAAGTATGAAGGAATAATCATTATAATAATGACAAAATATGTAAATACAACAGAACAGTTAATACAAAGTAGTTAACAAAAACTTAAATACAAGTTACCTCTTAATATTGATACAGTTGGCAACACTGATACGGTCCACGTTTCACAATATTGCGCAATAGTTAATATTATGACATAATTACGCGACAAATTGTATCACATACCAAACACGTTTACTATGATACAATTCTTATTTTAAAATGTAAATAAACGCGCCTTGCAGCTAAATCTCAGGGCATCTCCTCGTTGTTGTCTGGGTGTGGGTTGCGTCTCGCCATTGTTGAATCCAAATTCATCCGTCTCTCCTCTTTCGTCGTTCGTAGCGGTACGATAGGAGCAACCAGGTAAAGAACGATATGGCAAAATAAGGAGGAACCTACATCCTAAAAAAGAGAAAAGACAGAAAACACGACACAGGTAGACGTTATCCGCTTGACGTCTCGTGGCTAATAATGTCGTGTCACTCCGCGCACTTGCGCCACTCACTTCGCGCCTGCGCATTCTTTTGCGCAAACGCAACTGTCCGGGATGCCGAAAATTAAAAAATTTATTTGAAAATAATGGCGGGAATTTAGTCACATATTTAAAAATGTACATTTCCAAATTTGGAATGTAACAATATTTCAACTAAAAAAGTGATATTCAACACAACACATTTTGAAATATGAACTTTCTGTTAACAACTCAATAGCAGAACTACCAAAACTGTGCTCATATTGCTGCACAATGACTGAGCATTGTTGCCAACTTTACCTGAAAAGATACCTTTCCTTATTTCTGTGCTGTGACATTTATCGGTCCATAATAGGTATATGTTCGTTTTAGGTACACTTACCTTACTAAAACATCATATTTTCATGATTTAACATGGTGTATCAAAATATTATTATTATAATGTCAACTTGCATATCATTTGGGTATTCAAGCACTCCCTCAATTAATGGAAAAATATCTAGAATTGTGGTTTTTGTTAGGCGATAGCGACGAAAAAAGGTCAGTTCGTCCGAGTCGTGAAAATGATATTCGATTCGCCGTGGAAATCCAAAATCTATTATTTCTAAAACATCAAAATGATCATCGAATAAATCATCCCATTCTGCAGAATTAGAACAACCTATTCAAGACAAGGAACAATGCAGAAAAAGAATAATAGCATTTGTAGGTTAAGTTTAGTTTAAGCTTCAAAATTCACAGACTTTATTAAAGTCCAACGCATAGAAGACTTCTGTTGCGGTGCAAATGCAAACTGTCTCCTAATCTGAGCTTTAATCTTAATCTCGACTTTATTTATACGGTGCAAATGTCCGTTAGAATCTCTTCCTCAAATCCATCCACTGTCGACTTTGGATTTGGTTTTGTGTGTTTTTTCCTGGTGAAGTGAATTTGCTGTAGACAGGTTTGATTGTGCCTTCCTTTACAAACCTGTACACGGTTCGCAATGAAATGCCCGTTGCTTCAGCCACACACTCTTGCAAATTGCTTAGGTTAAGTGCTTATTTCGCGATTCAAAAATTTAAATACGTTAATAACAATCTGTCGTCCTTGACTATGAATGACCTCTCTCTTATTCATATTATTCTAAAAAATATGAAAATTAATCAACCATTAAACGCGCATTCTTTTCAAGTACTTACATTGTTGAATAAGTTAACAATCAGTTTTGAAAAAAAGCTGTTTTGATGACTAGGACATGATAAAAACTATTCAAATGAAAACTGGAAACTGAATAAGATGTTGACGAAATAAGAATCACAATGTCATATAAATACACTATTACAATTAGCTGAGTATGTACACTGTTGCCATAACGAATTTTTGGCGAACAAAAAACTGTGAACCTACAATTATTTATCAGAGAAAACAAGTAAAAGTTGCCATTTTATGTAATGGTCTGGGTTTATTTCTTAAATTTATGCATTTCTAGATATTGTCGGCGTAAACGAGGACCTTTTAAACAATATTTTATTTTACCCAATAAATGGGGCACTCGTTACGAAGGACGTGTTAAAACTATAATGCTAATATAATGTTTGCAGGTCGTACTATAGTGTATACAATCTTGACGTTCGAAGTTTATTTGAACCTATTGCGCATATGACGTCACCGCCATCCGATAATAATTCTACTCTACCACATTGTATGTAGGAATTAATTATACACTAAGTAGAACACTAATTACAGACTAGTTTTCTACTTCGAACGCATAATCTGATTTTTGTCAGCTCTTTTGCATTGTCTGTTCAATCTTTAGATTAAAAATGTGGAAAGATTTACATTTCACAGGGTATTTCAATTTATTTTCTTATAACTTTTAGAGTAAATGATAATCTGCATTTTTTTAAATTAAAACGTATCATACAACAAGTAGCTAGACGAAAATATAAAAGTTTAAGGCATTATTCTAGTTTATTAGTAGTAGTTAACTAGTGCCTGCCGAGTAGTGTCCCTGAATATGTTTACATATTGGTACCAGCATGCGTTAGTCTGTCGTAGTGTGTGAAAATAAATGAAATTGCCGAAGGAATTGAAATAATAGCTGCAATGCTACAAGAAGAATTAATGCATATATCTCTGCAAGCAAAAATTGTCGTCCAAGAAAATGTTGGATCTGAGAATGAATTAAACAACGTGCAAAATTTGGCGTATCAGTAAATTTATTAAAATAAGTGAAAGTCACAGACCCAAAAATTTGTTAACCGCAGAAAAGCTACTAAGTATATCTTCACTAAAATTATAAAATAAGAGGAGGGGGCTGTAAACAAAAAATTAAAGACAGTCACCGAACTAGCTATCGTAAGGTCGTGGATCGTTTAGAGGGTTAACATTTTGCAGAAAGGGCTAAATTAATATATAATATACAACACAAAAATGGCACTTGCCTTTCATCAATATTGTGGCTTAAAGATAATTACCCAGGGCGCCAGATAAGTCAAACGTGTTCAATGTTCACACATGACCTTGAGAGACTTGTCACACCAAAGAGGACAAATTGTTTCTTTTTAATTAATTCCCACTTTTTTGACTACTTAGGCAAATTTTATGATCACAAATAATAAAAAAATATTGACTTAATCACCGGGCAAACAAAACTATTTAATCAACAGAGCAATAAACGTGAACCTCTCACATTAGGGAATTCATTGATTTTAACTTAGAAATTTGATTGAATTGTTGATGTGCAATTATGATAATTTTTTACATAACAAATTTCCAAAAAACTTATATGGAAGAATACTTATCCTATAAATTTCACAATAAGTTTACGGTTAAGGTCAAAACTTCTTAACAAAGTATGTTAACTAAAAATTCGCCATGCTAGTTTGAATATAAAAACTTAATTACTAAAAATCATCAATCGTTTGATTGCTTGTATTCCAATCCAAAACAACTCTTAAAATGGGGGAGAATCTCATTTGTTGCCCTTGCTATTTGCTACCACTCAATAATTCATTGGCACACGTACTCGGCAGAATTTTACTGATAGCATAGCTTGTACACACACGCACACACGCTTTTTATTACATAATTTAGTATCACCTATATATCCGTAAACACGTGCGTAAAGCCTCGCGAACTGGATGAGTTAGCTTCTCCTTTCCACTTTTAATATCAAGATACTAAGTTTGATATTACTTCTGCCACGCCGGGAAACGTCACTAACGAAGTTTGGAAAACGTAAAACCCATTGGAATCTCTTTCTTTTTTGCCTAAAACCTTAAATTATATATCAACCCTACTCTTAACCCTTATTTACGTCATATTTCTGTTAACCACTGACCATTAATAGAACATCCCAAAACAAGATTTTAGAAAATAAATCCAACCCTTTTAAGGTGAGTCCTACGGATAGCAATTCTTTTTCTAACGGTATAAACATGTAAATTCTTGGATTTTTAGATACCGAAATTGTTGACCCTATCTATTGGCGACAGTCGTCTGCCATTGACAAAAGCGTGGATAACCTAAACCGAGCTAAAATGGATTTCAATACAATGGTTGTCTCCAGACTACTTAAAACGACTGCAATGTTGGAACAAATCAAATTGAAAAATAGTTAGGCTATTTGTAATGTTTCGCTTTCTATAAACCCCGTCACTCGCTGAAGTATAAAGAAAATAAAGTTTTACAAACTAAAAATTGCTTCTCTTTGTTTAAGCTAAAAGGTAAGATTCTATTTAAATTTATCACATTTGTCAATCTATGTACGATATAAGTTTAAAAGGGTATTGTATTGTGTTTGCAAAGGTAGGACCTTTCAATTATTATGACAACCGCGTGAAATAAAACTTCTAATTGTATTACGATATTTGGCTAGTGGCGACTGACTCCTTCAGCACTTGTCAAGATACAGTGTTTCCCATTTTGAATCCATTCATTTTTTATTTATGATTCGATATGAACTGTTTCTTTTTTAAATTGTGTGGCATATGAAACCGTATTTTGAGATCAGACGATTATATTAGTACATCAAACCAATGCTTACTACTACTGTTTTTCAGGTTCGAAAACTGAGAAAAAGCTTTAGGGATTTTTTATTATTTTTCTCTTTTTTCTGTTCAGCATCCCTCAAAACAGGTATACACCAAGTTTCATTTAACAACGTCTATTAGAAAATGTTTCCTTAAGCAACAAAAAAAATCAAACAAAAGAAATAACGATAACCTACATTTTTGTAACTTCAGTCAGCCTACCATTCATTTTAATGCATTTTTTATAACGCCTGAAAATATTTCTTTATACCTTCCTCAGTTGTTCTGGAGTTATTTCAGCGCAAGCATTTATAATTCGGACGCGTAGATAGTCGATTGTTTGAGGGCGCGTTTTATACAGAATATGTTTAATCGTACCCCAGAGGAAAAAATCCAGTAGGTTTAAGTCTAGAGATATAAGTGGCCATTTTGCTAAAGCGCTATTACGGCCTATCCATAAAGTTTGAAAGTGAGTGTTTAGCTATTCCCTCACTGTTGCGGCATTACAGGACTACCATTCTATCGAAAATACAGATTTATTGAATCTTGAAGGGGAGTATTATCTAAAGCATCTGCAAAGTTGTTTTTCAGAAATTCCAGAAAACGCTGTCCATTTAAGGCTCTTTCGAAAACGAAAGGTCCAATAATTCTTTCACACATAATTCCGCGCCACACTTTTTGTGAATATTGACTCTTGCAGTTAAACGCCATTTAGGATTGGGCCATTTTACATGGAGCCAAAACCAGAACTTACGTTGTTTTTTCGTTAATTTTAATCTAAAGTAGATGTTAAATCATGTTATAAATTTGTTGCTAGACTTTTTGTTTTTCTATTTTATCTTTGTTGTATCTTTAATCTTTGTTTTATCTTTGTTTTATCTTTGTTTTATCTTTGTTGCATCTTTGTTGTATTTTTGTTTTATCTTTGTTGCGCTGGAAGAGTAAATAGGAATAAATTTTTAGAACTTTAAATTTAACAATACGAACCATTGTTGAACCGACCAGATCGAGGCACGTGTTGAAAGGATAATGCAGATGAAGTGCGACGCGAATATCGCCAACATTTAAAACTTTCCACATATCTCCTGTATGAAGTTCCATCAGCGAATGTCCGAAACGAGTCGGAGTAGCCTGTTGCAGAACACGTAGCTTTGCGCATAATTTGGACGTAAACAGAAGATGCGATAGAATTATGTTCGACCTTCAACCACGTAAATCGATTTACTTGAATTTTGTTAGATGTGTTTCTTTTATACGTTAATGAGAATTAAAATTCTGACTAAATGTGTCTGACTTCATTTATTTCCTTATATAAAAGATTTTTAAGCAAATATAATAATATCATCATACAAGGTGGATACAAAAATTATTGTAGCTTATTTATAATTTTATAAAATGTTTGGGTCTCGGAAAGTTAGAACGTAATTTTTTGGAATTAGTCACCACATGTGGTGCTTTCTCGTCAAACGATTAATACCCTTTCGATATCCTTAGTATTTCTTCTTGATTTGTTATTCTTTTTTGGATCTCCTTATTATATTTTGTGCTGTAGATTAAGAACGAGTGGCTCCGTGGCGTAGCTGGTAAACGTGTGACTACTATGTACAAGCTCCCGGGTTCGAATCCAGACACGGTCCGCTTGAAAAATTTTAGGCGAACAATTTTCTCAAAAATACGCCCTCGTTCGGATGGGAGGTAAAATGGAGGTCCTGTGTGTAAGTGTTGTCGCACACGTTAAAGGTCCCTACCTCGCTTGGAACAGCAAGGGTTCGACAAAATTCAAAATTTCCAGGTAAAGAAAAACTCGCTTCCTTGCCAATGTAGTATGTTCGGGTAGAGTATTAGAAAATTAAATGTAGTTTAGCGCGTGACTACTATGCCTAAGGTATAGGGTTCGATTCCCGACACAATCCGCTTGAAAAACGTTAGGCAAGCATTTTACATAAATGTACACCCTCATTGAAATGAGAGGCAAAATGTAGGTCACATGTGTGAGTGTTGTTAAATACACACACACACACACACACAAAATCCCTACCTTGGTTTGAAACAGCAAGGGTTCGACAAACAAAATTTCCAGGTAAAAAAAATTGCTTTCTGGCCAATGTAGTTACTTTGGGTGGGGCATTGGAAAATCAAACGTAGTGTAGATAAGGAACGACGACTCCGTGATGTAGTTGGTACGCGTATGACTACTATGTCCAAGGTCCCGGGTTTAAGTCCCAACGTAGTCCGCTTGAAAAATGTTAGGCGAGCGTTTTTCACAAAAATACGTCCTCGTTCTAATAAGAGGTAAAATATAGGTTCCGTATGTGAGTGTTGTCACACACGGTATAGACCTCTACCTTGCTTGGAACAGCAAGGGTTCGGGAAAATTCAAAACATCCAGGTAAAAAACTCGTTTCCTTCGGGTGGAGCATTGAAAATCAAATGTAGTGTAGATTAAGAACAACGGCTCTGTAATGTAGTTGGTACGCGTGTGACTACTATGACCAAAGTTCGGGTTTGAATCTCAACACAGTCCGCTTGAAAACTGTTGGGCAATCATTTTTCTAAAAAATGCGCCCTCGTTCGGATGAGAAGTAAAATGTAGGTCCAGTGTATGAGTGTTGTCACGACTTTAAAGATCCCTACCTTGCTTAAATCAGCAAGGGTTCGGCGAAATTCAAAGTTTTCAGGTGAAAGCAAACTTGCTTCTTAGCCAATGTATTACCTTCGGGTGGAGCATTGGAAGATCAAATGTAGCGTAGATTAAAAACGACGACTCCTTGAAGTAGGAGATATGCGTGTGACTACTATGATCAAGGTTCCGGGTTTCAGTCTTAAACTTGAAAACTGTTAGACGAGTTTTTTTCACAAAAATACGCTCTCGTTCAGATGATAGGTAAAATATAGGTCCGGTGTGTGTGTTGTCACGCACGTTAAAGATCCATACCTTGCTTGGAACAGCAAGGATTTGTTAAAATTCAAAACTTCCAGGTAAACAACTTGCTTCTTAACCATTGTAGTACCTTCGGGTTAAGCATTGGAAAATCAAATCTAGTGGAGATGCAGAAGAGCGGTTCCTTGGTTCCTTGTGTGTGTGTGTGTGTGTGTGTGTGTGTGTGTTGTCACGCACGTTAAAGTTCCCTACTTTGAATGGAACAGCAAGGGTTCGGCAAAATTCAAAACTTCCAGGTAAAAAACAAACTCGCTTCGTGGCCAATGTAGTACCTTCGGATGTAGCATTGAAAAATCAAACGTAGTGTAAGGAAGCTGTTGTTTGCAGAAAGACAAATTAAAGAACTGGTATTTCCTGGAACATTCCTAACCTATTTACAGATTAATTAAACTAAGAGGAAACTATAAAATTTATACTTATCAATTATGTATTGGTGGATTGCAAATATCAATGATTGGATATTTATGTAATAGGAAATTAATCACCCATGAATATAAAATTTTAGCTAAACGATGACAGCGACGGAACTAGTGTGGTTAAATTTAAGTAGGATATTGTAGTGACGGAAAGTTGGCTCATTCGAAAAATATTAAGCAATATGTGCACCTTGGTATTAAATGTAAGTTTTATTGGTGAAATTTAGTGTTAGTTAAAGTATGAAACTTTAGTATTTTGGGTGGTCAATGGAATGATAAAAGGAAAAGTTTGTATTTAACTGTCTTCTATGTGGAGCAATTAGCTTTTTTTAAGGAAAATAAATTTGTATTTATATTGCAAATATTTAAATGTAAATTGAATTTTATATGCATTTATTTAAAAATTTGGTAAAAATAGCTAATTGTGAAAGGATATCCAGTTAGCCCAGTAATGAAATCGTATTTGAGAGAGAAATTTTATTTTACAATTTTATTTAATTTGATCAAATTTGATGTTTTTACGGGATTGTAGAAAAAGGGGCAACGTTTAACGTAATAAATTTAGGAAACCAAAAGTAGACGAGACTTATTCAGAATAACTGTCTTCCGTGTAGGGATAATCTCGAAGGATTGCTGAGACAGAATGGTTTGGCACCCCTTAATTATAACAATAGAAAAAATCGATTCAGGGTAAATGAATATGTAACATAGTTTTGTATTCAGCTATTTTATTTATTAATTTTTTTAATTTTTACTTTTATAAAAATCCACTCTCACAACTCTGTAGTTAGCCAGTGCACTCTTAAGTTGTTACGGAGTCTTCGCTCCTTTATATCAAATCTAAATTTATAATATAACGCTTATTTTACAAGTAACACATTCTTTTTTAGAAATTTCATATGTAACCTTAACTATAACTTTCACGGAGCAACTTGTTCCAACATTAGATTTCCAAACAAGGCTAATCCTGAATTACTCTCAGATGTCTCGCGCATTTAGCAACCTTATATCGTCATAAATTGTTAAAACCGTATCTATCTGAAAATAAAAATGTGAAAGGTTATCTATATGAAAAAAAAACATTCAATGACATCATCTTAAAAATAGAGCAGCTCTTAGAAGTGAAAAGTTTGCCACAAATACTACAAAAATTTTTGTTAGACGTATTTTTTATTTGAATGTATAATTTGGTCAGAAATAATGTTTTCATGCACATTTAAACCCCATCTAGCATACTTCTAGAAATATGTAATAGACTATTTTTATCTCAACGAACTATAGTTTGTTGGACAAGTTCAACTAAAATTATTTACAGAAGGGGATTTCTTTACTTCAAAGTTCTTAGTGAAACACTGATTTTAGAGAATTTGCATTCGTCGTTCCAAGCGTCTTTTTAATTGTGAAATTAGGTTTAGCAATCTATGCTCAACAACTTCAATCCACCATTCGAACCTCCCAATATCTTTCAGCAAATTACTATTTAAAGTTAAAGCACCGTCGTTATTGTCTACTGATTCAGAGTAAAAGGTGTCTATAGATAGCCCAGAAAAAGAATTATATTGTTAACTTCTATAAGGCACTATTTTAGTCGGCCAAATTTGGAACTCAAATAATACTAGGCGGATTATAGAAAATACTAGATCGAATAATATTTTTGTAAATATTGTAATCGATGTCGTTTTGGTACAACAGCACTGAATTCTCTTTCTTCAATTAAAATTCTAAAAAATTGATTTAATCTTTTGCAGCTTACTTAATTGTTGCTTCTTTTTTACAGAAACTTATGTTAATTGACAAGAAACGGATTGTGCCACGTGAAGAAGCAGAATCCCTTAAGGTAGCGTATGACTATTTGGAAGCCTTTCTAGATAACCATGAATGGATGGCTGGCGACAAGTTAACTATTGCCGATCTCAGTTTAATAGCTTCGGTGACGTCAGCGGATATTCTTGTACCAATAGATAACAGGAGGTGTCCCAAGCTTTGTAGCTGGATTAAGCGAAACCAAGCCCTTCCCTATTACCACGAAGCGAATCAAATAGGTTTAGATAACCTGAAAAATTTAATTAAGACTTTTTAAATTAAGTTTTTTAACTATGTATATGTTTTGATTCGGTCAGCAATTTCATAAATTGAAATATATTTTTATAAGTTATTTCTATGTATTTTTATGTAGGTATATTCATTTTTAGTCTTAACCGCTTTAGTCTTAACGTAGTTAGTCTTTAACGCACGTTTAATATACTCGTGTATTAACGTTAAAAATTAAATATTCTATTATAGTTTTATTGCATAACCAATTGTTTAAGAAATTTTTACTTTTAATGATAACCTTGAAATATTAAGATAGTGACGTTTGTTTTATATAATAACTAATATCAAAAAAGAAATTGCACAACTGCAGAACTAAATGTTTTTATAAACAACTGCCAACATTTTTATCAAGATTAGCATTAAAGTATCTATCTTTTTAAAATGTGAATTTTATTATAGTCATAATTGGGAACTAATCGCAAAGAAAATAACAACCATCACGTTTACCACACATGTAAATCATCATTTTTCATTGCAAATTCAGAAAGCGCATTTTATGTTGCAATACTTTAACGATGCAATTAAGGCATGTTAAAATAAGAACCCCATTGCAAAACAACAGTTATCGTTGGCAATTTATACTAGAAAACTAAAAAAAAATCATGTTTTCAGAATGTAAAGACGTTGAAGCTAACATTGAAATGCCATCAGGCAAATGGTTTTATGTTAGCGATCTATACGTTCCAGAAGTGCCAGAAAAACAAGTGCTTGAAGCACAAGCCTTTTTATTATTTTACGAACGAATTGTGTAATTTTGCATTGTTGTGTTCTTTTTATTTTCGTTTTTAAGTACGTGTTTTGTAAATCACGTAATTGCATACTAATGTATTTAAAACTGAATATTTGTTATATGTTTGTTAAATATATATATATATATATATATATATATATATATATCATCATCATTTTGTTTTCGACCTTACTTAAGGTCGGTTTGACGCAGCTCTAACTTCTTTTCTATTCTGTGCTAATCTAAAAAGCTCTACATACCCTTCACAACCTAAATTTCTAATAATTTGACTAATATAGTTTGGTCTAGGTCTTCCTATATCCTTCTATCTTTTTCCTATCCAGCTGGCTCTACATAGATATTAGCAACCTGATGGTTGTTAAAGAACTCTAACATGTTTACATGATTACCATTTATAGGGAAATGAAATATAACCTGGTTATCCGCTTCAAAAAGGAAAAGTGTTAAATTATATGTTATGGTAAGGCTTAAGCAACGAATCGCTGTCAACATGCCAGACCGCTACCTAATTGTGAGTTATGTCATGATGACGTTTATTAAATTATCTGTTATGGTAAGGCTTAAGCAACGAAACGCTACCAACATGCCAGACCGATACCTAATTGTGAGTTATGTCATGATGACGTTTATTAAATTATCTGTTATGGTAAGGCTTAAGCAACGAAACGCTACCAACATGCCAGACCGATACCTAATTGTGAGTTATGTCATGATGACGTTTATTAAATTATCTGTTATGATAAGACTTAAGCAACGAAACGCTACCAACATGCCAGACCGCTACCTAATTGTGAGTTATGTCAAGGTGACGTTTATTAAATTATATGTTATGGTAAGGCTTAAGCAACAAATCGCTACCAACATGCCAGACCGCTACCTAATTGTGAGCTATATCATGGTGACGTTTATTAAAGTATATGTTATGGTAAGGCTTAAGCAACGAAACGCTACCAACATGCCAGACCTCTAACTAATTGTGAGTTATGTCCTGGTGACATTTAGTTAACTGATGTTTATTTTTTTGTTTTGTTTTCGAACTTACTTAAAGTCGGTTTGACGCAGCTCTAAATTCTTTTCTATTCTGAGCTAATCTAAAAAGGTCCACATACCCTTCACAACCTAAATCTCTAATTATTTGACTAATATAGCTTTGTCTAGGCCTTCCTACTCTATTTTTATTTGGTAGTCTATAATCTAAGACTTTACTAAATAGTCCCTCATGTCTTAACTGGTGCCCTATCATTCTATCTCTCCTGACCTTCAATTGTTTCCACATACAGGGTTCCTCACCTATCCTTCTATAAACTTCCTCGTTTGTTACTCTATCTGTCCAGCTAATCTTTAACATTCTCCTATAGCACCAAGTTTCAAAAGCTTCTATCCTTTTCTTATCTACTTCTTTAATTGTCCAAGTCTCACTACCGTATAGTAGAACGCTCCATACGTACGACTTTAAAAAACTTTTCTATTATCTAAACTAATACTATTAGCTATTAGTAAGTTTTCTTTTTAAAACATTTTCTAGCTTGAGCTATTCTAGCTACTATATCCCTTCTGCTACGTCCATCCTTTGTAATTATACTACCTAAATAGCAAAATTCATCTACCTCCTCTAACTCGGTATTACCTATTTTTAATTTTGGTTTATAACTAGGCTGTAACTCACTTGTCATTATCTTTGTCTTTATCGAGTTAATTCTCATACTATAGTTACTCCGTAGTATCTCATCTAAAATATTTAAAACTCTCCTAACTCTTTTCTAGACTCTGCTATAATGGCTATATCATCTGCAAAACGTAACATGTCTATTTTCTGTCCCTGTACACTAATACCTATCTCTTTTCTCTCTCTAGCTAAGTTTAAAGCTTCCTCAATATAAACATTAAAAATCAAGGAGACAGTATACAACCCTGTCTAACACCATTTCTAATCTTAGCTTCCTTTTCTATTTCATCAAATCTAATTACTACACTTTGGTTTTATATAGACTGTAAATAATTTTCTATCCCTATGAGAGATTCCTATTTTTGCAAAACCCTGAACATAACAATCCAATTAACCCTATCAAATGCTTTTCTAAATCTACAAATGCGAAATGAGTCTTTTATTTTTGTAACCTTTTTCGATAATTACCTAATCATTAGTATCGGTTCTCTAGTCCCTCTGTCTTTACGAAAACCATATTGGTCTTCGCCTAAATAATTCTCAGTCAAAGCTTCTACTCTATTTTTAATTATTATTGTTAGTATTTTGGAAGCATGAGAAGTTAAACTAACTGTTCTAAAATTCTCACACCTATCAGCTCCTGACTTTTTTGGGATTGCGATAATAATATTTTTTTCGAAATCTATTGGAACCTCACCTGTATCATATATTAATTTCACTAGTTCATATAATCTATCTAAAGTTTTCTGACTTGCATATTTTATTAATTCTGCGGGAATATCGTCTATCCCTGGCGCTTTATTTAGTTTAAGATTCCGAACAGCTCTATCAAAATATATATATATATATATATATATATGCATTTAAACAAAATACAAACTAGGTTACCTACTTAAGAAACGAAAACTAAAGAAACCTCAAACTGACAGAATGTAGCTATAGCCCAGTAAAATGACAAAATTTGGAGGAAATAATACTGACTGGGCTGAAACTTTGTAAACAGGTTTGTTCTAGGGTACTATTTCACATATTAAATGTCCCCATGTCTAGACGCTACGTTGCGGGCAGGAGGGTCTAAAAGGTTCAAAAATCAGTTTTTCGCAAATAACTCTGAAAATATCAACTTTGCGGAAATTTATGTTAATATAAAAATTGTAGCTTACAAAATTTCGCACAATATGGTTTTTTATTCAAGTCTGTGCGACCAAATGGAGCATGGATATAATTTTTTTAAACACCGGTAGTTTTGCGACGCAACGAAAATGTATACGCGTGTCGGCCATTTTTCACTAATATCTCGAAAACGGACTCTCAAATCGAAAAATGTTTTAAATAATAGTTGTAGAGAATCTAGTTACGAACAATTTCGTTTTTTATTCATTTCTGTGCGGCCCAAATTCGCCGAGTTATTAATTAAAAGACAATTTTTTTATGTTGATAGTGGACGTTTTACATGTAAAAATCAGTATTAACTTTGAAAGTATAGGTCGTACACATATAGCATGTATTATAAAAGTAGAAGAGAATAAAATTTTGCACATGTTGATGTATGCATGAATCCATTTCGGTAAAGATAGCTTGAAGTTAAGAGCTAAAACGTAAAAAATGACATTTTTGAGTGCATTTTGGAAAATAACTTTTTCTGATTAGTCGAAGGCAGTAATGTTATGTATTTCTCTTGAAGATATTTTAATTATCTTTAAAATGAGACGTCCTAGAGCTTTTTTCACTGAAACGTTGACGAGTTACAGGTGTTTAAATATTTAAGAAAAAAAAATCAATTTTTGTTAAATTAAATATTAGTCCAAAAATATGTGGATAATAATTTTCAAAATTTATTTTATCTCGTTTTCATTATTTCATATATATATATATATATATATATATATATATATATATATATATATATGAACGTGCTGGAGTAGTATATGCCCTTCGCAAAGTATGTTTTATTTAAAAAAAGTTTATAAATATTGGTTGCATTTTTGATAAATTATGGAAAAATTGCATTAGCATTCGCTTTTTGTAAATATCTTCGTTTCTATTAACTTTACGAAAAACTTCAAGAGACCGAAATTAAAGCTGATACAATTTCCTATAAAATAGAGTTTGTGGCATCAGGTACAAGGCCGATATTTTTAGCACCGATAGTACTGTACGTTAGCAATAAAATAGCAATTGGTAATAAAATATGAGTATTTTATTTTTATAATTGTTCATGTAGGCGAATTTGGGCCGTACAGAAATGAATAAAACCTAAATTGTTCGTAATTAGATTTCTCTACAACTTTTATTTAAAACATTTCGCGATTCGAGAGTCCATTTTCGAAATAGTAGCAAAAAATGCGCGACGCGCGTAAGCGATTTCGTTGCGCCGCAAAACTATCGGTGTTTAAAAAAATTATATCTCTGCTTCCTTTGGTCGTACAGACTTGAATGAAAAACGAAATTGTGCAGAATTTTGTAAGCTACAATTTTGATATCGACATAAATTTCGGTAGAGTTAATATTTTTCTAGTTATTTGCAAAAAAATAATTTTTTGGACCTTTTGGACTCTCCCCCGCCCGCAACGTAGCGTCTATACGTGGGGACTTTTAATATGTTGAATAGTACCATAAAATAAGCCTGTTTACAAAGTTTCAGCCCAGTCAGTATTACTTCTTCCAAATCTACAAATTTCGAGTCATTTTACTGGGCTGCCACCTCAATTTCCAACGCGATACTGCGCTGGTCTGAAGTTGCAGTGGTAACCGGGTAACCCTAGAACAAGTAACTCCGATTCCTTGAGACTAACTCTGTCGAAGACTTATTCATTAGCTGTGACCTATAAACGTTAGGTCCACAGTGATCAAGAACCTACTTTCGTTATCGTTTAACAATCAAACGAAAACCTAGAAAAGTCGATTTCGTCTATTTTTTGAAGTGTATGTCTTTCAAACCAGGGTAGTAATTAAAATTTTCTCGTGATTGTATGGGCAAAACCTTTCTGTTTTGACTACTGAACTCTTATGCGCGACAGTGGTTAGTACAAATTATAGAATTCTTTTTAAGAAAACGGAGTCACCAAAGAAGGGAGATACCTCAGATGGCTATATTTGGTATCTTGTAATTTTAATATTATATTATATTATATTATATATTATATTAATTATTATATTATATTAATATTATAATTTTATAATATTAGTTCAGGGAAAGGAAAAGTGGTGCTATACATTCTGCTGCCAGGTTTTTGGAGGCTCACTAAAAGAAAATATATTTGTAATACGCTATATTATTTTTCACTTCCCTAGTTCGATATGGTATTTTATAAATTAGCTTATCTTTAAACAACTTAAACACATTTACAAAGCTCTTCCCTCACCATATACAGTGTAAAAAAGGTCGATTATTTAATTATGAGTTAGACATGCACACCAGTTACGTAAAAGAATTTGCGAAATTGATTGCAACCACATTTAAAGTATAAACATTGCAACTTATTAGTAAAGACAATCATGTTAAGAGACCAAACAAAGCCGGTTTATAATAATAATAATCAGTGAACTTCGTTCAGCCTCATTTTACTTATCAAAACTTTGGCGATAACAGAACTCTGATTTCAATTCCACGAACTGACTGATTCCAGTTTGTAAAACATATCACCTATTTCTGCAATCTGTGACGTATACAGATATGTAAAGATTATGATATGTATAGTCATTATTATTGTGAAATTTTTTAATTGCCTCACTGTATCCATGTCGTTGACAAAACTACAGCTGTTTGCTGTCTAACAAAATATTAAAAATTGCGCGCCCACGCAAAGAGCGAAGTCAAGCATATACAAAACCAACAAAATTAAAATTAAATTACACTATTTATATACCTAAAATAAGACGAATATCAAATATATTGACATGTTTGTGGTTAATGTGATAAGTTGTTAGAGTGCATGTTGAGATTAAGTGTTCAATTTAGCTGATTAAAATTTATCTAATTTTTCTTCATAAATGGATTAACTTGCTCCATTGTGAGGTCAAATACACTACGAAAACTTACTTTTTTGAAATAACATAAAAATAAATTTCCAAGACAAGTGCACAAATAGTTTGGCATAGGTCTAGTTTAAATTAATCATATGGCAAAAAATAAATTAAAATTCATTTAAAAGAATATTTCATCAAACCATCTTTTAAAATAAATCATTAATTACATTGTAATAAAAATACAAAGTACTCTTACAAAATTACTCAAAACAAAAACCGAAAAAGAAATTCAAGTTTTTTTAAACAAAATATTTAGATAGAATCTAATTAACGATTTTTGCATAATACGTGTTCCGGGTTAGGCAAACGTCGAAAACAGACAAAGACGATAAGGAGTCTAAATGCAATCAAGAAGTAACACACTTAAAAATACTTTTATCTAAATACAAACAGTCCAAATTAATTGTTAAGAGACTACCTAAATCGGTCAGATGCCAAACAGCGAATGCTTTAAGCAATGCAATCGATTCTTGTGTAAAAGAGAATTCTATAGAATCTTGGAGTAATCTTTTACTTTTGGTTATAATAATTTTGCATAACACCACAATCAAAAAATGCGTATCTATATCTTCACAAATTTTAAAAATTTAAGAGAATTTAAAACCATAGCATTGAAATTGAAACAAAAACAAACGTCCAAAAATTAAAAAAAGGAAATTATTTAAAAACAAATATCCTCAGTAAAATTTATGACGGCGATATTTCCGGTGCGATTAAAATAATCTGTTCGACCGATACCGTAGCAAGTTTTAATGAGCAAACTTTTACTGCATTGAAAGAAAAACATCCAAAAGCATGTTCTTTAAATAAAAATAATTCTTATAATCCATCAATTTCAGCATTACAAGTCACAAAGGAAGACGTCTTGATAGCAATCAAATCATTTCGCACCAGTTCAGCAGGGGGACTTGACTCTATTCGGCCGTCACATTTTCAAGATCTATTAGGCTTTGCTTCTAACAATGAAGGAAATAATCTCCTTATATCTTTAACATCATTATGCAATTTAATGCTATCGGGTTTAGTTAAAGAGGAAATATGTCCATTACTCTATGGATCTTCATTATGTGCTTTAAAAAAAAAGGATGGTGGTTTACGTCCAATAGCGATTGGCCTTTTCTTTCGACGTCTTGTTGCAAAATTAGCATGTTCAAAAATTAAAAAGGAATTAACTTCATTTTTTTGGCCAATCCAATTCGGTTTTGGCACACCCGCTGGATGTGAAATAGTTGCCCATTCTGCACGTTTGTTTATTGACTCTATTTCAAAAGATGAAAAAAAAGTACTATTAAAAATCGATTTCAAAAATGCGTTCAACACAATTCACAGAGACATAATTTTAGACTTAGTTTCAACACATATTCCAATATTACTTCCCTTCATCAACCAGTGTTATGGGTCCCCTCCTACCTAAATTTTGGATCAAACACTATTTCATCAGAAAGGGGGGTTCAACAGGAGATCCTCTAGGACCGCCACTTTTTTGTTTAACTATAAATTCACTTACAAAATTAATTAAATCAGATTTTAATTGTTGGTACCTCGACGATGGCTGCATAGGTGGAAACATTACATCAGTTTTTAACGACCTTAAGCAAATAATAAATACATCAAAATCTTTAGGTTTAGAACTAAATTTCAACAAATGTGAGTTATTTATTATGTCACCTGAGAAAAGTAATGTTTTTTCAAAATTTAACTCAATTGCCCCAGGAATAATAACATGTCCACGTTCAAATTGGACTTTACTTGGAGCTCCATTATCTTCTGAAGCTTTAAAGAAATGCTTAAACAACAAAATAGAAATATTATCTTTTTTCTCATCTCGTTTAGATTCTATTGGATTACCATCTCATATCTCCTATTTACTCTTAAAAAATTGCTTAGCTATCCCGAAACTTTTACATATTTTAAGATGCTCTCCAACATGGACACATCAAACTATTCTTGACTCGTTTGACAAAACTCTTCGGAATATTTTGGAAAATATTACAAATGTTAAATTAGAAGATAAGGAGTGGATACAATCAACTCTTCCAATAGACAGAGGAGGACTAGGAATACGTCTTTCATCTTCTTTATCACTACCCTGCTTTTTATCATCATTTAATACATCCCTTCCTTCAATTAGTCTTGTTTTAGCAAAATCTTCAAGCGGATTCGTCGACGACAATTATTTAGAAAGTGAAAACTTTGGCTTTATAAAACAAAGAAAAATGAAGTAATTATCAACAAATCACTGCAAAAGAATGGGACAAGCCTCTTTTGGACATAGTATCAGGAAATTTGCTTGAATCAGCTATTACAAACACAGACAAGGCTAGAATTCAAGCAGTTTCTTCAAAGCATGCTAGTGCTTGGCTAAATGCTCTACCTGTCCCTACGTTAGGCACACTTTTAGACGACCAATCATTCAGAATTGCTATTGGGCTCAGACTTGGAGCAACCTTATGCATTCCTCACACATGCATTTGCGGTAGTTTTGTAGATAAATCTGGTATACATGGATTGAGCTGTCGTTTAAGTAAAGGACGCAACTCTCGTCACAAAGTTATCAATGACATAATTAGACGTGCTTTAGTTTCCGCACAAATCCCTGCTATATTGGAACCGATAAACATATTTAGAAATGATGGCAAGCGACCTGATGGCATCACCCTAATTCCTTGAAATGCGGGAAGTCGGCAATTTGGGATTTTACTTGCAACGATACCTTAGCAGAATCACATTCTACTGCATGTGCAAAAAACCCAGGTGCCGCAGCTTCTTATGGTGAAAATATTAAAATTAAGAAATACTCAAACTTATCACAACTTTATTTATTTTATCCTATTGCTATCGAAACGTTCGGTGTGTTTGGATCTATTGCAATTAATTTTATAAAAGATGTGGGAAAAAGAATCACCGAATGTTCATTTGATCCAAGAGCAACCGCTTTCCTTTTACAAAGAATCAGTATTGCAATTCAACAAGGCAACGCCGCCTCTATTCTAGGTACTATCCCACCTTCTACATCTTTGGACGAAATCTTTTTAATGCCTCTTTGTTCTAAAAATATTACTCATAACTCAAACAAAAACAACAAAAAGTTCAACAATACTTTAATAAATAAAATTACTACTCCTGAAAAGACATTTATTTCCAAAGCTTCCAAATTAAATGACATTGTAACAACGACACATCTTAATCACATTCCTGATACTTCTACACACAATTCTAATGATCTCGGGGATTTTAATAATTCTTTAAAAACCAATGCTTTTTATGAGAAATCACTTTGCGCTTCCAATACTGTTCAGAGTTTAGGCCTGAATGGATTAAATAATATCGGCAATACTTGTTTCATGAACTCTGTAATTCAGTGTCTCTCAAACACCAAGTTACTTTTGGAATATGTTAGAAGTGATATTTTCATAAAGGACATTAATACTAATATTTCTAACATGAAAGGAGATCTCATTAAAGCTTTCTCGAAAGTGATAAGGGAGCTATGGTCTCAAAATCCATATGATGGAAAATCTAATATGATTAATTTCAAATCACAAATTGAATGTTTTGCACCTAGTTTTATGGGCAACTCTCAACAAGATGCACAAGAGTTTTACGGTATTTACTAGAAGGTTTACACAAGGAAATTAAACAGGCTACTAATACATCTACATTGATATTTTCAGAAATAGACGAAAAGTTGAACGAGTGTGATAAAGCTTCCGCATCCTGGAAACAATATTTAGGAATGGAAAATTCCAAAATTGTTGATATATATGCAGGGCAGTTGAAATCTACATTACGTTGTACACATTGCGGACATTATACTTTTACTTTTGATCCTTTCTGGGATTTATCGCTTTCTATACCTCAACATAGTGACCATTTAACGCTACAACAATGTTTAGACTATTTCATCAAAAAGACACCTTTGGATGGTGATGAGAAACCTACATGTTTCAATTGCAAGGAAAAACGAAAATGTATAATATCTCTTACCATACAAAAGTTCCCTAAAATATTAATAATACATTTAAAACGTTTTTCACATGTAAGAAAACTATCCACAATTATAAATTTCCCATTAAATAATTTGGATATGCAAGATTACGCTGCTGAAAATACTTCGAAAAGTGCATCTACAACTTATTTGCAATACTGAATCATAATGGGACGACATATAGAGGACACTATACAGCACACTGTCGGCACCCATATTCATTTGCATGGCATAAATACAATGATTTGATAGTGAGCAGTATACCTTCGACAGCACTAGTGAGTGGGAAAGCATATATGCTATTCTATGAACTGGAAACTCGCTAGCGATTATAAACATTAATTATTTATATTTAGAAGGTTAGTGATTGTCTAAAAATAATTATATTATATATTGATTAAATATTATAGTTAAGCTACAAAGACAAAAAAAAAAAAAATATTAAATACTAGTAAATTTGAAATTTTGCCCACTTTTGAAAGAGGCATCATCAAGACAGCGCGTAAACCATTCTGAATGTGCAGTTTTGCACGTTCAATTAAACCGAAAAGTGTTAGTAGCTAATTAATAGCTAGAAGGAAAATTACTTCTGAATGAGCGGAATTCAATTTCCTTATCTAGTGAAAACGTATTTGTTCAGCACAGACCAATGACAGATTAGTAAAGTTACGCTTCACACTTCAACATACAAATGCACTTTCCTTAAGAGCATCTATTCCCCTCGCCTGTCTTAATATTGTTTGGACGTGATTGATTTGTATAGTTTCTCTGACTTTTCTCTTGTATAAGAAAGGTATCTTGGCTATCAATTTTTTGCTCAAAATTGATTACATCACCTGTTTCGTGTTGCTTTTCGGTCACTGCTAAACAACCGGCTAACTAGCCCTTAGACGTCATTTATGCTAGCCTGTACCGATGCTTCTGTTTCCCAAAAACTACCATGCTCTAGCTGCAAGGTATGCTATATACACGTGAGACTTTAAAGCTGTTCAAGATCGTTAAAGAATTATAGGATCTGTGTGATTTGAGTGACAAAATTTATATCGCTTTGGTGTTGGGTATTGGTATGGTTTTATTAATCCAATCGGTTTACCTGGGACTTTCAAATGTTGTGTATTGCAATTGCATTGGGTTTGACATTTTGGGTTGGAGGAGTATATTAGTAATTATTTTCCGTAAGTCTGGATTTTTTCGGTCTGATGTTTCCTTGGCAAGATGTACTGACTCACGTCTTAACGAGATAGTATACTAGAGAGTTATAATCACAGACGATTTTGTGAGTCATGGTGATGGGAAGAGACATGAAGGTATGAAAGTATCTAACCGTATGTAACCGTAAGAAAGAAAGTAGTAAAGTAAGCAAAGAAACTACTCGGCACCGAGTACCGCTATAAAACAAGGGGAATCTATAAAATTAATACCGTACTAGCCAAAAACGTCGTGGAATGGGAGGATTTACATAGTACAAAAATCTACGCAAAATAAACCATACATTTCTTAACTACCTCAATCCTAATATTTATATAAAACAGAAATAAAAAATAATGTGAATGGTTTTCAGTCACTACTCTCCATCCTAATATTAACATAAAATGCCAAATCAAATTTTTTTATAGTGAACCGTTTTCTTCACCTTCAATCTTACCATTTACATAAAAACAGCGATTAAAATAGTCATACAGACCCCATATTTACACATTGGCCACAAATAATGCTTGATCAGGAATTACAAAAAAAAAAAATGAACGGTATACTACAGTAGCAAGGAAATATACCCGCTAAGAGTCGAAATACATTTTTCCTCGTGGCTGAAAAAAAAATAGCAAACGTCACACTCTACATAGTGTACACTAAATTTTTATATATTTCGAAAATTATATTATACAATTCATACCCAAACAAGAAAAGCGTCATTAGTATATTTTTCAAGTTTGAGTAAAGTGGGTTTAATTTCAGCACAGTGATACCTACGTTTGTGGGACGAGCAACCGGAAAAGCTTAATAAAAAATCATACCCAATTCTTCTTGTTGTAGGTCCTCAAAGCGGCGCAGAAAAGAAATAGGAGTTATTACTGTTGGGCCGGACATTTCGTTGCGGCCCAACAACCGGTTATAGTCGATATCTGCGGAATCACATGGCACAGCATACCAAAATCTTTTCCTGGAAAACCAAGTGAATCAAACGGTCACCAGAGTAACTTTTTATTTTCCTTGGCCACTAGTTCGTAGTAAATCACTATCTGACCTACGATATATGTCTATACATGTTTCGTAGTGATGGGTGGAATTGAAAGTAATTTAGCACCAAATGCCGTAAATAATTTCGTTATTGGAAAAACTCTATCTCTCAAAGTAACAGCGCCGTACAAACTAATTTCAAAATTCCATGTTATAAATCAATCAGTGAATTTTCATTGGACTACCTCTTAATTCGGACCATTACGATTCATTAGATGAATGTAAAATAAAAGTTTGACAAGAAATGAATTGAATATGCCACATTCGAAACTCAAAACCAACAACAAATGATAACGGGAAACCTATTTGATAAAACACGTAGCTGAATAATTGTAATATTTCCGAAAAGGAATGTTTTAATAATGGAAACCCACTTTTTAAACGTATTGTAATCTTTAGGGATAATACCAGATTTAATACTATATTGAAAGAGTAAATTTGCTTTATTAAATTATAATTGCATGTACTAACAAAACCTAGAGGATGTTGAATTAACAATTATTTCAATTTAATGGGAGTCAGAAACGCTTTACAACTTCGTACATGACCGTGGATACAGTAGGGAATATGAAATTTAATTACATAAAACAAAAATATTTACCTACAGGATGTTGGACAAATAATCGTGTAAACTGAAAGGGATTCGGACTTGCTAATAAACATACAAAATAACCGTGCAAGCAGTACTGGATATTCAATTTTAAATTAAATATGCTCTAAATTATTTAGTTACAAGAACGGAACGTAACACTTATATAAGTATATGGATTTTCAATATACGAAGGCTGTTTCTTTTCAACTTCCGATGGGCCATAAAAAAATAAGTTTATGTAAACAAATGATTTTATTGCTAAAAGTTAACACTTATGGCTACTTTTCGACATAATCATATCTTGTCTCACTTGCGGACAAGTTTTCCGATACCTTCTGTATAAAATGTTGCCATCAATGAATAAAAGTGACTAAATATGTTGCCTTGAAGCTTCTCGTTAGTATGAAAGTACTGTCCTCTTAGCCATTTCTTCGTTCAGGGAAAACATGGAAGCCACTTGGCGCTAGGTCAGGATTATATGGCGAGTGATAAAATACGTTCCATTGAAATTGCTGAAAGAGCCGCTAAGTTACAGCAATACTGCGAGGACGAATGTCGTCGTGGATCAAAACAGCTCCAGAAGTCTGCATGCCTACTAAAGTTTTCTCCATACACGCGGCTCATTTTTCGATTAGTATTTACTGCACTATTTTTTACTTACTAGAAACGACTAGCGCTTTGCAATTTGCACTTGGCAGGAGAATCGATTTAGGTAGCCGTGTTTATGCAGCTGCAGCTCAGCTTAGCTCAGAATGCCGTCAGGACTAGGCTGTGACAGGTGGTGTAAAGAGGAAGAAGTGCAATCGTCCCCTGCGTAGAATGGCCACCTAACATTTGTCTAATGTTTACGGTGTGCGTTTAGAGATTGACAGGTAGACGGTAGACGTAACGAGGTCCCTGCTTTTGAATCCGCGAAAAACGATGGACTTAGGAATTCATGCTCTAAAGTTGTCACATCTTAAACCCAAAGTGTATTTTAATACTTAACTACATCGTGGTGGTCTGGCTCTATGGTTAACAATAATTTCAGAACTTCTTACATCATTTACACAATTACGGCATACATATCATATTTACTTTTGAAATTGAAAAGAATTGAATCTTGCCATTCCTTAATGTACTTATCCGTCTACCTAATAGGCTATATGTTAAGAACCAACCCACGAGGAAGGACGTTTTCACAAAAATTGTCGGTAATTAACAGTTTAGTTTACTGTGCGGCTACGATTTCAGCCGAAACACCTTACATAAGAACTATCCCACCTAAAATCTAAAAAACAATACACTAATATTTTCGCCCACGGCGAATGTCAAAATTTCAGTGTAGTTCTAACGTAGTATTCAGCGAGTGCATATGTGGGGTGGCTTCATGGCTTAGTTAGTTTGCGTGTGTCTACTAAGCACAGGGACCTGGATTCAGTTCACGACACGTGAGAGGGAGTATTTTTCACAAAAATACGCCCTCGTTCGGATGACAGGTAAAATGTAGGTTCCGTGTGTGAGTGTTGTTACGCACGTTAAAGATCCCTAGCTTGCTTAGAACAGCAAGGGTCCTGCAAAATTCAAAATTTCTAGGTAATAAACTCGCTTCCTGGCCAATGTAGTACGTTCGGGTGGAGCATTGGAAAATCAAATGTAAGGATGTATATGTGCATAGATGAATCGACTGTATTAACTAAATCTTGCATAAACACAACAACTAAACCATTTATAAGTCATAACAGACTAAAATAAGTGAATACAATCAATGGCTTAGGGATAGTTAACAGTAACCAAACACCTACACGGAATAGCCCATCCTGTCAATTTCGACCAAACAGAATTGATAGCCATAATATCTATTTTCTGCAATAGAAAAATCAAAGGTGTGAAATTTTAAACGCTAGCCCACTACTAAAAGTTAACCTTATAAGTAGTAGAAAAGAGTTGACCAATTTCTGTTAGTTAAATGAGCTTTTAGGGTGTAAGCAGCCTATAAAATTGAGAAGCTTTGGTAGTTTACATTTAATAACATTTTATTACGATGCAATATTACACTGGAAAGAAAGAATTAAAATAGTAAAACACCCAGTATATTAATTACAAACAGTAATAACCGTTCGTATTAAATTCAGAAAAATTACAGAGACGCTCCGGAAATAACCGACGTATTAAAATTATTTGTACAAATTTAATACGAGTTCAAGAACCATCAACTATGAGCGATACACCACAATTAACATATATTTATAAAATATAGCCATAAAAATAATCCACTGCAGACGACGAATAACGTAGCTTTCCGTTTTAAATGTATAAACGTGGGAACAAAATTACGGTTTACACCGACAGAACGACAATGATTTTGCGTGGTTAGCAACCAACAAAAGAAGTAGCTAGATTTCATAGAAGCATCAAAGAAAAAGAAAACAGAATAATTGTACCTTTAGAAGAGTAGCTGCCAGCCTCCGGTACAATTGTAGCGGATCAGGAAGTGCGTATTTGCACTTGCCGGCCGACTGGATACTTTATGAAACGATTTTACAAAACTAAGTTATTTAGTAAACACTAAATTAAAACAATTCTTCTTATAAAGAAAGCTTCTTAATTAGAACCGCGACGTTACAGAGTTGCTTTATGGTAAAGGACGCTGTATAGAATAAGAGAGCCTTTTAAAGATTAGTTTGTATTTATAGCAATAGAAAATATCAGGAAGGAAGTGCGTTTTCGTTTTAAAACAATTTCTCTCGATAAAATATAAAGTATTCTAAGAATACCACCTGCAAAAATATGTTCCAGACGACAGCCTGTAAAATATTCCTAGAACATAGCTTGCACACAAGAGCTAATTAACAATAACATAACTACATGCATGAATTTGTCCGCATGGAGAAACAAAGTCAGTTCAAATAGCTAAGTAAGTTTGCAACCCGCATTGCAGTATTAAGGTAAGGAGTAACGTGTATGACAGGTTGCCTGTCTGTTATAGAAAACGATAAAGATTGGTTATTTCAAATTACCGTACCGAGAACTAAATAATAAGCAGACAGTTTTATTGCTCGTAAAACTGAGCGAGTTGAGCACCTACGTGATAACAAAATACCATTAAAAGTAGTTTAATGATATGCATGTGTTTGCTTAATTCAGGGAGTTTATAACGCGGGTTCTTTAACCTTTGCAAAGCAAAACCAACTATTACAGAATAGATTCCAAGAACTAAACACTTCAGGAATTTTTATAGAACGTTTTAAATAAGTACTCCTTTTGATTGGAAGGCAATCGAACTTGCTAAATGAAAGTTCACATGATTTAAAATAACAAAAAAGGTGTTAAAGTCATTTAAGTTAGAAATTCTAGGAGGCGCTTCTTAATAAGAAGTAAACAAAGTACATAGAAATTAATATTTATATACAGCATGCAGAAATCAATTGCTTTCGGAAATTTAACGTAACAAATTCCCCCCTAGCAACAATAAAAGATCAGGGTAGGAAGCAGAAGCAACCGCGCAAGCAGTACACTAATAAGACAAAACAAAACAAAATTCGTTTCAGAAAACTCAAAGAAAATCAAAAAATCCAAAAAAAATTAATTTATCTACGGTTCGAAGATCCAACATACACTAATAGGATGAACAAAAAAATTTTGTTTTAGAAAACAACAAGAAACACCCAAAAAGAAAGAATTTTAATCTGGCTTAAAGGACCAGTATACCGGGCCAAGTCAAGAAGTGTAAAGGAAATAGGAAATGGAACGGTTTAGAGTTGCAATCACCGAGGACAAAGATAGAATGGCCTAACACTGCAAAAGTCGTTCCAAGGAAAAGCCAACGATTGATGTAAGAATCTGGGGACGCATGAGGTTGGAATGGTGTTTAGGACGTTTGAACCGCTAGCTGGAAAACGGCGCGAGATTAGGGGCACTAAGATGGTCATGATTGGCAGATTTTAGGTCTTTAACGTGCCAGATGCTCTTGACACCGGAGGGATCGGTAAGTTCATAGGTCCAAGAAGAAACAACTTCACTGATGGGGAAAGGACCAAGGAATTTAGGCGTGAGCTTAGCATTGAAATAACGTAAAACGATGGACAGAGAAAAATTACGGCGGCAAACCAAATCGCATAGTTAAAAGGACACAGGGCGGCGACGGAGATACTAACGGTTATGAGTGTTACGGTAGGCAGCGGCAAATTTGTTGAGAAGATGCGAATGGATAGTATTGAAATGTTCGGGATCAAGGGAAGGATGTTCGGGATCAGGAATATACATGTCGTCTATCTGGGACAATTGTAGGGCGTAGGAAACTTGTGGAAGAATGACATTCCAGTGACGCTGGTTGTCACTGATATAGGTAAAAAGCATGGTATTGATGAAGTGGTTAGCACGCTTAGCAGGAATGGCTTGGGGGTGGTAACTGGCGGTGAAAAGGAATTTGTAATGTAAACGATGACACAAGGAAGTAAACTGACGACTGCGGAGTTGCACCCCGTTATCTGTGATAAGCTGCTGCGGAACATCATTAAGTAGGAAGACTTGGTCTTCAAGGATCTTGGATACGGACAATGCAGTGGCGTTGTATAGAAAAGAACAGAGAAAATTTAGCAAAGTAATCGGCCACTACAAGAGTATAGAAATGACCACAAGTGTAACGAGGAAGAGTACCTACTATGTCTCAGGAAATGACTTGCCAAGGATAGGATGGTTTGGTCCTAAAATCGAAGGGACCAGAAGGAGGTAACTGTTCTACTTTGTAAGCAGCACAAACCGGACAACATCGTATATAACGAGGGAAGTCAGTTCCGAGACAGTGCCAGTGTAGGAGACGAGCAGAAGTTTTGGTCACGCCACAATAGCCGAAAATGGTTGCATCGTCATGGAGGGATATGAGATGTTTACGCTGCCCTAAAGATACGATGATTTTCCAATCGTCCAAAAATCGGCAGCGTTAGAAGTTTTGTTGTGACAGAAAAAGGTATTGTCAACTACGGACCAGGAAGGATAACGTTTAGAGGAGCTAGAAACCTTTTGGAGTTTGGAATTGTACCATGGGTCAGCACTAGGAAGGATGACTTCAAGGGAGGTAATAGCAGAAATAGAAATTGGTTCAAGGACAGGAACAAAACGAGAAAGGGCATCAGGAACAACATGATTTTTGCCCTTACGGTATATAATGGTAAATTAATATTATTGAAGGCGAAGGGACCAGCAGGCTAGGCGACCGAAAGGACTTTGAAGTTTACTGAGCCAAAGGAGGGAATGATGATTAGTAATGACGGAAAAATGGGAACCTTCTATGTAAGAACGGAACTTCTCAATCGTCCACATCACTGACAGGTACTCCTTCTCAGTAATTGAGTACATGTGTTCAGGCTTGGAAAGCGAATGACTGATATGTCTGACGACCTTTTCGCCATCGTGATGGGACTGATTTAGGATGGCACCCAAACCGAAGTAAGAGGCATCAGTTTGGATGGTGAAGAGTAAAGTAAAGTCAGGGCCGGAAAGGATGGGGGTAGAAACTAGGTGTTATTTAAGGGAAAGGTGCGCAGATTGCGGTTCCAAGAGAAAGAGGTGTTCTTACGGGTAAGGTTAGAAAGCGTAGCAGTGAGGGTGGCAAAATTTGGAACGAAACACCGGTACCAACTGGCCAGGCCAATTGTTGATGGACTGCGTTAAAAGAGGAGGGAGAAAGAATCTTAAGAATAGCAGATACTTTGTCGGGATCAACAAAGAGACCATCTCGTTAAACGACGTAATCAAAACAGCGGAGTTCAGGAAGACAGAAATTTGGAACACGTTGTATTGTCTTCCAAAAGTCGATACCCAGAATCAGTTGATAAGAAACGTCAGGAAGGACAAGGACATCTAAAGCAGTGTCGGAATTTAGAAGAGTAATTGGAAGGGAAACGGAACCGGGAATGTCGTATTTGAAATTGTCAGCTAAGTTACCGAAAGAGGAAGAGAAAGTATGAAGAGGAAAGTGTAGAGCACGTAAATGGTACCAACCGGGACCACTATGAATGGTGCGCGTGGCTCCGAAGTCTAGAAGGCCGGTGAAAGATCCAAAAATCTAGACGGACAGAGATGGACCTCCACACAAAAATCTAGGACGATGCGGAATTGATCGCTGAGACCAGGAAAAGGAGAAACCGTGGTCAATGAGACGATAGAACCGAAAGTGTTCCCAAAATTCTCCCGACGGTTTAAAAAATTTTGACAATTCGAACAGTTTCGTCGAGTAACACCTTTATGCCCTCAACCATAGAAATAGAGAATTTGAGGACGGCTACACCATGGAGAAATATGTCCCTGCTGCTCACAATTAAAACAAGTGACCTGGCAAGTAGAAGTAGATAGAAATAAATCTAGAAGAAGCTACAGAAGAAGTATTTAATCTACCTGTAAGAGACAGAACCAAGACTGATTCGATGAGTAGGTGTAATTCGAACAAGTACAGGGGCAGAAGTACGAGGTATAGAAGTAGAAAAAGAAGGGTTTATAAATTTATAAGCTAATTCAGATTCCAATAATTTTGTCGTTTTTTGAGAAGGAGTTCGGTAACGTTCCGCTGAAATTTTGGTGGCCTCAAGTTGTTGAGACAAGGATAGAAGCTGACTTGTTGAAGTAATAGGGGTAAAGCCTAAAGATGTTTGATAGAATGGAATTAAGTTTCTCCGGTTCGGACGAAGACGTTTCTCTTAAAAAAGGAATTTCAAAAGGGGAAGAAATGAATTTAGCATACATACCACATAACCCGTAAGGTATTCCGAGGATCAATAGTCCTCTGATAAATTTTGCGCATTAGTCGATCGTAGTAGTTCATAGGTGGAAAAGCAGATTTGAGCACATGGACAGTGTTAGGCTAAGAACGCATACTATCGTGCTTAACACTATATACTAGCAATACCTTACCTGACAGAATTTAGGAGGCGGAAGTAAATAATTACTGGAAGGAGATTCCTCTAGAAAAACATAACACCTTCGTACGTTCGAGAAAATGTATTAAGGATTCTTCGGCAGAAAAATTTAGGCCAAGTTTGTAAACGGCGTTACTTTTAATAACACGGAACTGGGTAAGAGCAGTCGGCTCAGACTCTTCTTCAGTCTCCGATTCAGACATAAGAGGTGAACATCCTGGAGTTTCTGCATTAGGGGCACTAAGCTGACCAGCGGTAGTTCCCGATGTACTTGGGAGAGTGGTATCCCGACCAAATTTTCTAATTTTGTCTTCATGCAGGCTGCGAAGACCCGCTGAAGCAAGTGGTAATTGGCGCTGTTGTTCTTTCCGGTGGCTTTTTCGGGGGCTAACTTTTGATAGCGACGTTTAATATGCAATAGTAGGGAACTACCCCGTTTAAATAGCGAGAAGAATGTATCCTCATTAAAAGTATTAAAGGAATTTTGCAGCGTCTGTATCGCCAAATTAATCTGTGCCAGTTCCGACTTAAAATGAACCTGGATAGGAGAAAAAAGATACGTCTCCTCCTGTTCCATCCGGAAAGCACCCTGAACAGCCTGACATAAATTTTTTACATTTGCCTCAACATCAAACCCTCGTGAAAATAATTTGTACTGTAACTTAGTCTTGACAGTCTATTGATATAGATCCGCTAATGTGCTATTTTAACTCAATAAAAGAATAACGAAGCCAACAGAACAAGTTAAAATATATAAAAAATTAGCGGGAGTGACAAAATAAATTCTAGAAATACTAATAGAATTGGGCGCCAGTGTTTTCAAAAACTCGAATTGCCAGCGAACACACGTTTCTGGTAACACGGTATAAAGAAAAATCTACAGAAAATCACCAAGTATCGAACAAGGAACAATAAAGCTAACGCAATAGAAATTTTTATCAGGACGAAACGGTGTATGTACAGTAAAGTTCGGGACCGAACATTGCGTACAAATAGAGGTTTCTAAAAATTGGGATCAAACTTTTAAGTAAAAAGTACGATTTCAGAGATCGATCAACTTTTAAGTACAACAGAGAGGTTTCAAAAATCGTGGCCCCCACGTCGGGTACACCAAATTATATGTTCCGGTATTCCGTGCAGACAAAAAAGTAGTAAAATAAGTAAAGAAAGTCGTGTACGTCGACTTAAAAAAGTTTCAGGATCACTCTGTAATGAAAAACTAAAGAATATAAAAAATAAAAATAAGAGTATCAAATTTTTTTACTTCTATGGTCTCTTGTGGAAGATCTTTTTGAGTTTTAGTCTGTAATGTAGTTCCTTATCTGCAGAAGAGACGCTACTAACTTTGAAAAAGGTTTTTGTAACTATAGTAGCCGTTGACATTATTGGAGAGACCTTCACAACTGTTGTCATAATTAATAACACGTGTTTCGAGTTTGAACCGTCATATTAAATATTGTGAAGTCTATGTTTTGCCCACTTCTGTAAGAAATGCGTCCAATTAAGCCAAATTAATGGTTGCAAAAAAGTTACTTCTAGCAGAGCAAACTAACTCGCCTATCAAAGCAGAAGATGTCTGTTTCGTAAAGTAACCAAAGAACCATAGGGAAGACACTGTGTATACAGACGCAATCACTTCCATCACAAGTGAACGATGCAAGCTGGTTAACTCTAATAGATACATGAGCGAACAAGGATATGGTTTCCGTTTTGGCACACTTAATGCCCCTGTACATATAAGAGAAAAGATGTTAACCCTCACTTCTTAATATTTTTGGAATTCTTGTGATTCTGTTAGGTGCCGAATTGATGTTATGTTTCTGAATTAAATACTCTATAGAGGATGGAGTACGGTAACAGTAAATTAAGGCTCGGATTAGTTTTTCGAAGTGCGGGGAGGGTTCTATGAAAGCAAATATACTGGCTTTTTGGGATACACAAATTTTGATATTCCTACTAAATACTTGTAGGCTTACCTTAAAAGTTTTTTAAACTCTCTTTGTCTATGTAGTTTGAGTGCCAACTCACCTGAAGAGAATCAACAGAAATACAGCCTACCTGGAAGGTGGGTGTTCCGGATAACTATTTGAGCGATTCCGTCTACTGTTAGACGTTGATAAAATCTTGGCTACATTTTTTTCAATTCCTACAAATTAAAAATAAACAGAGAAAAACACCACTTTGTGTTATCCTAATCCATTGTTACGTTAAATTTTCGAAATCGATTGATTTCTGCATGCTGCATATAAATATTAATTTCTAACTACTTAGTTTACTTCTTATTATAAAGCGCCTCCTAAAATTTCTAACTTAAGCGACTTCACACTTTTTATATTATTTGAAATCATGTGAACTTTATTTAACAAGTTGGATTACCTTCCAATCAAAATGAGTACTTATTTAAAAATATTTAAAAATATAAAAATTCTTTAAGGATTTAGTACGACAGTAAATACTTGGAATCTATTTTATAATAGTCTGCTTTGCTCTGCAAAGGTTAAAAAGCCGGTGTTATAAATTTCCTGAAATAAACAAGCACACTTCTAATAGTTTCTTTAAAAAATTGGTTATAGATACTAAGAAGTTCAACCAAGGCGGTAATTTGCTATCACGCAAGTATTAAGTAAATTTGCAACCGGCATTGCAGTATTATGGAGTAAAGTGTATGATAGGCTGCTTATCTATTATAGAAAACGATAGAGATTGCCTATTTCGAACTACAATACCGTAAACTAAATAATGAGTTTTATTGCTCGTAAAACTGAGTGAGTTGAACACCTGCAAGATAACAGAATACCGCTTGATGGAATTTGTTAGTAAGTATAGATAACAAACCCATTATTTACGATGTTGCTGGTTGGAACGTATTTTCACGAATTTTATAACGCGGGCTTCTTTTTAATCTTCGCAATGCAAAAGAGATTATTATAGAATAGATTCTAAGTATTCACTTGGTACTGAAAACTATGAGATTTTATAGGACGTTTAAATAAATACACAATTCAATTGAAAAAAAGTCGAGCTGTTAAATCGCTTAATAAGTGAAAAATTAGAAATTGTATAGGTCGCTTCTAAATCATCGTACAACGGAGTAGTTGGAAATTAAATATTTATATACAACATGCAGAAATCAATTGATTTGGAAAATGTAACGTCACATGTTATATACACGAAAACATGGCTACTCTGATCCAACGTGTTTCTGTTGTACTATCCTCGTATATAACGTTAAATCAGGACAAGGAAATAAAACTAAAAAACACCCAGTACATTTTGATGCAAACAGCAATGTATTGGATTATAAAAATCACAGAAACGTTATTGTCTCCAATAATATTTGTATCAATTTACATAGGGGGTCAAGAACCGTAACAAGCATAAAATCATAAAATTAATGATCGTTCACACGAACTAAAGACATTGAACTTGAACCTAAAAAGCTTTAAATGTATAATATGTGAGAATAAAATTAGAAATTTTTTGCAAGGTGTGAGATTAACAGGAAAAAGTTGGAAGGAAATTAGTATACGAAGTGATCAAAAAGGGAACGAAACCATGCGTCATTGATAACGGACGCTTATGTAGGCCGATAGCCCTTCGACAAGGTGGTCGTTGCGGAAAAAAGCAAACTGATCTTGGATTGGCAGTGGACGTGTCGTTGGTAGTAAAACAAGGGGGCCCTCAGAGACGATATCAAATTGTTTTGAGCTTTACTGGTTACGTAGGAGCAAAAAGCTTCAAACACGTGAATCGTGGATTGATATTCGTGTCGGTTAGGGTGCTTAACCAAAGAGGTGTGATGAATTAGTTTCACTTGTCAACGGAAGTTGGAATTTGGAGGTGGTGCCGATGGAGTAGATACCCGGTATATCATTAGCACCCTAGACATTCTACATCATTAATTGTAAAAATTATTTGAAACATTAGAACTCTGAGCTTTTTTATTTGTTTATTATGTGTAATTATATACTTGTGGATTGAAAATAAAATAGTTTTTATCTATATAATAGGAAATTAATATTCCGCTACATAAGTATTCTGTTGGACTATGAAATAGCAACGGAAATGGTTTTGTTTAAATTTAAGCATGATATTATTGGTGAAGTTGGTTTCACCAAGAGTAAAAAATATGTACATGTAAGCTCAAGTGTGAAATTATTCTTAGTTAAAGGGTGTAAATTCAACATTTTAAATGAATAATAGAATGGTTACGTGAAAGTTGGTATTGCGCTGCTTTTTTTTCTGTATTGCTGCTAAGGGCATTTCCAAATAAATCGGATTTAAAGCTCATCTAGATCAATCGAGGAATATAACAATGGAATGGCTATATTATTTATGGATTAATGTATTTTCCTTTGTCGTTCTGTTAAAAGCACCTTCCCAGTAGGATGTAGATTAGGCTTGTTTAAGGTTAATTTACTGCAATGATATGTATTTCAACCTACTGCTAATAGGGTCTAAATGTAAATGAAAATTTATTTTCAGTTCAATTCTGAAATCGTATTTTGAGAGAGGCCTTTATTTTGAAAAGTTGTTTTAGTTTGATAAAACGCCAAAAGAATATTTTTAAGGTATAATTACAAAAGTTAAAAGATGGGGAGACGAGATTTAGGAAAACCGACAGCAAGGAGGCCTATTCGGAATAACCGTCTTCCGGATAGTGAAAATATTGATAGGATGTGACGGTTTGGCGCACTTAATTTTGGAGAATAAGTAATGCCTTTCAAGAGTGGGTACTTTGAAGTAGTTTTGTATTTCAGTTAAATTTACATTTTTATTATTTTAATCATTTTTTCCATAGTAATTCATGCCCGCACCACTGCAGTTATCCGGTGCACCTATAACATTGTTATGGGGTTTTTTGCCCCGTTGGGGTAATTTGAAATTCATAACGTAACGTCGTTTTTATCCATAACACAGTGTTGCTACATCGTACCCTAAGAAGAGGAACGGACTAGACTGCACGTCACTAAACGTTGCTATTTGCAACTAATATTGACGAAATTAGAACTTGACATTAGCAAATTGTTTAAACTCTTGTCTCAACTATCTCATTATTTTTTTTCTTATTCATTTTGTGTTTATATTTAATTTTTTAACAGACGATTTGTTATTACGTTTCATGGTCGTTTTAGTTAATTTATAGTTTGTGATTTTGAATCAAATTAGGGGAAGCGGATTGTTGGATGTTTTTTTCATTAAACGAAGACGGTGGACTAGAAAATGGTAGATATTTATATACAAAGCACCCGAATTCAACTGATTTATCTCAACTAATAACTAAACAAACCAATACAAATATAATGTTAAGCAATTAATCAGAGTTATATTTATACTATTGCGTTACATCATTACTAAGCATTAATTTAAATGGCTAAAAATTTCTCGCCTAATCATAAACGACCCATTAAATATTAGAAATTGCCAAAAATATTCACAAAAACTTTGCCTAGCACGAGGTATTAAATATTTCTATTGCTATTTATATTAAATTTAACTTATCTTTTAAGCAAAGTGGAACACTTATCATTTCCTGAAGTTTTAAATATACAGCAGCTATTCATATATTGACAAATACATAACCGTGTCAACAAACTTTTAATAGAGTGTATGTAGTACAAAGAACTTAGTCTCGTGTTTAATTACTCACTCTGGCCTAAGATGTTCTCGTACTGGTGTCAGCTCTATGTTTGAAAATATCAGCAATTTGTTTAGAGCTGTCATCCACAACTAACACGCTGTGAAATAACGGCAAAAAATTGTATACGTCGCCTAGCAGGTGTTTGATACGACATATCGCCATATACAGCCATTTGTGAGGGTATTCCTTAGCCGACATTTTCGTCAAGAGTATGAACTCAGTAGTGTCCAATTATTATACGTAATTTTTTGGATTGCTGTACATTAGTAGTTGTTGCGAATTCTGGCAGATTTGTCATCATTGAATTTAATCAACCCTCTTTATATTTTAAGCTTAATTCACACTTATGCAGTTTGCTGCTGCATTTTTTGATGCATGCATGAAATTGCATTGCAAGAGCATGCGCATGTATAAGAACACCTTGAATGTTTTGATGCATGAATCAAAATGCATGTTCTAGTACATGCTCTATTTACCTTGCATTTCTAGTGAGATTTTTAGTTATTTTTAGTTTTACGGCAAATTCAAGGTAGGTATTCTGTATTGTATTCTCTGAAGATAGATTATAGTTATAATCTCAATAATTGACTATTTTATATGTAGGCAACAACAAGAAAAGAAAAAACCACTAACTGCTGGCGTAATTGAATTGATTTCAACAGCCACACAAAAGTTACAGCAATTGGAAAATATAAATAATGATCCTTTACCAACTTTCGATGAAACGGTTGAAATGGAAATGAGGCAAAAGTAAAAGGACGATGAGGAATCATGACCTCTTTTCCTCCAGTATCCTCATTTCCTCACTCATTCTTGACCAAATAGTTTTCTTCGACTAGCCATTTCATCTTTCGCGATAAATCTATCTTGTTTGGTGTTAATTAATATAAATTTTTCTCAGCTACCTGAATTTCTAGGAATTTTTTTAGATAGCATCACTCCCTAAGGCGGTACCACAATCTTAAGATTATTTTTACCAGCAGCAATTTCTGACCGTTTTTATCAATTTTTTAGCCATCCGACAAATCAAATTAGTCTAGAATTTTACGCAGAATCCGAATCTGCAAACAGATTTAAAATCCGACCACCCTTTACCGTTTTACACACATACCGTCTAGCAAACATATAAAAGATTATTTTTGTTTCTTTTAAGATGAATATGTCTTGTTTGGTATGAACTGATATTAAAATTTTCTAGGTAGTCCAATCTGCAAATAGATTTTAAATAGAACCACCCCTTACAAAGTTATTCTTTTAAAGGCCCCACACCTCTAAATTTTTGGTCATCTATATTTAACTCCATCTTTAAAACATTTTTTTTTGCTACCCAACACATAGCTTTAACCAACCATTTCCCGAAAACCTAAAACCGCTGGAATTTTAGAAATGAACCCGTTATAAGCCATAAGTGTTTGATATTTAAATTGATATTGATATTTCAAACAGTAATGTTCTGTTTTTAGAATAATGTAAAACATTCCAATGTAATGTGTTTTTAATATATAATTGGGAAGGTCGTGTTTAGCAACAAGAACCACACACTTTAATTAGAATATTCAAAAACACGACTTTTAAAATTTTAAACAGGGTAAACCTTTACACAAAATTTTATCAATTTTCTGGTTTTACATCAAGTTAACTCGATACTATATAGTTACTTTGGAAAATACAATTCGTATCTGAACTAATTTCTTGTCGATTATGGATTACCCAAATTACATGTGAAAGCGGTGTCTAATTCCTTTTCAATGGACTTTCTATTAATTATCTTATTGAATACGTGTTTTGAGAAATACAAGAAATATGTTTTAATGCCGAACATTAGAAATCGACGCATAATTGCTTGTGGATTATTAATTACTCAAGATACTGGAAAGTGCCGTATTGATATCCCGTACGCTATTATTACTTTGTGTAAAGTTACATTGAAATTTATACAATCGTTTCGTGTTTGTGCAGTAATTATCGTTATATTCTTTTTGAGTTTTACTCTATTATTGAGTTAAATCTATAGAAAAATGCAGAGGTGTTTTGTTGTTAGGTTTTCGAATATTAAAACATTATGCGAGTCTTTGCTGGAACTAATTTTAACCAATATTATATTGTCACAAAATGGTTTTGTAATTGGAGTATGTAGTCCACCAGTCGTATAGGTAAAATCACCACTTCGCTATGCTCTCGATTACCTAGTTTCGGCTACTTTTTCAAGGTTGTGATGACGTCATAGCCTTTTGTAAATTAAAAGCAATGTAATACTATTTTAAAATTTTTATTCCGACATTATACACAACAAAATTTAAAAATATTCAATGCCAATCATGCAGCCATTTAAACTTAATTTTAATACAAAGTTATAAACAGAAAACAGTTTTTCCTTCATGTTTGTTTGGAGTGGTTTCAATTTTATCTAATTTTATTTGCAGCATAAAATTTAAATCGACACCCAAGTCCTCTATCTCTTTTTCTAATCAATAGTTTGATACATAGAGACCGTCTAGGTTTTCGAATTGTAAAATGTACCGAAGTTTGTCTCTATATATAGAGTGTTTGATTACACCGACAACCAGATCCATTCCTTCGTGTAATTCTTGCAGCTTGCGACAATCTTTTAATCGCGGCTCTTCCACTATATCCCGTATACGTATCTTGTTAGCTTGATCGACTTCTTCTTGTCGGTATTGGAGGGAATCTTTATTCTCAAACTCACTGTTGCGTAGTTGCATGTCCACCACTTTTGGGAATATATGGTCGTTATAGATTGTGGAACCCTCGGTTTTAAATGATCCGAAAGGTTATTTACTAGGCAAATATACAATGTTTAGCGGATCCCCTTTGCGTGCGGTATACGTCAAGGTTACGAAACCCGCATTCCTTAGTTAGTCTTTGTTATGCGCCATTTTGATAAATACGTTTTCAGAATAACTTTTTAAAAAATATATGGATTTAGTACCATCCTTTTCTGTAAGGACGCCTACATAACTAAAAGAGTATTTCTTACTAACCACAAATGCATACAGCTTGTAGAACCCTAAAGTATCTAAGTCAGTCCATCGGTACATAAAATAATCTTTTAATTCTTCCTCATTTTCTCTAATAAAATGTTCTTTGTCTAACACATCTTTGAATGTACTACCTACTTTAATGTAGCACTTGTGTAAGATTTTAATTTTATCTTGGCTCTCTTTCTCCTCAATTGTCTCCAAATAATTTACAGGTAAATAGTTAAAACTAAAAACCGAAAGCACATACTTTATCAATTTTTCTCTTTCTTCTGGTTTTCGGACAACTTAATTTGCAAGCCAGTCAATTTATTTTGTATTGCTATTTCCCCAATACACGTACTGTAATAGGTTATTATACACTAAACAATAGATATTTTCTAGCTTGTCAGATAGCTTACTCCACATTTTGGCAAGTGACACCGAGTACATTGGCGCTTTTAGGAAGTATAACTTACTATCTTCCAATAAGGCTAAACAGTCTTTTATGGGATTAAACCCTTGTTCCGCACTGACATAGTTTCCAATTGTACAGTTGTATATTGTCGCTTCCAATAGCGTAATACCATGTTCTTTGGCCAAAGTAGACGCGAATGTTTCCCTTAAACGTGCATCTGGACAATGTAAACATCTAGTATATGATTTCCAAGTTGTTTATTAACTTGTTATCTTGTTATCTGACACAAATATTTGTTGTATATCTTAATTCTTGCATTGGTTGTTAGCCATGTTAAGCAGTGGATTTCCACAGTTTTATCGTTGTCAACTATAATATTGCAGTTTTCTTTGTATTCTCCCTTATAGCAAAAGTTATGCTTTGTACTTAAATAATTACACATCTCCATCTTGCTAAATATGCCAGCAAAATCTTGGGTTACATCCATGTCAAAAAGATAGAAATAATCTTTTTCGAGTTCGTCTAATATATCTGGTAGTTTCTCCAATAAAGTTTCCAACTTAACATCTGCTAGTTCCCCTTTGTATGGAACACATATAGGAGTTTGGAATTTTTTATTAATGCTTTCGAGGTCTTCTTTTCCGATAATTTCTTTTACTCCCTGGCCCATCCTGTTAGTACTTTCCAGAGAAAATGAAAGCTTAGCTTTAACACCATTCCTAGCGAAAACAAATCGGTCAAACCTTCTTCGTAGATAGCTGTTAGATGCACCACAAATTTCTTTTTTTGGGATAAACATCCTTTTGTTTGCAGATGTTTGCTCGGCGTCAGAAAGGTCGCAAATTTTAACCAACATCATATTGTCACAAAATGGTTCTGTAATTGGTGTGTATAGTCCACCAGTAAGCATCTGTTCGCCTTCGACATACCAAATATTACCAATATCTGTCACCAGATTATTGTTGCACATATATTCTGCCAGCAGCCACAATCCAGATACCTCATTTGTTGGTTTCACTTGATTTCCAAGAAGTTGAAGAACGTTAAACACCTTGGAGACGCTCATGTTTAACGTTCTAGCTAGTGCCGAAAACTAAATTGAATACGTACCCTACAGAGTGGGGGGTATATTGCCGAAGATACCCGAATATGTCGGATACCGCCATATCGCTTACATTCTCTTGTTTAGGAACAGTTTTGTTATCCGACCTAGATTGGATTTAATCCGACCTAGGTCGGACTGGGCAGTGGTGCGCATCGATAAATGTCCGGATATATGTCGGAGATATATATGTATATATTATACTGTCAAGAAGGGGGTGGGCTTATAAAATGTTTAAATAGGGCTTCGAAACGACTTTGCTAGAATGGGGGTATATTTGGTTTTGTTTGAGTATTTTCTTTCAGGTATTTTTGGTTTATAAATTAACAACAACTATTCCACGTTTATAAATTTATAAAGCTTTTGAAACTGCATTGCATTCAACAACATATACCGGCCATAGACCAGGCTAAGCTAGTTATAAGTTTGCATTGTATACGTATTTTAATTGTTATGGTTGCACGTATATGAAATTTAATTTGGAGTTAGCGTTTTCAGAACCATTTGAATGTAAAACAAATATCAAAATTGCTTGGTATACTGCACGCTTTTAAAATTTTAAGGAGTTAAGTGATACTCCCGTAAAATTTGTAAATCAATTTCAGTTTGAATATGTTTTAACAATTAAAGATTGGTTATGTAATGACAGGACGTTTACCGAATAAGACATAAATGTCTGTTGCGTACAATTTAAAAGCTGAACCATCAAAGTTTGTTAGCTATTTTCAATATTGTAAAAAGTTCAATATACATAAATAACTGGATTAAAAACAATATAGAAAATGAATGTATCAAGAGAAAACAACTGTATTATTAATCAATTATTAATAATTATAAATTACATAGTGTGCGTAGAGATAGTTGTCATGGCAACGGAAACAAAAGAAGACGGAATTTATTTTATAATGGACTTCAAATTGATATTACTGAAAAATAGACGTGTTTTGTACTGTTATGAGTTTTATTACATTTAAAAGTTACGAGAAAGTTTTGAAAGTCAAGTTGTACCTGGAGATAGCAAATAGTAGCAGTTTTACGGCGAATAAAAGTTAATTAAAAGAGGAGTGCTGGTCTGTACCGTTATTGTTTGAAGACGAAAGCATAGTGGAATTGGAGTTATCTGAGTATTTGTATAACATAAAATTTGTAGAAATATTAGTAGTTTTATAGTCTGGAGATTACCAGTTGCTCGAGTTACTTATTATTTACAGGAGGTGCCTGCAGTTGGTCACTTGGCTTCAGGACGGCTGGAAGGCGGCGCTTGTATCTGGATTCCAGGTATTAGTATTTAATATCTACGCAGTGCTTTAATCAAATTTATAAAAGTGGAACTAGTGTTTGGGAATACTTTTGGCATTTACAATTATTTGAAGAATGCTTGTGTATTCGGTTGCAATTGTCATAATTGTCGTAAGATAAAAAAAAAAGAAAGATCAATCCTGTAATCATGAATAGACAATACAAAATAGGTGGTAATTGATTATAAAAGGGTTCTCTATAACTCAATATATACCAAATATAACAGATGGCGCTAACAACGTGAGGCAGAGTAGATTTGTTAGTTGTACGTTGCATATATTCTATTTAAAAGTGAAAATTAATATTTGATTGACGTTTCATATATATTTATTTAACAGTTGTTGAAGGTTTTGAATTTATTGTAGTAGGCTAAGACGTAATTTGATATTCACACTTTGGTCAATTTTAGCGGCGGTAAAACATTAGGTGGGGCTCGAATAGGTAAATAACTTCGCAACAAAATATTTGTTCGCCTAAAGGTGGGGCTCGATAGGGCTGATTCAGATTTGCAGAGGTTGTGTAGCTTAGTGGGGCACATCATTGAAGTTTATTTTGAAAATTAAAGGGACATGTCTGATGAGGAGAGAATCACGAGGTCAGGAAAGTTTATGGAGTTGAGACTGGTGTGAGAGGGCAACCGGTGGTTAAGACTGTAGCAGCAGGGGATGCTAGGGATGAAGCTGGGGATATGTGGAGCCGGAGGTGATTATTGTGAATTCAGGGGTACATCGGGAGAAAATGAAATTGATAAGGGAAAAGAGAATATGCAGATCCAAGATGTGATGAAGGTTTTGTTGGAATTAAAAGGGTCGTTAACTAAGTCGCATGAAGAATTGAGAGGATCATTGTTGGCCGAAGTTAGAAATTCACAAGCGGAAGTTAAGGAAAAATTTGATATAATGGAAATGAAAATTGAAGGAATTAATGTATCAATACAGAGCAGTTTGTGTTCATTTAAGGATGAAGTTCTGAAGGACGTAGAGGATAGAGTCCAGGTTGTAGAAGGAAGGTAACAACAGGTTTAAATGAATTAAGGGAAGAGCTGTACATGGTCGAAGTTAGACAGACAGAAAAATTGCAGAATTTAGGTGAAATAGTTCGGATTCAGACGGAGGACAATATTAACTCTAAAAACGAAATTATAGGCAAATTGCGGGCGAGTCAGGAGGTGGCAGAGAAGCTGAGAAGGGATACGACGGTTCTGGGGAATACGGTAAATGGATTGTCTGGTCTTGAAGGAATGTTAGACAGATGAGAGAACAGTTGGTTGAATTGGAAAGGGGAAGAGTTGTTTGTGATGCAGGATACCAGTATAGGCTAGGGAAAGAGACCTTGCCGAGGTTTGAAGGCAGAAAGAATGAGCAGCCGATGGTCTATCTTAGCAAGTTGGACGAGATGGTAGAGAGTGAGCCTGAGAGGGTGAAGATGCAGATGGTGAGCGTGACATTGGGGGGTTGTGCAGAGAAATGGCACTGTATCGTGAGGAGGCAATATAGTTCGTACGAGGAATTTCGAAGGCTATTCATAGAACAATATTGGGGAAACACGCATCAGGCTAATATTCGAACGGATTTAAACACTGGGAACTATAGGTCATACCAGGGATCGAGAGAAAATTATGTGATTGAAAAGTATAACCAGGCGCAGCACCTGATTCCTAAATTAAGAGAAGATGAAATTATATTATTGTTGTCAAGGCATATGGAGGCGGAAATAACTAGGGCCGTAGCGATACAAAACGTTCGGACTTTAAGAGACTTTTGGAAATGATGCGAAATTATGACGTAGCTAGGACGTTTGAAACGAATACCAGGAAAATAGTGATAATAGGAATTGGGATAGGAATAGGAATAGCACAGACTACCAGAGGACTGGGGTGCAAGGATACAATTATAGGGAGAATGGACAGGACAACTACAGAAAGCAATATCAGGGAAATCAAAGGAGAACGAATAATAATTGGGAACAACGTTTTAATAGAGACGATAATTATAGGGGGAACAATGACTGGAACAGGACTGATAGGAATGACAGAGGTTTTGGACAGCAAAGAACGAGTTTTGGACAGAGGTGGCAGAGAGAAAGCGAGCAGAGATCAACGGATCAGGGGGAAATACCGACAGGGATTAGAGACCGAGAACGGGAGACAGATAGAAACTTGACGATCCAACACGTAACAACAAGAGACACGCGACAGAGATCGGAGGATAGGATAGAGAAAGTGGAGGTCCACGATGAACCCACGGTACAAAAAAAACGTCGATTTATTAGTGTTAGGAAAATCAGATTTAGGGACACAGCATAGTATTAGTTTAGTAGATAAGTTGTTAGATAATAAGTTTGAAAGAAGGCGGGAGTTACCATTTATTCATATTAGTTTAGGGATTCTGTTTACACGGCATTGATAGATACAGGGTCGCAGTTATCGCTGGTGAGAGAGAAATAGTTTTGAAACATGCAGAATTATTCAAAGGGAAAATTTGTAGGGTTAAGAGTATTAATTTATGGTCTGCGATTAAGAGGAAGTTAACTACGATAGACAAAGTTGTACGAGTATCGATTGTATTAGGAAGTACCAGACTAGGTGAAGTAGAGTTTTGGATAGCAAGAGGATTATATTTAGATTTTATTGTAGGGATAGATGTAATTGAGGAATTTGGACTGGTTATAGATGGTAAAGCACGAATGGTAAAGGTATTAAATTTAGAGAAGAAATGGGTGGTGCCTAAGGATAATTGGGATACTAGGGATGAGATAAATACAGATAGTATAGGATCAGGAAAGACTAAGAATAGAATTTATGATGGAATTGATGAGTTACGGTTATGTAATATATTTGAGAAGGTATTTGATGAGGAACAGATAGGATTAATAGGGTGGATATGAAGGAAATGTTATATGAGGTGTTTAATAGACATGCAGGAGTTTTTAGTAATGAGCCTAGGTTTGCGAAGGAGTATACGCATAAGTTAGAGGTCACAGACGAGGAAGTTTTCGTACTAGGGTATATCCAATACCATTTGCATTAAGGGGTCGAGTGAAAATGAGATTAAAAGATGTTAAAAGAGGAATTATTGAATCAGCGAGAACACCCTATATCAATCCGGTAGTGGTTGTGCCTAAATCTGATAATTTAGAATTAAGAATATGATTTTGAGATTAGACATAAACCTGGTAAAGAAAATGTTACGGCTGATTTCTTTAGCAGGAAGGATGAAGGGTTGCTAACGGATAGTAGGAATGGATTTTTGATTGCATTGCAAATGTTTGAAGATGTGGGAAGATGGTCGAATGCCAGATTTCATCAGATACAAGCACACGACGAAATAAGGGTGATCAAAGAAAAATTATTCAGAGAGAATTTAGAGCAAGACAGAGGTTTTTATATGGTTGAGGGAGTTTTGGTGAAAAGGTTATGGGATGATGAATTATTAGTGTTAACGACACAGGTAGCCGTTGAACTGATCCAGGAAATTCATACTACGTTTGGTCATATAGGGATTCGTAAGACGTTCTTGATATTTAGGGAAGCGTTTTATGCACGAAACGATAGAAAATTGGTGAAAAATTGCATAAATCTGTGTGAGACGTGTTTGTTAGGAAAGGATAAGAATGTGGTGTTGCAGAATCAAGTTAGATGTATAAGAGCGGAAGGTCCATTAGATATTGTGGCAATGGATTACTTGAGTAATTTGATACCGAGTAGGAACGGATATCAGCATATTTTAGTTGTAGTTGATATTTTTACAAAGTTTGTGCAGCTTTATCCAGCGAGGAGATGTAATTCTAGGCATGTATTGAGTTCTGTAAGAAAGTTTGTAGAACGAATAGGTAAGATGAATAGGGTATTGTTGGACAATGCAACGTATTTTCGTAATCGAAGGGTTGAAAGTAAATTAAGGAAGGATGGAATAAAGATGACATTCTGTAGTATCAGACATCCTCAAGGAAATCCGTGTGAAAGATATATTCGAGAAGTAATAAAGTTTTTGAGGTTAATAACGCAGGAACAACATGATCGGTGGGTAAGGTATTTACCGCAAATAGAAGAATATATTAATTTTGTACCAAGTTCAGTGACAGGAATGTGTCCTGTGACATTGATGAAGAAGGTGATTCCAGCAAGACCGTGGAGAGCTGAACAAAAGTGGAGGATATAACGGAGTTGTTGCATAAAGCCAAACAACAAGTCGAAACGATACAAAGAAGGAGTTGGAGAAACGTAACAAGAAAATCAAGAAGCAAGTGGTTTTTTCAGTTGGGGATCTTGTTATTGTTAAAAGATTGAGAATGTCAAATTGGGAAAGAAATATTTGTGCCAAGTTGTTATTTCCATACGAAGGTCCTTATCGAGTGAGAAGAATTTTTGCAGAAGGGAATACTTACGAATTGGAGAATGACAGGGGTGAATGTCGGGGACGTTTTCATATAGAAAATTTGTATCCATATTTCCATGTGGAAAGTAAAGTATCGCAAGAATAAAATTAACACTGTAAATAATACTAACGAGCTTAAAACTATACAGAATATACAGAAACTAACACTTAATCCTCATACATAAAAAAAAAAAAAAAAAACTATAGTGATTTTAACTAAAATTTAAAATTTCTCAACCATTAAAAGAATTACTTATATCCAGGAAGCAAATTTTCATTTTTATTTAAAATCAGTGGGGCCTTATATACTGTCAAGAAGGGGGTGGGCTTATAAAATGTTTAAATAGGGCTTCGAAACGACTTTGCTAGAATGGGGGTATATTTGGTTTTGTTTGAGTATTTTCTTTCAGGTATTTTTTGGTTTATAAATTAACAACAACTATTCCACGTTTATAAATTTATAAAGCTTTTGAAACTGCATTGCATTCAACAACATATACCGGCCATAGACCAGGCTAAGCTAGTTATAAGTTTGCATTGTATACGTATTTTAATTGTTATGGTTGCACGTATATGAAATTTAATTTGGAGTTAGCGTTTTCAGAACCATTTGAATGTAAAACAAATATCAAAATTGCTTGGTATACTGCACGCTTTTAAAATTTTAAGGAGTTAAGTGATACTCCCGTAAAATTTGTAAATCAATTTCAGTTTGAATATGTTTTAACAATTAAAGATTGGTTATGTAATGACAGGACGTTTACCGAATAAGACATAAATGTCTGTTGCGTACAATTTAAAAGCTGAACCATCAAAGTTTGTTAGCTATTTTCAATATTGTAAAAAGTTCAATATACATAAATCACTGGATTACAAACCATCTAGAAAATGAATGTATCTAGAGAAAACAACTGTATTATTAATCAATTATTAATAATTATAAATTACATAGTGTGCGTAGAGATAGTTGTCATGGCAACGGAAACAAAAGAAGACGGAATTTATTTTATAATGGACTTCAAATTGATATTACTGAAAAATAGACGTGTTTTGTACTGTTATGAGTTTTATTACATTTAAAAGTTACGAGAAAGTTTTGAAAGTCAAGTTGTACCTGGAGATAGCAAATAGTAGCAGTTTTACGGCGAATAAAAGTTAATTAAAAGAGGAGTGCTGGTCTGTACCGTTATTGTTTGAAGACGAAAGCATAGTGGAATTGGAGTTATCTGAGTATTTGTATAACATAAAATTTGTAGAAATATTAGTAGTTTTATAGTCTGGAGATTACCAGTTGCTCGAGTTACTTATTATTTACAGGAGGTGCCTGCAGTTGGTCACTTGGCTTCAGGACGGCTGGAAGGCGGCGCTTGTATCTGGATTCCAGGTATTAGTATTTAATATCTACGCAGTGCTTTAATCAAATTTATAAAAGTGGAACTAGTGTTTGGGAATACTTTTGGCTTTTAAAATTATTTTGAAAACTCCTTGGATATTTGTTTGGGTGTCTAGTTGAGAGGTGTTTGCCTAGGACGGACCCACCCTAGGTAGATTCCGCTACGTGTTTGACGGCCCTGTAGAATATTTAAGTGCAGCAGCCGTGTAAAATATTTAAAGATAAATTGTGTGGCATAACTCAACAAGGCTCTAAAATAAGACAAGGAGTGACAGATAGATATATTACGCCTATCACTAATAAGGTAGGATCACAGTATATAATAATAATATATATATATATATATATATATATATATAAAAGTAAGATGTATCTGTAAACAAACTCTTATGAAAATAATAAGAGCCATTGACAAATACAAATCGGCTGGTAGTTATATAGCCATTAACAAAACATTAGCTTTATTACTTCATAGGGGAGGAAACATCCACTGACCAATGGTTTCGGCTAGTTAGCCTCATCAGAGTGGAATAGTTCCCAAGAACCCTATGAAGTAATCGAAGCTATGAAGTAATAAAGCTAATGTTTTGTTAATGGCTATATAACTACCAGCCCGATTTGTATTTGTCAATGGCTCTTATTATTTTCATAAGAGTTTGTTTACAGATACATCTTACTTTTTATACAATTTTCTTATTGCGGACTGCAAATAACTTGTCTTTGTTTATATATATATATATATATATATATATATATATATATATTTTAGGTAGTTAATTACACAAGGTAAGTTGATAAATACTAACGTATTACAGTGAATAAGATGAAATAGTAACTTAGACTTTTATGCAAAGCCCAAATGATCATTTCAAATTGAGCTAGTAATTGAAAGATGGAAAATATAAGGTCTTGGACAGAACTTGAACCTGTATCGTGGTTTTGCCGGAACCATGCGTTTACCAATTACGCCACCGAGACCGATGACACAATTGGGGAATTTACAAATTCAAATCGTGTACACGACGATATATCAACCTAACTTTCAATTACGTTTGACATTTCTGTCAATCATATCTGACATTGTCAAGTTTTTGACTTATGTCAGTTATAAACAGGAAGCGACGCTCAAAATTATGGCTATAAGCCAAGTATTAAATATATAAATATTTTAAGTAGTTAATTACACAAGGTAAGTTGATAAATACTATCGTATTACAGTGAATAAGATGAAATAATAACATAGACTTTTATGCAAAGCCCAAATGATCATTTCAAATCGAGCTAGTAATTGAAAGATGGAAAATATAAGGTCTTGGACAGGACTTGAACCTGTATCCTGGTTTTGCCGGATAGTAGGTTAGGGTGAAATTGCCTTATAGGGTGAAATTGCCTCCGACCTAGGCGGATAAAAATTCGACGTAGATTGGATTTAATCCGATCTAGGTCGGATTTATTCCGAATGTTGAACATATGTCGGACATAGCGGACATGGCTGACATATGTTGGACATATGTTGGACATATGTTGGATATATGTCAGATATATGTAGGATGCATACTGGACATATGTCGAATGTATGTCGGATATAGTTTGAATGTATGTCAGATGTATGTCATACGGATGCGAGAGGAGAGAGAAGGAAAAAGTAGGGTGGAGGAGAGGGTTTAGGTTGGTTTACGTTGTTTGGAGTTAGGTTAGTCGGTGTTATCTGAAGTTAAGTTAGGTTAGTTGGACTTGTCAGGAGTTAGGTTACCTAGCGTTGTCTGGAGTTAGGTTAGGTTAGTTGGACTTGTGTGCACTTAGGTTAGATAGAAGGAAAAATTGATAGGTTAGGTCAGCGCCGGCCGTTAACCTAACTCCTGACAAGTCTAGCTAACCTAACCTAACTTCAGACAACACCGATTAACCTAACTCCAAACAACGTAAACTCACCTAAACCTTCCCCTCAACCCTACTTTGTCCTTCTCTCTTCTTTCGCATCCGTATGACATACATCTGACATGCATCCAAACTATATCCGACCTACATCCGACTTATCATTATACATCCTACATATATTCGACATATATCCGACGTATGTTGGACATATGTCCAACATATGCCCAACATATGTCAGCCATGTCCGCTATGTACGACATATGTCCAACATTCGGACTAAATCCGACCTAGGTCGGATTAAATCCGATCTAGGTCTAATAACAAAACTGTTCCTAAATAAGAGAATGTAAGCGATATGGCGATGTCCGACATATTCGGGTATCTTCGGCAGTATACGCCCCCACTCTGTAGAGTACATAAAGGGGCAATTTTTCGTATTGAATTTATTATTCGGCGGTAGCTAGAACGGTAAACATGAGCGTCTCCAAGGTGATTAACGTTCCTCAACTTCTTGGGAATAAAGTGAAACCAACAAATGAGCGATTTGAATTGTGGCTGCTGGCAGAAAATATGTGCAATAATAATCTAGTGATAGATATTGATAATATTTGGTATGTCGAAGGCGAGCAGATGCTGACTGGTGGACTATACACACCAATTACAGAACCATTTTGTGACAATATGATGTTGGTTAAAATTTGCGACCTTTCTGACGCCGAGCAAACATCTGCAAACAAAAGGATGTTTATCCCGAAAAAAGAAATTTGTGGTGCATTTAACAGCTATCTACGAAGAAGGTTCGACCGATTTGTTTCCGCTAGGAATGGTGTTAAAGCTAAGCTTTCATTTTCTCTGGAAAGTACTAACAAGATGGGCCAGGGAGTAAAAGAAATTATCGGAAAAGAAGACCTCAAAAGCATTAATAAAAAATTCCAAAATTCTATATATGTTCCGTACAAAGTGGAACTAGCAGATGTTAAGTTGGAAACTTTATTGGAAGAACTACCAGATATATTAGACGGACTCACAAAAGATTATTACTATCTTTTTGACATGGATGTAACCCAAGATTTTGCTGGCATATTTAGCAAGATGGAGATGTGTAATTATTTAACTACAAACCATAACTTTTACTAAAAGGGCGATTACGAAGAAAACTGCAATATTATAGTTGACAACGATAAAACTGTGGAAATCGATTGTTTAACATGACTAACAACCAATACCGGAATTAAGATATACAACAAATTTGTGTGTCAGATAACAAGTCCTGGTGTTAATAAACAACTTGGAAATCATATACTAGATTTTTTACGTTGTTCAGATGCACGTTTAAGGGAAACATTCGCGTCAGCTTTGGCCAAAGAACATGGTATTACGCTATTGGAAGCGATAATATACAACTGTACAATTGGAAACTATGTCAGTGCGGAACAGGTGTATAATTCTTTTAAAGACTGTTTAACCTTATTGGAAGATAATAAGTTATATTTCCCAAAGGCGCCAATGTACTCGGTATCACTTGCCAAAATGTGGAGTAAGCTATCGACAAGCTACAAAATAGCTGCTGTTTAGTGTATAATAACCTACTACAGTACGTGTATTGGAGGGAATAGCAATACAAAGAAATTGACTGGCTTGCAAATTAAATTGTCCGAAAAACCAGAGAAAAGGGAAGAATCGATAAAGTATGTGCTTTCGGCTTTTAGTTTTAACTATTTACCTGTAGATTATTTGGAGACAGTAGAAGTTGTAATTATTCTATAAATAGCTTTCCAAAAGTCAATACTATCTGGCCACATCACCTCACTCATATCTAAAATGCCCAGCTTTCCTTTTCTCATTTCGTCTAATAAATTCGTTAACTTATCTACTCTTAAGTAATGACCTTACATTCCAAGTCCCTATCACTAAATCGAACCGTTGTTTTAAATTCTTACGATTACGAGCCCCAAGTACCCCCTCCCGAAATTATTGAGGTTCGTGCGAGACCAACCCCAGTCTTTCCAATATTTTTTAGCGAGTAAGGCTGCTGCCCCTTGCTGCGCCTTTTAATCGCCTTTTACGATAAGCAGGTTTACTATAGTAGTATTCTTTGTCCCCTACTATAGGGACAATTATTAGCTCTAACGAAGCTAAACACTTTTTATGGATGTAATATTTCAATGGACATGGTACTGATAAGTTACGAAACTACATGGAATAGTTTATCATGTTCTTCCTCCCGACGTTGAAAGTTTCAAATTTAAAGGTATTTTTAGCTCAACAAAACGTCAAAAATAAATTGAGAAAGCGTTCTATTTCAAATAGCTTAATGCTTGGCGCGAAGTTAGCGTCAACCAATTTTATTTACTTAAATATACTTTTTTTTAATTTTAGAGAGTTTACTTTTAGAACGCATTTTGGGCGCTACTACATATTAGCAGTAAAAAAAAGTGCACGCTATTTTATGGTGCCAACTTCATACACCTGGTATTCAAAGATTGGAATAGATTTCTTACATTGTAAAGGGAAATCTTTTATTATACTTCAGAATGTTTTTTCTAACAGGCATGATGAATCATTTGTAATTGTTTGAATTGAGTCAAGCAGTTGTACATTATTAATATTATATAAATTTCGAGTTCATTAAATTATATTCAACGATATTATGACAATAACAACCACTTTTATTAGTATCAAAGCTAATTTTATGCATACAAAAATGTGAAAAATTTAACATGAATAAATCGTGTGGATTATTTATAAACATGAAATGCTCGGAGTTCATTTACTAATTCACATCACATTACGAACACTTGAAGCGTATTAAATGAAGGACAGCTATTGTGAACAGTAATATTCATCAAGTCCATTGTTACAGTACGAATGTTGCCAAAACTGTATTACGACAGTTTATCTGCACCATGCCGTGCTGTTCTATTAACAATCAGAGCTATAAATTTAGTGGAAATTAAGTTATACAAAGTTAATATAAATCAAAAGGAACAGTTATATGAAGAGTTTGTTAAAGTAAGTACAAAGTTGCATGTTTTTTTCGCGTTGTACTTGTGCAGTACAAAAGCATTGCATTTAATCTTATTGTGTAATATCTGGGTATTTGATGGGCTTATTTTAATAAAGGTGTAACCGGTGTCTTCATTGACGCCTATTGACGATTTGTCCATATAAAACGTGAAGATCACTTTCAATACTTAAGGATAGTAGCGGCTCGCGGGTAGAAAATAGATGAAACTCAACAATACTTAAATTGCAAAAAAACTTAGCTACTTTTTGAACACTAAGTCTGTTTCATTGCAAATTTGTCGATGATACCGTCATGATTCATGAAATAGCTATTTCTTTATTAATTTTAGCAGAAGTTCTTTTTGGACGTATTGGCTAAAGCAGAAAATTTTTCTTGAGATACGGTATTTCTTAGGTAAATATTAATACGCTTAAGGCGAGAAGAACTTCTTTTCACGAATGCACTTGTCGAAGGAATGGTTATAATAAATCCTGAAACTGGCGAAACTTTATTACTGAGTTTTTAGAGTATAGTGGTTATTAATCGGTTAATGCGAAGTTTAAGAAGCAATTCTTTGAAAAATTTTCAAATTTCAATCGAAGTGTAAAAGATATATCGATGGTGATCTGACAAAAAGGCGTAAACACCGTTACATAAGGTCTGCAGGAACTTAATAAATTGTTTTTTTTTCAATAGTATTGTCTTCTTTCATCGTGAACTCTATTGTTATTATAATATTTTGCTAAGGGAACGATATTGTAGTGTTCATTTTATCAAAACTAACAACAATAGAGGAAAAAACACTATTACGTCGGTTACGCCATACTGAATGCGATACTAATTCGTTTTTAAGCCTAAATTAATAGTGGTTACGTCAATGTCACATCTGAGCTTGGTCAAGATGGCGCTTACTATGCAGTTACGCGTGAGCTTTTATTGTCGCTCAAGGCAGCCAGAGCATAGTATGGCGCTTAAGGAACAACTGCTTCTTCTTAGTCAATACAATAATGCCATGTTAGGGTTAGATCATCTACCTTTTTATTTTTAAAAATATTCCATTCTTATACTAATTTAAATCTCGATACTACTCTTATGTAAAATTAGAAACAGTGTAACAAAACAATTATCTACACAAGTAATAATAATTAGAAATAGTATAACTCTTATAAAGGCAAAAGAAAAATCGTTTTTTAAAAAACAATCAAAGGTTAATTCAACATTTAAAAACGTTTTTCTAAAGTGGATTACTCTTTAATGCAAAAACTGTAAACAAATTAAAAAAGTAAGTATAATACACGTTTTTCGCATCACAACCGTTAAAATTCTTCTTCAATATCGGTTTCAGGTAATGTATCAGAAACATTATTATGCGTTCTCAACGATAAGTATTCAAGATGATATTGAGGCTCAATGGTAAAATTTTTACAAAGTAAAGTTAAATCAGTATACTTCTTTTTATTGATTGACAATTCGGTGTTGTAAGCTTTCTGTAATTCTTTAACTGGTTTAAGCTGGAATGGGACCTCAAATGGTACTTCGTCCTCCTGGTAGGAATTTTTGATTCTAATATTAGGTTGACCTTTTTCAAATAGCATTTTCGATACATCACAAATTTTTAAATCATTACCTTGAGTATCCTTTAATTTTTTGGTAGGAATTGTACATTTCCAATCTAAAAATGAAGAATACGGAGTGAGAACAACGTCATAAGGTTTTGGTTTGGTTCGGGCATTGCGTACAATGGTTGGCCTTTCAGATGGAGCTTGTATGAACATATTTTTAATTTTCCTCTTTATAGTTACATGCATACTATCAACTGGCATGTATGTGTCACCCGGCACAAAACATGCTACAGTAATTTTATTAATAACTTGTGATACACTTAAAAAATATGAGAGCATACTCATCATATGTTTGTTTTTATTCTGTCCAGAACAGTTATCGCAAAAGAAATGCACACTTTCAACTTATCTTTTATGATCTAATTGTGTTAAGTAAGTAAACAAATGGGAACAAATTTCATTTGTCCCCCGTTTACCGTCCTTCTCTCCCCAAAAATAACAAATTCCATTTGCAGCTCCACTTTCGTAAACAGTAAAATTAAAGCAGGCATATTTTCTTGAAAAGCCCAATAATATACTAGGACCATGAGGCGTTGTCAAAACCTTTTAAATATCGAAAGTAGCAATAACCATGGAAGAATTGTTAGTTTGCTGTTTTTTTCAAAAAATAGTTTTTGGCTTCATCTTTACATTGCATGTGCAACTACGCCACGAAGCCGCCTGTCAATGTGAACCATGAGATAAACAACAAACTATTCATTGCTTGTAGAAATGTTGGCATTGTAGATTGTAGATACAATTAAAATAAATACCTTCCATGACCAAATAACCTACAAATATTATTTAAATTCTGCTTTGTAATGTAGATACAGTATTTATCAACTGAAAATTACCAACTTTTTGGACAAAAAGCATTTTGGTTTGTACAAAAGTCGTATTAACTTACCCGACGGTCACACTACTTGTTTCAGTCAGCTGACAAGTTTCTGCCATTGTGTTGTTTGTGCACGAAATACTGGATGGGAATTAAAGCACCCAATGTTAGATTTAAAAAGTGTTAACAGCACATGTCTTAAACATAACAAAACCACAACATTCTCTGTGATTATCATCATATTTTTTAAACTTATGCTATAAGATACAACATCAATTTAAGGGTTAAACAAAGGCGTTCATACGCTTCCGTAAAAATGTCTTTGTCTCTGTCTAGCTTTTTGAGCAGTACTTACAGAGGTACTCTTCTATAACTTTCATCCTACACAATACAAAGTTCATTTTTAAGCTGTTGGGTTTTCACAAAATTCGTTGCGTAACATTATTATAAGTTTTCTAAGACATCAAAAGGAAAACGCAAATTGTATTCTTCAAATTGTGTAGTGTCTGCATGGCAAACAAATTGAAGCTTTTCATAATTTTGAAATCTTACGTTCATTCCCAATAAAATGTGCTTCAGTATTTCGTAAAAGAGGACTCTATCTAACAATAACTGCATGCCGTTTAGCACTATTTATTTCCACTATTCTATTGGCTTTACCAAACAATATTTTAAAAAGTCAAATGTCGTTTTCAATTTAAAATTTCGCGTATGGGCTTTATTTGACATACAGTGTGGAACAGCCAAATTGAATAAATTCGTTATTTCTGTAACTGTACATATTTAAAGAAAATGCCGAAACACGTCAATTTTAGATTATGAATGTCAAAATTTGATTCCTATATTGAACCCACTTGCAGGGACAGTTACAACCCTCAACTTTGTAAATAAGAAATATGGGTTGGTGATATATCGTTTGAAAGATGTAACCATTATATATTAAAAAATGTTATTGTTTTCATGTGTTCTTTTTAATGGTATCAATTAAAAAAACATAAAAGTTACGATGGTAATGTTAGCTTTGTTTAAAACGTCTTAGCAAATTTTGTGTGATTATAATTATGCATATAGTAGTTGTCAGTGTTATACTTGTTGTTTGAATTTCGTCAACTACAATCCAGAAACATGGTTAGATTAAAAGAAATGCACAAAATAACAGTCCTACCGATGATTGGTTACGGAGATTACACACGAACACGAATGGAAGTGGCTCGCCTATTAATTTCATAAAATTACTCTAGATTTGCCGCCTGTAACCCAAGGGACAATTAAGTAAAATAGAAAAGCAATTTCGCGAGTTTAGACTTGTAAGGCAGATAACAAAAAACACTTGCCAATGCAGTAGGTGATGATATTAAATTTGATCTGATGCTTGGGTTTGATAAAAACTCACATACAACGAGTAGACCAGCAGCAGCAGCATTGGATGTTAGCCATACATCGATTCTAAGAATATTAAAAGAAAATAAAACTTGTCCCTAAAAAATGATTTCAACTCAGGAGCTCATGGAAGACGATTTTGATCGGAGAAGTTATTTTTGTGAACAAATGATGAAAATGTTGGATAACAATGTTATCCAATTAGAAAATGTTATGTTTTCTGATGAGTGCACTTATACACTTTATGGTCATGCTAATCGTCATAATTGCCGCTAGGGGTCAACCGAAAATCCTCACTGGATGAGAAAAGAACATACGCAATACCTCAAAAGATTAACGTTTGGGCAGGGATTGTTGCAAACCATATTATCGGTCCCTCCTTCACTGAAGGCAATTTGAAAAGCAATAATTATTTAGCGCTACTCCAAAATAACCTCGTGCCAACTTTGGCAAATTTATATACTGATCCAGAGAACCCTCAAGTTCCAGCTAATACGATATAGTTCCAGCAAGATGGAGCACCGCCATATTACCAACAAAATGTCCGGCAGTATCTCGACGTAATATTTCCAAACCGGTGAATAGGTTCGCGGAATGATTGCTGACGTCATGGTCCTGGATTCAATTCCCGATACGGACCACCTAAAAAATATTAGGTTGAGAGATGAAACGTAAGTTCAGTGTGTGAGTGTTGTCATGCGCGTAAAAATCACTACTTTGCTTGGAATAGCAAGGGTTTAGCAAAATTCAAAAATTCCAGGTAAAAAACTTGTTTCTTGGTCAATATAGTACGTTCGGATGGAGCATTGGAAAGTTAAATGTAGGGATTTATGATAATGAGATGTCTTTGGTTGCTAAAGCACGCACGCATAATTTTTCCTATGAATGACCAATCAATGTGATTTAAGCAATGTTGCTGTCAGATGTACAAATGTCGGTAGTAATTGCAACATGTTTAATTATTTAAAGTTGTTTTTAATAATAAAGCTGAATCTTTATAATATTTGGGTAAAATTTGAAAGTAAAGTTTCTTTCTATTTGGTGGTTTATATAGCGGATTTAAAGCACGTGAGTATTCTAAACGTCCTGTAATTTCTGCTATAGAGGTTGAAATCCATTTGCAATAAGTTCTAACAATTTTTTATCTATATTGGATGTTTCTAATTCAAAAAGGTAATTTTTGTTTTACATAGATACTTTAAATATTATTATACCCTAACGACCCGTACTAATGAGAAAGGAAGCAATTAAGGTGGATAAGCGATTATAATTTTAGTTTAATATTACTTATTTAAGTAATATTAAACTAAAATTATAATCGCTTATACAACCTTAAAAGAATTGTACTATATTACAAATTATTTGGATTTTACATTATTGTTAAGAAATTATTAGAACATTTTAAAATATCATCTCAAAACATGACTAAAGTCAAAATCACGATTTAACTATACAGTTTTCACAAATACAGTATTTTAAAGAAAGTCAAATAAATTTTCAGGTAGAAATCGTTAGAAAAGGCAACTTCAACTTGAACTTGAACCCGTTCGAAAAACCTATAAGTTACGCGTAGTGTACAGCGATTCCAATCCAATCTAGAATTACCGCTCAACCGCTCATATTTTCTCCTGAAGTTACAGGTTACATACAGTGGTTTTGCTGTAGATTAACTGAAATAATATACCATAGGTTAAATAGTATAATAAATAAGTTTTCTGGTTAAGTTTTGTTGCCACGAAAACGCCATCTAGTGAGATGTGCGTCCTCATTTCAGCCGACGCGGGAAATTAAAACTATTTATACTGCTGGGTGCAAATTCGTTTCTTGACCTTTTTCTGTTAATATTAAAAGATGTAATTATTTTATATTGAGAAAAACCGCTACTAATTTTTGAAATAGTGTGATACTATCAACACTTTCTATGAAAAATGCTGAAATACACAATATCTTTTGATCAAAGGACATTGTAAATTTGCAGCAGCATTACAGATTGAAGCTGCTGATCAACTGTTACCATATCAAGTTCAAATTTGAGTAAGTCAACCACATCATACGAAATTAAATCTTTTAATTTTAAAACTGATAGGCCAAAAGCAATAATACAAATACATTAGTTAAATGTAACATTTGTCCTACTGAACTCATGAAAACAGAATTAGATTGAAACTGAAAACTCCATCAGTTTTTGATTTTCACAATATTTATTCAAAATTGTTTACGTACATTATAATATAATGAAAGTCATCATCTCTTTGAAATTCTGATACATCAAAAAGGTTAAACAAAGATAGCTGCCTTAATATTATTAATATGAATATTGTCACTAATCTAGTTCAACCTACTTCTTGATCAAAATTTTTGTCTACTAAAAATAATCGTGTAAATTACGTTGTACTTTTTAAAACAGTATAATTACCCTTTCAAAACCGAAAAATATGCAGAGCATACCGAAAACGTTTTGAAAAAATACACACGTAACAAATTTACTTTTTAAGATAGCGTCAAAAGTTGTGTGCGTAATATAAATATACATTTAATGTACTTGTCGATTCCTTCCCCTTGCCCCTTCTTTTATAATTTTTGTATGCAATGCCATGTAGTGAAATGCACATTCTCGTTTTTCGTGCCAACAGTCCTCCTATCTAAGTGTCAGCACCATATGAAATACTTTAAGGCCTTTCATCCAATAACCTGATGCGAGCCGTTGTAAAATACAATAAACCTTTAAAGAAAGGGAAAAATAAATTGTTACCGCCGGGTTATTGATCATTTATAAGTGGTGAAATCATCATTCATCACTAGAGTCATCACCCAGTTATCTAAGTCAGTCAACTGTAGATTATCAGGTTATTTTTATAGTACATGTTTGTGTACAAAGTCAACTAAACTAATTTCATTTGAGGTGACAAATTTGCAAGACGAATTTGTGATTATATAAAAAAGAGCACAAACATTCTGAGTATTCAGTAGGTTTAATACGGTATTAAGAATGCTATATTAAATTAGATGACTTTCGATAAAACTGACTAGTCACAAGATGTAAATAAAGAGCACAATTAACTTGTGTAAATAGTAATTCAAGTAAAAATATTCAACTAGGGATTTATTAATAAATGGTTCTCATGTGTTTGAAAATTTGTTTATTAGAGTAGTGTAGAAAAGAATTGTGAATTGTGTATTTAAAATGCTGTTTGGTTTGTCTCACTGGTGGTATTTGATTTTGGCTATTCTGGTATTTGATGAGCAAGCTACGAGGCGTACATCGAAGTCGAATTTGTATAATAGCAGATATTGGCGGTCAGTGAGAATTCAGATAGAAGTACATAGCATATATATATATATATATATATATATATATATATATATATATATATATATATATTGCTATGTATTAACTGGAACTCTCGAGCCCCGTCGTTGTGCCGTCCAATAAATACTTGATATGGTAACGCCGTACTCGGTATCAATGGCGTTTTCTACTTATAACTCCACCTCTCTGTTTAAATTATCAAATTTCACTTCCACTAATTTTATTATTCTGCCACGGCTAGCTTTTATTATTATTCTACACAAAGTTACGATGATCAATTCTTCTTCCTTTTACCCCTTTATGATTACCTCTTTGTTTGAATTATATACTGAAAACAAATATTATGTACAGGTTTTGAAAATTACTAAAATACACTTTTCAATCAATTAATATTATAAGTTTTATTTATCTCAAAAATCATATGCTTTGCAATCAATGGAACGTTCAAAACCCCTTTATTATACTACGTACTTTCAAGGTATGCAAAGTTCGTTGCTGATTTTGTTACACAAGTTTATCTTAATTAGGCAAATTCAATATTCAAATTCAAATAGAAAAAAATGTCTTAAAACTAATAAGATCTAACATCGGCTAGTTACTTCGTGCTTCTTTATTTCTTTCACGCAACTCAAAATTGTACCAAGATTATCGATGCATCCATTATCAACCAACATCAATTAGAATTTTCCATGCATTATTATACCATCCATTTGGATCATTAACATCGTATTCGAAATTATTCTCCACCAATTCGAAATTATTATATACCCATTTGAAATATTACCTACTGAATTATGCACCCCTTTGGAATTTCGAAATTATCATCAGCCTCGAATTATTTTCGTCAAACTTAAATTTATTAGCGTCAGCCTCCGAATTATTATCGTCAAACTTAGATTTACTGTCATCAGCCTCCGAATTATACACCCATGAATTATTGTCACCAGCCTCAGATTTTATTATCGTCAAACTTAGAGCCCTATTATTATTATTATTATATTTTAGTTTAAGTAAATTCCCCAAATTCTACTTACGTTAATCGGCAATAGAAATTTTCAATTCGTAGCACTATCTGTCACTAAACAACTTTACTATTAAAATATTATTATTACGCGTTACTCTTAGATTCAGAGTAACGCAGTTTGGCCTTGTTGAGTTAAAACTGAGCTCCGTTATCATTGCTCGCTGTTAATATATGAGTTGATCCCCCTTTGTATGGCTTACAAGTCCGTCGCTAATCTTTAACCAATGAGGTCTTTGTATTTCCTACACTTAAAGTGGTTTTCTGATGTAACATTTTTGGCTTTTCGAGTAATGGTTTGTTTGCTACAGATGCTTTGTTATCAGACCATGCGGTGTTTTGAGTAAATAATCGCTTTTCCATATTATACTAAAATACCTGATACAATTTGAATTTTGATTTTCGTGTATGTTTATCTATTTACGCATCTTTGATTACCTTTACTATTAAAAATTATTGATTGTTTCTACGCACTTACCGAAAGCTTCTTTAAGTTTTATCTCTTATCTCCGTATTATGTTATGATTAATTCGAATCCTTTTGAATGCGTGTTTAATTACATGAACTATGCTTACTTCTAAATACGCGTGCTTCTACTAAAAAATATCGTTGTTTGCATTGCTTAAAATTACTAAAGCTCTATATACCAGGTGTTAAATATTTGTTATTTACCTAATGTATAAATTACCTATTTCTATGCTAACTATGCGTCCTATTGTTATAAGATGTGTTCATTTGCGTCACTTAAAACTACTTATGCTCTATATACAGAGTGTTAAATGCTTACTATTTACAAACTATCCCAATTACTCAATTTTCTACTAAATAAATGCAGTTTTCTGCTTCCTATTATAATTTATGGTTACTAAACGACCATTGCTATAAAATACACCCTTAAACAACTCCTTATCACAGCATTATATATATATTGATGTGATAGAGAGGTCACGAGAGGTCATTGAACATCCTAATTCTATGCAAAACCCCACCCAAAAAGTCTAAAAACGGGAAAAATTAAAATCTCTCAATATTTAATGTCGTTACCCTGTATAGATATAAGCGTAATTATTTAATGAAGTATAAACAAGCCCATATTAATAATGTAATTAAATTCTATCTATTGCAGTCATTGCAGAGATCGTGAAACGAATATAAACTTAAAAGCCACATTTTTAAATCAATTGTTTTCAGCCGAGTGAGATACCTTGTGCAAATTAATCGTTGAAAGATACATTAAAAAAGCGTTTAAAAATACTGAAATCTGTACTTTATTAAAATACAAATTAATCATTAAGAAGGTAATTGCGATTAATTTTTTCGTGTATAAATGGTTACTAAAAACGAGTTCTAATTCTAAGCTACAAATACAAAGCCATTCATTCCATATGTGTTAAAACAAAACACACTATCCGTTACTAAGTAATTAAATTTATTTTAAGAGTTTCAAATAAAGCATTTTAATTCTAGAATCTTCGTTGTTAGTAAACGCGTAGTCCAATTACTAAAATATGTTTTTAAATGTCATTAAATAGCCAATTATTTCCCATGAATGACTGAAAACTCGATACAAAGAAGCCCGCAATTATTAAAATGCAATAAAATAAATACGAAATATTTTTGTAGCTTTCCGTCACAATATGAAGGAAAGGAATAGCACATTAACTTCATATTTTAGAAAAGGATAAACGACGTCTTTACAATGCTCATAAATCATATCGATCGCGAGACTTGATACTAATTAGAACATCAAAACCGCGGAATCTTCTGACGCATTACATCACCTGGGTGTGTTATTTTCGAGAATAAATTGAATAATTTGTATATATAAAACAGATCCAAATAACGAGGCAATTCTTTCTTAAACCAAACAAATTTAAGTAAAGATTTGAATGTATAAGTTTGAGTAATTCATAATTCATTGTACAAATGCAATATGTAACTTTGCATAATTATAAAGCATAATTATTTTGAACGATATTCGGTGTAAATAATCTAGATGCGAAGGTTATTGCCGAGTTTAATCGATTCAAAGTAAATGCACTTTGAAATCTGATAAAGTGATGGCAATTTAAGATGGAACCAGGAATAAATAATTTTGCCTAGCATTAAAAAAAGTAATCCGAGCATAGAGGACGAAGATTAATGCAATATTGTTGATCATTTTGCAAAAAAAAAAGATATGACTAGTTTCGTTGTTGTTGCAGGTCGTCAGGCGGACGCATTTCTTTTTGCAAAACAACAAACTTAAAATCTTGCATTATACACTAATCAATGTGTATTTATAAGTACAAAAATTTTTCATGCGCCCTCTATACCCGAATATGTATGGCTCTTTAAGTCTCCGACATGTTAGTATAAATGGTATTGCCAAACAAAATTTTATGAACTAGTCAAAGAAACGGATGAAAAAGAAAAAAAAAGACCGATTATCTACTTAGCACTAGCGGACTTTCTAAAAAAGTACTACATCCGATGCTAATTGAGGAAGTTGGTCAAAGGAAAGCAATACGTTTGTAAGTTAAATAGTAACGAATGCTTTTGCGTGACATCGAGAGAAGTAATTCGAGCAAAGAGGACTAAAACTAATGTAATTTTGTTCGTTATTTTGCAAAAAAAATCAACAATAACACATTAATTTTTGTCCTCTATGCTCGAATTACTTTTCGCAATGCCAGGCAAAATTATTCATTACCATTATCTTAGAAATGTATTGGTTTTGGTTGACCAATTTCCTCGATTAGCATTTCGTGCAGTACTTTCTTAGAAATTCCGCCATCGCTATGAGATAATCGGTCATTTGTTTTGTCATTTTAGAACTGGAAACTTTTAATACCGTTAATTACGATGTAAATGTGTTGTTGACGAGCACTATATTTTGCAAGTATAAATTATAATTTTTTGTTTGTAACTGACAAAAGTATTTGAATATTTTGTAATTTAAATTACAATAAGTTTTCAATTTTATTAATTCTGAAGCGGATAGTTTGCAGAAAATTTTTAGATCGAAGTTCGAAGCATTTTGACCTTTAATAAATTATCTGTGAAAAGTTATTGGCCAATCACACTAATAAGCGTTGTAATAAAAGATAGGCAAATTACCCATTTATTAAGTAAAGAGGATTTTGTACCTATCATAGGAGATACTTCAGATTTTGTTAACAAAGATTAGGTAAGAATTGTTTTAGTAATAATTTAGAAATAAGTATATGTATGAGCTTAAGTTGTAAACTGTTTTCTAAATTCTTTTGTATGAAAGAAAAATATTTTTGAATGCATACACGTATCTTGAGATTTCTGAGTATCATTTCATTTTCAAAAATTCCACAGTATAATTTCCGTTGAGCTAGGCAGGTAACGCAAAGGAAAATGAAGGTAATATAGTAATTTCATATTTACTAGTTGCATCTTTATAAGTGCAATTTGCTGTACCTAAGTCACAGCAATAATTTTTGCGACCCACAATATAGAGGCTTGTCACTGCTATATGTATATATATCACAACATTTCACAACTACTAGTGATTACTATAGAGAGCATATAATCTCTCTCAAAGTTTCTTATATATGTCACACTACGTACAGATTATTATAATAAGTTATGGATAATTACAACCAAAAAAATTTACGTCCGACGAAAGCGTTAGCTGATCATATATTACTTTGGACTTTTTATAATGGTCAAACTTTATCGGAATTTGACCATTTACACAAAAATATCCATACATAACAATCTAATGCTGGCCTAATCTACTTAAACTAATTACATCACGAAATGTCTTTTAACAGATTTTAAACCAAGCTGTATTTACCATTTCATACATCAAATCCGGCAGACATTCATGTCTTCATTAAAACAAGTTTTTTATTATAATTTCCATCCCCAGATTACTTCCATTTAGAATAACTTTATCCATGACTGCTTCGGAAAATCCGTTGTTCACATTTCCATTTGTTTTAAATAAATTTTTGTATGTCAAAGTATTATTTCATCCATTTCAGAAAGTACTTTATTTTTAATAAATATTAAAATATCGAGGTAACCTCGCACCAGAATTTAAATTAACTTTTATTGGAGCAGGCAATCAGTAAATGTATCCATTAAGTTACTGTGAATGAAATATCTTTATAAACATGCAATTTGTAACGCTTCACCAACTATGGCTGAATAAATAAATCCTCCTAATTATTTACTGGTTTTTATGTAATAAAATCTTCAAAACGTCACAGGTTCTTAAATCTATCTTTTCTAGGTGATATGACGCATCAGGGTAATGTAAGAATTAACTATACTTTTATTTATTTTACGTGTTTCTTATATTAATTAGCTGCCTTTGTTTATTTATGAGATCGTAAAAACTTCACTATATACTTTGATCGGTTTAGTTTGCAGAGATGAATGTAAAATACTCATTCGTTATCGATTTTGTTACAATTTATGGCCATTTGAAACGTTACCATATCTGATTTATAGTTTTTATCTGTCTTATCGCATTCTAGGGATATATTCATTCATCTTGTAATGATAATTAGCTGTCATTTATGATTTATCGATTTATTTACAACCAAATTTGCGACCAAATGAAGTTTTATGATTAGAAAAATCTCGAATAAAAGTAACGTTTTCTGAATTACTAAATTGGTTTTCAAATAGTACTTTGTTACTGAATGCATTATTGAATGTTATTTATCATTAAAAGGAGTATATGATACCGCTTTGGGAGGAAGTATGCAATTAAAAACTTGTTTTTAAATGATACAAGGAAGGCACGAGAGTTTGTCATGAAATGTGTTTGTATTTTCGCCCTTAGCCAAATTATTCAGAACTTGTTTGAATTAAAAATACGAATTTCACTTATGTACTAAAAGATGCTATATAAATCCTATCGTACTACTAGGATACTAAACAGGTGTAGAAAATTAAGTATTAAAAATTTTTATTTTCTGGGCTTCTTGGATCGATTTATTTAGGGAATGTTGTGTTTAATGACCTCTTATGGCCCCCTTATCACATCATCATCATCATTTGGTCTTCAGTACTGGAACTGGTTAGACGCGTACCTTCATTGTGCCTATTCTGAACTAACCTACATATTTCCCTCAAATTTGCACAGTGCATCAATCACTATCTGCGTGCAAAAGTATGATTTCGGTCTACCTCTACCTCTTTTTTCCTATCTTTGCTTGTATCATATCCCGTACTATTCCCTAAAAATGCCTTAGAACCTATTTTCTATTTTTCAATTTTAATGGGGGAGTGAATCAATGTGCAGTTGTTTGAATGTGCTGTCAATTGAATTATGTATATATATATATATATATATATATATATATATATATATATATATATATATACTTTACTCACGTTAAATATGGGATGACGTCATAATTCAAATAAATGCTGCATTGTCTTGATTAAGTTATTTTATGTGTATTTCCTGATCAGAGAAACCATTTCTTGTGCGCGCAAAACCTAATGTTTAGACATTCTAAATGTTAATTACTCGAAACTTGCAATGTATAAAGTGTTTTAGTTTTGGAAAAAACTGTTTTATTTAGCAAATATAAAGCACAAACGATTTACTTCAAAACTAAACAATGACAATAAAATGAGAAATGTCTAAGTAATAGAAGTAAAAAATGTTGCAACACCGAATACAACTGCAAACTGCTACACACTAAATCCTAATATCATTAAACCTACGTTCATAGTTACATTCACATTTTACAATCGCTAGCACGTTATTACTGTTTATGACGTCATCCCATTTTTAACGTGAATAGGGTATATATATATATATATATATTGTAGTGGATTTAAATGGTTAATTTTGGGTATAAACAATGCAATTTCAAACACCTTGTATAGAGGAAACAACCATAATTTACGTGCGAAAGTTATTTCATGTATTTAATTTAAAGTAACAAATAATACCATAATTTTATAATTAGGGATTAAAAGTTCGTAGGTTCGTAAAGAAAACAAATTCTATAAGCCAATAGAAATTATTAATTAATTTACTTCAGTTTAATTCAAAGGGTTATAACGTCAGAAAACGCATAAGAGCGTGAAAAATCGATAATTCCAAGGCGAAACGTTTTACTAACAAACAAACAAATGTCGAATATAGGAAATATCTTGAAACGCAAACTCCTAGAAATGTTATTTTAAAACGATCGTTAATTGAACACCTGCATGTTTTGAAAGGTCGACTTCTATGTATTTTTGGAGCATAACAAGCAAGTTTCAAAGAATATTGGTCAACTGACAGTCGCAAAGCACGTATACAACTCCACGTGGAGGAGATATTACGCGGACAGTAATATCGATTTTCTACCACTCAAATAAGGGTAGAAGGAAACATCCAATATGCATAAGAGAGGAATAGAGTTAATACAGGCGGGATTTGAAGACGTCACTGAAATATATCATTGGTCTACATAGTTAGTTGTACAACAGACGAGCACGGGACAGATGAATACGGGTTTTTCGGAAAATCGCGTAGCGATGAGCTAAATTTCGGGGATTTTGAAAACGGTTATACCAACATTTAAAGAAAGAGTTAGTTCAATTAAATTTTTCGCGTTAAGAGGGTTTGGAGAGGTTAAATTTTGACGCCTATAAATATAAAAGACAAGTTATTAAGTTTCTTTTTGACTTCTTTAATTTGCATTGCTTACGACGTACAAAAATCTACTAACGAGCTTGTAAGTATTAAAATTTATAAATTAAATAGTACAGTGTTAGATTGTTGTAGCCTGATACTTTGAACGCGGATAGTGTTGAGTTGATTTATATTTAACTAAGGTACAACGTATACTGTAACAAGCTCGTAACGTAAATTAAATTATGCAATAACAAAGAAGTGTAATATACTTGGATTTGGATAATGAGTTGGATCTTGAATGAGTAGCATGCAGGGTAACGTAGATGGTGTTCATCTATACATATCTGGAGACGGCAAGCAGCGCATAATCACTAGACCAAGGGTTCAGAAACTTAATACATCGTCAATAGAGATGGAATCTTCAAGTTTTTCCAGGTAACGCATTAGAATTTGCTGTTTTTTATAAACTGTGGAAATTATTTGTGATGTGTGAGAGTGAGCTTTGATGGTATTTTTCGTTATTTTGCGTATTGAAAATAATACATATAACTAACTTTTATTATGGTATTTGAATATAAATCTAAAGGTGTACGTAAAGCTTATTAACGTTCCTCATGAATTTAAATTGTTATTGTTTTTAGTGTTAGTAGTAAGAGTATGCAAAGTAGAAAGCATACAAGTAATAAACTGGGTTATCATGAGCTCACCATACTCCAGAGTGTAATAATTAAAAAAAAATATTAATAAGGTATTATTTAGGGCCCATTTACTCCTGTTACATTAAATGTGTTTGATATTTCAATTTAAAAACAAGAACTTTACAAGGATAGCATTTATTGAGGTGTAACTTGAGCACCGAAATGTACATAATCTTGAATTATTATTTGTAAATAGTGGTAAATAAATATTGTATGATTGTTGTATTATTTTGTGGTTTTATTGAATGGTGTGTGTAAACGGTACAGAGAATGATAGTAAATTTAGGTATTCAAGAGGAAGCACAGCTGAGCTAGCCAGGGAGCGGTTGAAGAAATCAAAGTTGATGGAAGCAGAATCCGGGTAGAAAATTTTTTTTTGAAAATTTTCCTTTTTGTGAAATTTTCGATTTTGGTAAATTAATCATTTTCGAATCTGTGAGGACCAGAGCGAAGTTACACGGCAATATATATATATATATATATATATATATATATATATATATATATAATTATGTGGTGTAACGACCTTGCAAATTATAAAATAAAATATCTATAATAACAGGCTTTTAGGTCTGCTGGTTAATAAAATAAACTCTTTATTATAATTCAAGCTTTCGGTTTTATTTTTAAACCTTTATTAAGAATACTAAAAATTGTGAAACGTCAGTATGGGCATACAATAATTAAATACTTACTAATGTGAGGTTTTAAATCAGAATCGTTGACATAGATAAAATTCATAAATGTAAATAAATAGTGACGTATAAAGCTTTAAGCAAAAATAAAAATAATGTTGAACGACAATTCCTTTATAATTTTGACAGTTGTTGAGATAACTTTCTAGATGTAACTATTTCTCTTAAAAGTCGACGGAAATTTAGATATTTTTTGATGTATGCATGTATGTCTATATATACACATATATGCACATAAATACATATGCAAGCGTGTGTGTGTGCGTGCATTTGCGCGCGCGTGTGTGCATACGAGAGTGTGTGTGCATGTGTATGTGTGCCTATGTTACGCTTTATTAAGTGATGTGATCATTTACTATGAATTTGTTTTTTGATTTAATATGAAGTAGATAGGTGTATATAAATATAAATATAAATAATATATAAATTTCATTCTAGGTCTAAAACATAGAATCAAAAAAAATATACCATCCGTCACTATATCAAAAAAAATCTAGACAAATTATTTATGATTCTAAAAAACAAGGAACTGTGTCCCGTTCGGCGTCTATAAAAGAAATATTATATATTTATAGTTTTTATAAGTGTTGTGTTATTTTTAACAGTTACTCTTCTTCGAGTGAAATGTTCGAAATAAAATTTTATAGATCTTGTTAGATACCTTAGGTATTGTGAAAAACTAAACTAGAAAACCATATATTAATGAAGCTGTTTCAAAGTTATTCTAATGGCTATTTGTGATTGTGCATTGTATTATTACTCCTGTTGTAATAGGTTATCATACTTTTATTATACTTTGTTCATTTTCAGGCCAATCCAGAACTGACAGTTCCTACACTGATAGATGGAGATGTAGTATTATACGAAAGCCCTGCAATTTTAAAATACTTAGTAGCAAAATATGCAGCAAGTTCTGGCCTTTACTATGAAGATGCCGAACGTCAAGACTTAGTTGATCAAAGACTAAATTTTAATTCAAATGTACTCCTACCTAGAGTGGAAAATATAATTGTTAGTAGAAATTATACAGCAGAATAATACACTTTTTTACACAAAATCTTGATTATAGACTCCCATACTATCCAATGAAGAGAAGAAAGTTTCAAAAGAAAAGCTGATTGCTCTAAAGCAGTGCTATGAAGATTTAGATAAGTTTTTAACCAATCCAAGAAATGAATTTGTAGCTTGCAATGTTTTGACAATTGCTGATTTTTCATGTGTAGCTTCGGTCAGCACAGCTAGCATAATATTACCAATTTGTAGTGAAGTTTTTCCAAATTTGTTTAAATGGTATCAAAATGTAAGGCATTGCCGTATTATTTTGAAGCTAATGGTATTGGTTTAAATGAAATTGATATACTAATTGAAAACAAACTACGTGGTCGATTAACTTAATTAACGTTTCTATAATGCTTTTACTCTTCGTGGGAAAATATGGTAAAGAATATGTGCTCAGGTTAAGTACCTGACGAAAATTATCATTTCTACTGAAAATGTGTTTTGTAATTTTTTGGCTCTTTAAGATGAAGATAAAAGATTACTTTTTATCATAATATCTATGAAAAATTAATGTTATGAGCGTGACATTAAAATGTATCTCTACTTACTGGATGTGTAATAGACGACATCTGGAATGCTGGCGACTATAAAGTAGCGGCCAGCTATTTTTATCAAAATTAGCCACAGTTCTTTCACAGATATACGCAAAAACGTATCGCACTCCCATTTTCACGCAACAAGCAAGTTAAAACCGAAATCCACTGTAAGTAACCATGCCAAATTACATTAGCTGTTTCATGTGACAGTTAAATAAATTCAAAAACAGATGGATATATTATTCTAATATGTTACAGAATTTTGCTTTTTTTCCTATTCATGGTAAGTTGTTCAATGCTCTTTTGTCTGGGATATAACCTACGGATTACTCCTAAGTATGAAAATAAGAATGTGAGATCAACATATGTGTATGCAACTTTACCAAACGTGGTGGATTATTATTAGAGACGTTACTATTTTTGTATTATATTCAGAAACCAGTGAGTCTGTTTTAATTTGTGTGTTGAGTAAAAGCAATTGGCAAATAGGAGTATACGGGGTAAACATACACAAGCGGTTCTACGGACTTACTCCTTACTGCACATAAAATTTGGTTTAAATAATGTAGGCATATTTAGATCCAAGTGTTTAAAACACTGCTGCAAGCTCTATATAACTGTAAAAGAAAAAAAACAAGCAATTATTGCAATCATTCACTACTCATATTTAGACCACATGACCTGTTTGGAAATTTAATGGCACTGTCATAACAGCTAATGGCTAGATACCTTTCACTTCACCGGGTTAATTCTTCTGCATGTTGATTGAAACCTGAAAATAAACACAACTTCTCAAAATACCAACAATCAAGAAAAAACAACACTCAAACTAAATCTCAGGCAAAGTGAGCTTTTCTGTATTCAGAAACATAAGCATAAAAACGTACAAATATGTGTACTTATTCTACCATAACATTTTTATAATGAAAACAACAACTGAAAATAAATGCTCATAATCCTTCGCTATTTACAAAATCAGAACATTAAAACTTCGTACCATGATTATTCGTAACTTGGTAACCATAAAATATACAAACATTTAACTTAAAGAATTAAAAGACACTACTACACTGTCAACGCCCTTTTAAAAACACCTCATTAGGAATTTGATCAAGTTTCAAAATAAGACGTATAACACAATTAGAAAATATTTGTGAGTTTTACAAATCTTGCCTCGATAACATTTCCTTTTAACTTATTTACCCTTGTGACTTTAGTGAAAAAATACTTAATCCTAAGAAAATTTATCATCTAAAAATAACATATCTTGGCTAAGCACACTTCTGTTATATAAATAATCTACAAACAATACACGCAGTTTCAACGCACTATCAAACTACGTGTTCTTTTCTGTGGCGTTAAACAGTCGTCTTTAGTCAACGGTCAACGGGGTCAACAGCTTGCTATCAACTGTTTCCGCTTTTTAAGTAATTGTTTGATTTAAATTGTTTCTTTCAGTTGTTTAAATATTCAATGCTATTAAAATTTGTTCTTTAAATTTGAATTCTGTAATCTAAAATCTGCAGAGCACAATATTTCCTAGTATTACAAAATCTACATTGCACATATATTAACTTTAAAAATTGCTCCACCATAATTAAACTGCTTACATTTACGCTTGAACCTAAGTCCCAACTCAAAATTGAAAATCAAAATTAAAGAGCGAACATAAATTCAAAAAGATTAAAAGAAGATGGGTTTAATAAATTTGCTGCTAGCTTGAAAGATCGATGTTATAAACAGACACTTTCGTTTGTGGTTTTCCAAAATTTATAGAATTCGTAATTGTTATCTAGGATTTGCAATTATATCAATACCTCATTAAGCGTTGTTTGAAAATTCTAATCCGCACATGTAAATTGTTTGTGAACATGTGCATTTTAAAGTTGTACATTTTAATTATCGTTTCTTCGTATTTGACGTTTTGTTCCCTCTCACTAAACCTTTACTATGAAAGTTTAAATGCGAAGTTCGTTGGTATGAACTCTAATAATTGTAATTCACCTTTCTTGTGGCTTTTCATAATTTCTGCTTTGCCGCGCTTGTAAGGTTTGTTCGGTCAAAAAAATCCTTGCCAGATAATCTATTAAAAGGTCAGAGTCAGAGTATTTCGAACACAAGTTTTTCTGGTAAAATCATTTACAAAAAAATATTATATGATTAACACTTATTATTCTACCTTACATTAAATACAAATCAGTTAAAAATGAATCTAAAATAATACATGCAGAATTTACAAAAATGCTCCTTGTAATTAAAAATCTTCTTATTTTAAATTGATGTCCAATCAGCCTACAAGATTTTCCATATTAAAATTCCTGATTTTAAACAGCAATTACCAAAGTACATTTTTGGTTAAATCTTCCTTTCGATTATTTAATAAAATCTTTAAAATAGTGTTATATGGAAGAATTTTTCTTATTCATTGTAATTAATAATTCCATTTTTGCGTGTAATTGCGTTTAAAAACATCACTTCTATATTCATTGTATCATAATAATTATTAAACTACAGCATGCTCACTGAATACTTCAAACATCATCTTCGCGACGCAACAGCTCGCGCTTGAATCAAAATAACATTTTGCGATCTGATTTAAGAATCGAATGCATCTAATGAATAAATGAAACGGAAAGAATCCCGTTTTTAACAAACGCTTCCTTATATACTCTAAATTATCTATATCCAGAAGGTTGTAGATTAGTGTGGAACATTATGATGCAAGGTTTCTCAGAAAAACCAATTAGCGCCTAAAATCGCGGCGCTTATTCCACGTAATATTATTCCAGTTATTCGTGACGCAACGTGGTTCGTCCTTGTTTTACACATATACTATTATTGTGGCGTCGCATACTAATGCTAAAGATAATCAATTTTATCTGATTTTTTTTATTTTTGTGGGTTTTCCGTGTTTCGGCCGCTTCTTGGTATAAACAATTATTTATTAATTAGTTTATTTACGTAGTTCTAAATACCGATGACTCATGCTTTTATATTCTAAAAAATTCTTTATTTACAATAAATTGCTGTGATCCACGGAGTAATTAGTTTAAACTTTAATTGCTTTTGAATGCAAAAGGGGTTGCATTTTATAGAAAATATTTGCTTTCGTGTTTCAGTACACAAAATTAACGTAAATTTTGGAATTTAAAATATACGTTGATTGTAGTTTTTTAAGTTAATGCGTAAAGCTATTACTATTCTATGCTATTTACAGCAAATGTTGTCAAAAAAGTATCGATTTGCATTTGCATTTACATGCGTTTTAGGGTATCTTACTATTAATTATTTTTACATATACAACTTAAGTTACTTGCTATTTATTTACAATACGCTTATATCATACAGGGTGATTATTTATACAAGCACAATTGGCGTTTTTGAATGCTATTTTAATGAATAAAGGTACGCTTGTATTTTACAGGGTGTAACCATAAATTTACAGAATTTTTCATTTTTTTCTTGTTTCCTTTGTATTTTGGTGAGATTTATTTGCAGAATTTGGGTTTCAATTACCTCTCGTGACCCCTTATCAGGTCAATATATATATATATATATGTGTGTGTGTGTGTGTGTGTGTGTGTGTGTGTCGCTTGTCTAGGCGTAAAATATATTATTAAAGCATAATATTATATTTATTAAATAAACAACGTATACAAGTATGTATACTAACAGTGTCCATTATGGTTCGTAAAAATAACAACCGAAAAAACAATTACCGATAAGCAGAGTAAACGTGAATAAACAAACTAATCTTGATAACACGTGCTTGACAACAAACAAGTGCTGTGTGCAAGTGAGATACACACGTCTAAATAACTCGATCTAAATAATCCATCATAGTTCCGTCTAATATCACTCGGTGAATATTTAAGGAAAAATTATTAATTGAGGCACGTCTTTTCTCGTAATTATTTATTACCACGTCTAGTTTAACTCATGTACACGGCTGGCTGTACATCGCTTCGTGTATATTGCATTAACAACCTCTAATCATCTACTGCCATTCTCAACGTCTAAACTCTAATTGATTTCGCAAAATCCAGAAAACTAGAACTCTGTTTTCAACCGCTGTCTGCTCTAACGTGGTGTATACAACATAGTTAAATGCACTGTGACCTTGCCAAATTAACGACTATTATAATTTGCATCCTACACACACACACTCACACATACACACACACGCACATACACACACACACCACACACACACACACACACACACACAATATATATATATATATATATATATATTGGTGACTTACTTCCTTTGTAACTTTTCTTTGCCTGGCTAGCTCAACAGAAATAATAGAGTTTATAAAATGAAATCAAACACAGCAATATCATAAAGTATCTATTCAGTCTAAAACATTTATTTTCATACAAAAGAATATAGAACATTTACAGCATAATTTTTATAAGCATAAAATTTTTCCTAACAAGTACTTAATTATCAAAAATGTTCCTCACCTAAAGTTGCTTACAATTTACGAAACTCACATTTCTTCTCTTGTGGATAGTTCACCTGGCTTTTTTATTTTCACGCTTGTAAGGTTTGTTTTGGACAAAAAAAATCCTTGACAGATAGTCTATAAAAAAAGGTCAGAGTGTTTCGAACTCTGATCACAAACTTTCCTGGTAAAGATCCCTACAAAATAAATATGCAGGATTAAGACTTATTCTATCTTAAACTAAATGACAAATACTCAAATATCAGGTACAAACAATATTTTAAAAAGTAATGCTTGCAAAAATCCACAAAGCGGTTTTCCAATTCGTAATTAAATATCTTCTGCTTTTTGGCTTTATTTTAAATTGACATTCAAATCCCAGTTTACAAGATTTTCATATTATTTACATCACCATTTAGAAACCAATGTGCATTCTGGGCTTAATTATTTAAGTTAATTTTTAAGTAGATTTTTATCTTGAAAAATTTTCCATGTTCGTTATATTTAATTATTTCTATATTTATATGCAGGTTAAGTTTAACGTTATCACCAATGATATGCATATTGCATAATCTAAAACAAACTCTTTTTTTAGTAACATTTTCGCGATCGAATTTATGAATGAATCTCTAATATTTTTGGGAATTTCTCATTAGCGTCAAAATCGTCGCGTTTTATTATCTAGTTTTCTAATACATAAGGTTATTTGTCGCATCGCATCTTTCCTACAGTGATTGCGAAGGCTAATAAGTAATTTTTATCGATTTTCATGGGTTTCTAAATGTTCTGGCGGTTTCGCAGAATAAATGTTTATTTATTAATGAGTTTATACATAATTGACATACTTTCTCGAAGTTTACTTTTTAATTTCGTATATTTCGGGGAATTCTTTATTTAAAATTAAACCTAACTCGATTTGAAATGATCATTTGGGCTTTGCATAAAAGTCTAAGTTATTATTTCATCTTATGCACGCACGCACGCACGCTTGTTCACTTGATCGCACGCAGGTACGCACGTATACGCGCGCGCACGCACTAACACGCGCGTGCACACACACACACACACACATCACATAATGTCAACATCTAACACTTTTTTCTAGTTGCATGTGAATCTTGTAGAATAATATATTTTGTATGTATACACTTTTCCCACATATACCTATTTGCAAAGGTAATAAGATCGAATTATAATTAATTGGCTTCAAACTTTTGCTGAATATCCCATTAACGTTAATAATTATTTTACCAGATTTAGTAGAATAGTTGTCTATATTGCATATTTAGACCACATACTTATTTAAATTAAATGATAATGCTTCAGATTTTATTTACACTTAGAAAAAGTTGTCGTAGATTTGTCAGCACTTACTGTACATTACTTTTCAATAGTCCTTTTAATTTTGTATTAAACGTAGTAGAATGTGCATATGAATATTTGGTCGTGTTTGTCTTTGGAAATATAGCACGTGTTGATGAGTGTGGCTACCAAGTGAGTTTATCTTTCAGTAACAATCGAGTATGTTTGCAAAGAGCACCTAGCTACGTTATTTCAAAGCTACAATGGTCATTACTTGTAGGGTGATTCTGTGAATGAAACGTGGCTACCGGAGATGATATAATTGCCCGATACATTGTGTCGCCAGCAATTTAATATTAATCAAGTGTCAAGGATATATTTAATAAATAAAGTTATATAAGGTATTACACTTATACACTAGCAAACACATTTCGATGATGGGATTGTAGAAGGTGACACACGTTTATACTAGACCAAAAGAAGTCAGAACAGTAAAGTGCTTTTTGGTAATACGCTATTAACGTTTTGTTCCATTTTACTTATTGTTTCTAGTTATATATTAATTCATATTTGTACCACATTCATGCTTTAGCAACTGTTTTAAACTATTTGTAGAGCAAAAGTCGAATGCAAGAAATACATATTTATTAAAAATTTTTATGGTTAATGTGTTTATTATAATTTATATATTATCTTTTAAATTCCAACGGCTGCAAACTCTACCTTCAAGACACTGTAACAAAAAATTATTTTTACCCGGATAATTAAAGATGGAACTCAAACTCTTATCTATCGTTTGTACCGGTACGTCAAAGGCGTATTACCCACCGCAAAAGAAAGCCTAGATGACTGATAGAATACGGATTTTGAAGAAGGTAAGGTGCAACTACGGCAAAGCTCGGGCATGACCGTACAGTAGGCACGAGAGTGGTCGTAGATTTGTTTACTTGGTTAACTAACGAGTGGATAAAGAAAAGGAGGGCTCCACTACCTCTAATACTCATACATAAAGATGGAGCAATGCACAAGGGTAGAGCTAGAAACCCTTATGCTCACGACAACAAACAAGCACCCCGAGGACACTCGATAGCGGTTCCTGCAAAAATGGACTGCACCTGTAAAGGAAAGCTATGGTTAGTAAATACAGTGGGATCACTATTTGTGATCCCAGATATACAATAATGATATTAAAAGAATTAAAACTTACCGACTTTTAATATTTTGTATAAGACAACCAAAAATAATAAGATTATTACTCGATAAAGTATTTCTATTTCTCAAATAAAATAAACTTATGATTTTCAATTACAGGTCTCAATAAGATATATACAAGAATAATCCATAAAGGTCAGGCCTAAATTTGAAATAACGGCTGAGTTCATTCAATTAATTTAATTTGTAACAAATGAGGCACATATCATTTGTATGAACCCTATTAGCCTTCAGATTTGAATACTTTACAGATGGTTAATAAAACTTTAAAATATTTAAGGTCAACTTAAAAACATTAATAAATTATTTGTGTGACTTTTCATTTTGTATAAACCCGGTAATAAAAGTAATCATTTCAAGCATATGCATGCCAAAATAATCTTGCGTATTTTTCACTCAATTAAATATTTAATGGAACAAAAATTCAGTTATCCAAAAACAATTTTTTCAAGAGAACAGCTAGTTCTACATGGTGTAATACTTTCTTCAAAATTTTTTTTTGAGAATTAACAATTTAATCATTAAACAACTAATAAGCAATTTTGTATAAAATTTAAAAAAAAATTAAAGCTTAAGTTTACACCGAAATTTATTCACCATTAATGAAATGATGTATGGACTTTGTACCAACATACATGTAACAATTCAGATTATAAACAAAATATTAGTAGCCTTAAAAAACTTTGCTTACTTTATTAATTAGAATAAACAATGAGCGTTGAAACTACTTTACCAAACAGTAATAATGAAAAATCAAACTCAAATCTTGAGTGATGGATGATGTTAACGACCAATATCTCCAGGTTTTATTTAATTATCATACGTATACTTGAAGTCCGTGTGTTGCTGAAATTTGACGTTTACCGGTGTTAGCCGGTGCACTGGCGGCATGCAACTGGTGGCGGTTCCGTGGTGTAGTTGGTATGCGTGTGACTACTTTTTCCTAGGTCCCAGGTTCAAATCCCGACACGGTCCGCTTGAAAAACGTTAAGCGAGCATTTTTTACAAAAATACGCTCTCGTTCGAATGAGAGGTAAAATGGAGGTTACGTGTGTGTGTTCTTACTCACGTTAAGGATCCCTACCTTGCTTGAAACAGCAGTGATTCGACAAAACTTTCAGGTAAAAAAACCCGCCTCCTGACCAATGTAGTACCTTTGAGTGGAGCATTAGGGTATGTGAAGAGGTGTAAGCAGCCTGCGGCTGCCAAGTTCTCCTAGCACTTGAACATTTGTCAAATTAATAGCTTTTCCAATATATATCTTTTCGCACAATTAACATTAGTTGAAAATATTTCACAACCAACACCTGTAGTTGTTTATAATAATCATCAGATTTAAATGCACTTATTTTTTCGTCATTAGGTTTTCCGTCTTGAAACTGATTGGACGCGTACCACCACTTATTTATGTTCTGAGTTAAACTACATAGTTTCCTGAAATTCTCACAAAGCCTATATACAGCTCAGTTCTCCTTCTATTATTTTCTAATTATATGCCCTAGTTCACCAACATTCAGTGGTATGTGAAGGGGGTCAAGCAGCCAAGGATCCCCCAACACTTAGACATTTTCCAGTAAATCCCTTTGCACAATTAACATTAGTTGAGAATATTGCAAGACCAATGTCTGTAGTAGTTTATAATAAACATCTTTTTAAGTACAGTTACTTTTTTTATCATTAGTTTTTCCATTTTGGAACTGGTTGGATGCGTATCTCCATTGATTTCTATTCTGAGCTGGTCTACTCATTTCCCTGAAATTTCCAATTCCTACATCTTTCACTATCTGTGTGCAGTAATCTAACCTAGGTCTACCTCTATACCTCTCTCTTTTCTTATCTCTGCTTCTAATATAATCCGCACTATTCCCTCATGTCTTAGTATGTGGCCTTATGCTCATTTTATTTTAAGGCACAACCTACATATTAATTTTATTACACGTATCTTTTAAATAATTATCTGTTAAATCATGTAAAGTAATAAATATCAATGCAACTTTATACAAATTTCTTAATGTGGGGAATTTAAAACCTAAGTATTCAGGTTTAATAGCTTTCAATGTATGAGGCTATCTGGGAAAAGGCTTCTAGTAAGTCTAAAGTCTAGTATCCACAGAATTCATTAATCATATATTACAATAACCCCCCTCCCTTCGTCTTTTCTTAAATCGAATACAATTCCTTCTGCTAGTGCTTCAAGGGCAGCGTGCGGCTCAGCTCCTAGTTATCTAATATGCCTCGGCTATGAGTACTCCTAACTCGGGTATTCTAAGAATTATTGTTGCTAAATTAACTACCCTAGTCTGGGTCCCAAAACCAGAGCAGTCGTCGTTATAAACGTAAAGTTTCCCCTTTTAAGAATATAATTGACGCACACACCCTTATGTCACGATTGACAGATTGATACGATATGTAACCTTTCACTAGGTATTGATATATTATTGAGTACTGAATGTGTTGTGAAATATATTTTGTGTTGTATTGGATACTTTTGATTCACAGAATTAATTCTTCAATCAATAATAGCAATCAGAAGACTTTTTTCTAAATAAATACCTTTTAAAATCCTGTGCAGTGGACAGCGTCTTACAAGGTATCAATGATGTACAATTCTCTAACTCTTTCAGCAGTGACATCCAAAACCTAACACAATTGTTTGTTTTAGTTTTACTAATATTACAAATGACCCTTTGTAAGGGTTGATTTTAAATCAATTACGTTTGTTATTAATGGATACTTATTACTGGTCCTGGTCTTCACTAGTAGTAGCTGTCTCACGATGTTCTTCACGGTTGGAACAATTAGGGTGCGCTGATTGCCTTAGGCTCCTGGTACCAATGCTAACAGTTGTGGTGCTTCGATCGATTTCTGGGCCCTTGGACTTGGGCAAGCTTCCCGCAATAATCAAACTCTTCTAAAACTCCTCTAGAAATATCCTAGTATCACAAGCACTATGCCTGACTCTTCTTAATTACACCAATCTTTGCTGGATAAGGGCTATTTCCCTCCTAGTCACTTTTTACAATTTCTATTAATAAATAACACCAAATTTAAATGTAATTTCTCTTTATTTTCAGAGCTTGTTTTTACAAAATATCTCATAAAAACTATCCAAAAATTACCTTTTTAATCATCATTATTATGTTTTCATGACAACCTCAATAGCCATCATTTTTTAAATCTACACACTATGTCTTTTAAAATTGTCCTAGCCTACTAGTTCCTTAATATACTATATACAATGCATGTCATTCATTTCAAATTCATAATAAACAATAACAATCTTTTAACTAAACTTCTAACTTTAATATTGAACTCTAAATATTAAACTGAGGTGCAACTCTAATATTACAACTAAACTACTGAAATACTCTAAATCTTGGCGGTTATATAATATAAACAGAAGGTGGTCTTAATTCTAGGCATTTAAATCAGAATAATAAATTTTGCTTTTATTTTGGATTCCATGTTATCAAAACGTTCCAACAATTGAATCATGCTTTTATACGTTGATGCCGTCAACGACCAGCGAAGAAGCTAGCACATGACATCCCCTAGTTTACTATTAATCATGGAGGCTCAACACCGAGAATTTCAAGCATCCTTTTGTAATTATGATCTATGTTTTTAAACCCTTGCTTTTTAATTAATGGTTTTAAAAGTATGAATAAATGTTGTATGTTTTATTATTATTTTAATAAGATATGTGAATGCAGCCCCCTTTAGTATATAAACGCACCCCAACCCTCACAGTTTCAATATATTCACGGGAAATAAATTCATAGTGGCGACCTAGCGCTTTTAAATTCTTTGACATCACCGCAAGATTAACGTGAATAACCTGTACCTACACGATCTGTCAACTTCAAATTGCAAGTCTGAGAATATTTTCAAATGTGAAAGCAACATGCAGTTTGCGTTCCGATATATCGCATGCAGTAAACCGCACCGCAACCGCATCGTGTGCGGTAAAGTATGTATGACAGTCTGAAACATCTTCAAAATACAGACGTTTTCATTTAAACTATAATGGTAGTCATTCCTTCATATATTAGTATTTAATTTAAAGTATTTATTGATTTACATTTAGCAATAAGTATAGCATGTAGGTAGAACATTCTAAACGGTTTGCGTAATGTATTTATAGCGTTCTAAAGTTAATACTTGGCGATTCGTTATCTGTTGTTTAAATTTCACGAGGTCAATCGTTTCCAAACACTCTCGAATATATGCGATCAGTTACTTTGAAAAAGCTCCATAATGTCGAAGGTGAAAGGTGATCTACGTACCAACCAGTGAGCTTAGTTAAGGGCGGTTTCGTGGCTTAGTTACTAAGCCCCAGGTTTCGGGTTTGAATTCCAAAACGGTCCGTTTGAAAAATGTTAGGTGAGCATTTTTTATAAAATACGTCCTCGTTCGGATGAGAGGTAAAATGTAGGTCTCGTGTGTAAATGTTGTCACACTAGTGATCCATCCTTTCTTGGAACAGCGAGGGTTTCACAAAATTCGAAATTTCCAGATAAAAAACTCACTTTCTGCCCAATATAGTACCTTCGGGTGGAGCATTGAAAAATTAAATGTAGTGACCGTATAATATACAAAAATTTTTACACAAACATTACACGTTTATACATTTACTGATTTGTACCTTTTAGAATAATTAATAACAAGAGATTCTTGTACTTTTTGACCAAACATATCTAGACCAATTTGATTTGCTTCGTAGTAGTACGGCAAGTCACTACATCGTTTTAAGAACGTAACCAATTTGGGGTATTCTTTTGCAACTGGTATACAATAATCCAACGTACTTATAGATGATATACAGCAGAGGTCTGCAATCGTTAAATTATCACCAGCGAGCCACAACCTCTTGTTTAAAAGATCCTCTAAAATTCTATACAGTCGGTGTATATTTAGACGTAAGCCCTTGGATATAGTTATTTTTCCTTGAAAAAGTAAAGGATGCTAAAATTTAAAAACAAAAGTGTTTAAATTAGCGAAAAAAAAGAGGAGAAGAAAATACCATTGCTTCAAATAGTTTAGGAAATAGTGATTCGGTGTCAAAAAATAACAATTGGTCAACAAGTGCTCGTCTTTTAGGATTTTTTGGGTAAAGTTCATCTGTAGTTCCATATTGTCCGACTAAATACCCCGCAATAGCATGGCTGTCCCACACAGCAAAGTCACCATCTACCAGTGTAGGAATAGTATGTTGAGGATTGACCTTAAAACAACTCTAAATTTTGATAAAAAAGAGTTGGTTCTCACCTTTAATAGTTCCGCAGTTAAATATTCATTAGTTAAAACATTCACATCTTTTATTTCTACATCTAAACCTAAAGCTTTAAGTACCAAATATGCACCTCTTGCAGGTGGACTATAATACGAAAAATATAATTTTGGTTTTAAAACCTTAAACATCGTGAAATGTTGACGTAAAATTTAATATATCTGACGTACAAAATTTTTTACACTATCATTTGATATGGCCTTCTTGCCAATTTGGTTGGATTTTTAATTAATAACAGGAACAATATTTTCAATCATTTAAATAAATTTATATTGCTTTAGTTTTGTGTTACTTATAAATTCATAGACTGTAGTTAAATATACAAAGTAAATATTGCTAATAATTTACCAACGTAGTGCTAACAATGGGCTAATAATGGTAGTTTGAGATATTATCCCACCTTTAATTTTTATTTATTTGTATAAAAGCGGAGTCTGTGTGCGTGCGTGCGTTCCTGTGTGCGTATGCCTGCTGGGGGGTGTGTGCGCACGTGCATGCGCGTGTGCATGCAGTGACGCGCCGCCCTATTGGCAATTGTTCACTAAACACAGGTGGCACATCAGAAAGGGGACAAAATTTGGTATGCGGAGTGGCGTAAAGGTGGTGTTTAATAAAAGTTTTGTATCTGCAACAAGTGGAGCTGTTTCCACTGTTGCAAATACAACAAAAGTAAAAAATTAGTTAGTGCATGTGGATTGTGCAAAGTGCGACTATAACTTCCTTGTTTAACGGGTATAAGGCACTGTAAGGAAGTCGCTGGATCGAGGTTTAGTTATTTTTAGCACATAACATCAGTTTCATTTGTCGCTCGTATAAAAATCCTAACCGCTATCAACCGACAAGGGCGCAGCTATCAGATACCGCCGCCAAAGAAAGCCGCTTGTATCTTATCAATTGTCATTTCACTTCCAGTCTCCAGATCTTTCTAAAAACAACTGTAGATTATATAGAAACGCACGTTATTGATGGAAAGGAAAATCGGCTTCGATAGTAAGTCGCATGCACATCAGAAATAAAGATTTAAAATAAATTTAGTTGTTGCTTGTTAGTCGATATAAATTACTTGCAGTGAAATATAGATCGTAGAAATAAGTGTTGTATAATTATAAGTGTAAGTATCAATTACATTAAATAAATTAAGAAAACTTTGTAAAATTGAAGTTAATAGACGCTACAGTACTGAGGTAACAGATTATTCCATCTTATAAAAAATGATGAAGTGTAAAAGACTCCCCGATGCGCAATACAAAAAAAAAAAGAGGGTGGTCAAAGCACAACACTAAGAAGGAGAGAAGGATGCGATTTTCAAATATGTGAAAACTAAAGAATCGGTGTCCTCTAAGAGTCACGATATTAATGTCACCTTTCAAGTAAGTGAGAGTTGTGAGGGAAGAGTGTATGATGCTAAGGCCATTGTTCTATCGTATACTATTCATGATGCCTGCACATGCAGAAAAACAACATTTGGTTGAAAATGGTTCTATTCAAGTTAACGGATACCTATATCTAAAAATTGAGGGCAGAAAATTCACGCACTTTATTAAACTGTGAAACATGCGAAAGAAAAGAAATGGTTTTTGGCTTTCGTTTGTATTTTGCTTTTACTGCAAGTTATTTGCTTTAAAAAACAATACTTTCTCGGAAACTCGTATACGAATGACTTTCGACACTAAACTCTCCTGTAATCGCAAATCTTGTTTTCGAATGCGAAAAATCCGATAAAAATATTTTTTTATTGAAAGATGAACAAGTATCACAATTCGTATAACAATTATTACAACTAAAGTTCAGTAATTCAGCTATAACATTCAGCAATGACTAGTTAATTGTTATTGCTTAATATCTGCTTTTATACAAATTTTTCTAGGTAAAAGTCTAAGTGGTTGTTACATTCGGATCTTTCCTCTATTTACTTGTGGTTAACAAAATTAGTAATAATGAGATTATAACAATGAAAATATAGTTTTCATATATACATCCCAGATCTGAATATCACTCATCCCAACCTAAGTTAGAAAATCGGCGTACTTTTATTTTCGGAGTTAAGGCTATATTTTTCCTAAATCTAGGTTTAATAAATTGGAATAAGAATAATACTAGAAATTAAAATTACTAAAAATGAAGTGTTGATCCAAGAAAGCGAAGTTTTTATAGGATCATCAAGGCTTATATGTAGTAGATTTTCTGCCATTATTTTTAGATATTTTATCTTCTCACTGTCAACTCCTTACAATTGAAGAGGATGATGACTTGCTTGTGTTTCTTCAAACATATTACTGAATTTAGGTAATTAGTAGATGAATTCTTCATGAATGATGTCTTCAGGGAAGAATATTTTTTCATTTATTTTTATGCGGCATTTTTCTATTGAGACAACACTAAGTGTTTTGACTTCAAAACGTACTTCGTTGCCACATTGTGGTCGTATAATAATAGATTTTGCAGGGACTACTAGAATGTTTTCAGCGTTTACTCGTATTATTGTAGAATCAAAGAATTGAATCGGAGTTGTTTGGCATGTGTTCTCTAGAGTTCGCATTAATTTTGCGATACAAGACTGTTTTTTGTGCAGGTTATGCTGCTGAAAATATTAAAAGCTTTTCATTTCTGGACACCTCTCGGTAGTGATCCAGTAATCTTCATCATTGATTAACAAATAAAGTTGCTCAAGATTTACGATTAGATTGGAAATAGGTATTGAATGTAGTTGTAGGAATTTAAATTGTGCGCATATGACTGGAGTATGAATTTTAAACAATAACAAACGCGGATTGATACTTGCGCAGAAGATGAAGAGTCGTAATTAATAACATCACTCCACCCGCCTTTACACCCTCAACCTCCGTCCACTCACCGCTACATCCTCTACATCTTACCAGTGAGAGAGTGAGCGAGAGAGGAAGAGGGAGAGAGGGAGAATAGAGGAGGAAGGGGCGAGAGGGAGGGAAGGGTGAGAGGGGGGCGAGCGAGGGAGGGAGTTGGGAGTTAGCGCGAGGGGAGGGAGGGAGAGGGAGAGCGGGAGGGAGGGTGAGGAGGGAGAGAGTTACATTCATCGGTGTGTTACTTTACAAGGATTTTTTTATCAAAATTCTCTTTGACCGTATTTAAGAGAATTTGAAAGTTATGGGTGTTTTAAAATCTCAATGACTTACAAATATTACTGAAAATGGTAAAGACCAAACTGAAAATATAGTTGTGAAATGACAATAATGGCTACAACAGTGGTGACGTTACTCCAATATTATTCAGAAATTAATGTTACGTTATGAATACTTTCTTTAGATTTTTCATACTGAAAAAATTGGTGGGCATTCTATAACTTTTACAAACTTTATTTCACAACTGCTACTAAGCATATAGCAAAAATATGACTAATCATCATTAGGTCTTCAGTCATGGAACTGGTTGGACGCGTACCTTTATTATTTCCTATTTTGAGCTTACCTACACATTTCCCTGAAATTTCTACAGTCTGCATCTTCTACTATCTGCGTGCAATAGTCTGATCTAGTTCTACTACTACCTCTTTTTTTCCTATATATGCTTGCAATATATCCCGTACTATTCCCCAAGAATGCCTTAGAACGTATCCTGCTCTTCTATTTTTCCTACTTTTTTTTTGTTTTCGACAGATATCTTTATTCCCCTACTATTTATACAACCTATTTGTTATTGACTTTGTCTGTCCATGCTATCATCATCATACATCTGAAGCACAACATTCCAAAAAGCTTCTACCGTTTTTCTGTCTGCTTCTCGCACTGACCCTATTTCATAGACCTACTGTGCTGTGCTTCACATATATGCTTTCAACAAACTTCTCCTTGTTTCTATGTTTGTTGTGTTGGAACATAGCCGCTGCTCTTTCTAGTTAGATGGAGTTCGGCTCGCTTTCTATTGTTTTACAAATATATACCCTATTTCCACGATATTCAGTGGTATGTGAAGGGGGTTAAGTAGCCTACGGCTACCAATATCCCCCAACACTTGAACATTTACCGAATTAATAGTTTTCCAGTAAATCCTTTCGCACAATCAACATTAGTTGAAAATATTTTATAACCAACACCTGTAGTTGTTTATAATAATCAGCAGACATAAGTGCAATTATTTTATTCGTGATTAGGTTTTCCAAAAAATATGACTAAATAATTAATTTAAATATTCGGTATAGCTGCAGTATAGTGCTGCTTTACAAATTCTTAACGTACCGAAAGCCGATACTGTATACACTTTGATTTTGACATTTGCGAATCCCGCTCCTTTGTATATGTTTTGTGTATTTTGCTTAATTTGTGTTATTATAAACAAATCTTTTACAAGACTATGCTTCGTTATTTATTTTTAAACTGTAGTTAAACCTTTTCAAATTTCATATTTTTGGAATACTTATTGTTTTGTTTTAAGTAAATTATGAGCAATTCTAAAAATGTTCATAGCTAAGGTCGCGAGATTACATATAATCTTTGCAAATATATGAAAGAGCAGAAGGATGCGGGTCAAAAAGTCATTTGTCTGAACAATTTAAACAAAATTGTATCGGAAGGAACTGATGTTTGATTAACGAATGTTTAGAAAATTATTAAAGAAAACAAAACGCAACAAGTTGGTGCGAAGTTACAATTTACTTCACCAAGGAAAACCATTTAGACAAAGCCACACAAAGTCGGTGAAAAATGCAAATAGCATTAGGGTGAGTGCTAATTCTTTAGGTTCCAGGCGAAAGTTATTAATAGTAAATATGCTATTAAGTATTTGTTTTTATTGTATTCTTTGTAGCGCACATAGGAAACGTATGTAGAAAAGTTAGTAAATTTAGAAGATTGCACGTGTCGGTTACAAAATAGCAGAGTTCAGCGGTCCTGTTCACACTTCTTAATTGTTATTAAAGAAGAATTTTTTGTTTGTCGTTACATGCAATATAATAGTTATATGTAATTTGCAAGGATGCATATAGTTATGAATTTGTTGCAGTAATAACTTGCAATCAGATAATATTTTATGTGGGTTTGAAATAATTCTAATAGCCTCCTTTTGTTTAAGCGACGCTCGCGGTAAGTTCAATTGAATGTTTGTTTTTGGAAGACCACTAGTACCAGGTTTTTGGGTGCTGAATCGTATTTGAAACAGGTAAATTATCACATAACATATAATGAAACACATTCGTTATTGTTGAGAAATTTGAAATCAAAGAATGTTAGTTCGTTTAAGTAAAATTTAATCAATTAAATAAATTAATGCTTTAAGAATTTGTAAGTGAGGTTATCATTTTCTATACACTTCAAACCGTTAAAATCTAAACACACCTGCTTATTATGTAATTTGATATGTAGATAAATTGAACTTTATTCATAGGTGTTCTTAAGTGTTTTGTTGCTCGTACTTATGGACTATGATATCCTACCAAAATTTATAGCTTGCTTAATATATCTTATCTATAGAAAATTAAAATATTGTAATGAAAATGTTAAATGACATACCAGATGTGCTATGAGATATTAAAGAAGCTTGTGTCTATATTAGAATGATCAAAATTTTGTGTACATCTAAAATTAAATTTTTTTGAGACTAATTAGATATGAAACTATATTTTACACATAGATGAAAGCAAATACCTCTTATACACTTGTTTTATAAATTATTGAAAGAAAAGATTTTTTAAATATAAATTATAAAATTATGAAATCTTATTCAATTACTACATGAGAAATATAGGTATAAATTAAAATTAATGACTCCAGAGAAAGTAAGCTCAGGGTTCCCTTTCGATTTCTTTTTGGAATTAAATTTTATTAAGGATGAAAACCAGGAAGTATTGTAAAATAAAAAAAACACTTCATATTAACGTATGAAACCTTTTGATCCATTTTATACCTCTGATTATTTGTTATATGATATTGTGAGACACAAATAGTGTCTCGTATTTCATTTACTAATTTACTACAGCACTTGTTAGTGGTTTTACTATTGTTTAGAAATGAAGTTCTATTATTTTATATAGGCGGCACTATCCGGGCATACTTAAGGGTTTCCGCATTTCCCCTTTATTTGTAATTACTCCATTAAGTTTTTGGCTTACTCTTACAAGTCTAATAAAAGAACCACCCCCTTTCTCATGTTCACTGCAGAGTCCATAACTCGAACTAGCTGACTACACAGTGCTGCATCGTGGGGTGTTAGAAATTTCTTTGTCACACAAGTGCCCCAACGTGCCTATGTAATTTTTTTTTGTTTAACGTGCCAAGACAATCGTAAAGTCTTAATTGAGAAGCCAGAAATCCGAGTAAATCAAGTCGATTATTTACGAAAAGTACAGCAATATCGAGCAGAAGGAAAAAGTATTATATATTGTAATGAAACTTACTTGTACAGTTCACATACTGCATCGAAGGCATAAGATGATGTTTCAAATCAATGTTTATAGACACTGTTAGTTAAAGCAAAACGGTTAATGATTATGCACGCTCGCAGAAAAAACGATTTTGTCTCTAATGAATTACCAATTTTTAAATCAAGACTTAAAACTGGGGATTATCACGACGAAATAAATATTAGGTATTTCTGTAAATGGTTACAAGATAAATTATTACAAAGCTTGTACCAAACTCTGTATGAGTGATAAATAATGCAGCATATTATAACTATTGCTGTCAGGATCCGAATTTTATGAAATCCGGATCCAAAATTTCAGATAATCCAGATCCATCATCTTTTAATTGGATGCGGATCCGATCCGATTTTGAACCCAACGTGGTTCCGGATGGCGCAAGAAAGAAACAAACTGCGCCTCTGGGTTCTACGGAAAAGGTTCTATAAGAATACCTTGTTACCTCTTGATTAGTTAAACGATAATCGAGAGACCGGGAATGTCCCAAATGTGATAATTTCAATTTTACCCTGTATCTCAAAAAGCCAATACGGTTATGAAAATTTTGTTGGCGTTATGTTCAGTTTCACAAAAAAAAGTAGTGTCGCGAGCTAGCTGGCTACACAGTGCTGCATCGTGTGGTGTTAGAAATTTCTTTGTCACACAAGTGCCCCAACGTGCCTATGTAATTTTTTTTTGTTCAACGTGCCAAGACAATCGTAAAGTCTCAATTGAGAAGCCAGAAATCCGAGTAAATCAAGCCGATTATTTACGAAAAGTACAGCAATATCGAGCAGAAGGAAAAAGTATTATATATTGTAATGAAACTTACTTGTACAGTTCACATACTGCATCGAAGGCATAAGATGATGATTCAAATCAATGTTTATAGACACTGTTAGTTAAAGCAAAACGGTTAATGATTATGCACGCTCGCAGGAAAAACGATTTTGTCTCTAATGAATTACCAATTTTTAAATCAAGACTTAAAACTGGGGATTATCACGACGAAATGAATATTAGGTATTTCTGTAAATAGTTACAAGATAAATTATTACAAAGCTTGAACCAAACTCTGTATGAGTGATAAATAATGCAGCATATTATAACTATTGCTGTCAGGATCCGAATTTTATGAAATCCGGATCCAAAATTTCAGATAATCCAGATCCATCATCTTTTAATTGGATGCGGATCCGATCCGATTTTGAACCCAAAGTGGTTCCGGATGGCGCAAGAAAGAAACAAACTGCGCCACTGGGTTCTACGGAAAAGGTTCTATAAGAATACCTTGTTACCTCTTGATTAGTTAAACGATAATCGAGATACCGGGAATGTCCCAAATGTGATAATTTCAATTTTACCCTGTATCTCAAAAAGTCAATACGGTTATGAAAATTTTGTTGGCGTTATGTTCAGTTTCACAAAAAAAGTAGTGTCGCGAAAACCGCAACCCTCTATCTTCCAAAACAAGCGAGATACTTTGCAAAAGTGTCCAAATATAGACACCCTGTACTTCTACTGTAATTGTAACTGTAATCGTATGCTATGTAGTGTACTAGGCTAGTAAATAAAATAAAAAAGTTTGCCAAGAGCGAGTCGAGCTCGCACTATTAGGGTTCCGTACCAATACTACAGTGAGCAATCACTAAACCAAATTAAGCGGTTTTTATTTTTTATTTATATTTAAATCTTATCCAAATTTGATTGTGATAACTGAAAAATGAATATATTGTCCCACATTGTACTGGTACATTAGTAAATACGTTGTCTATTACTGTGTTTAAAATTTTTTTTACGACAACTATTACACTGTCAAAAGAAGCTGTAGTTTTCCGATAATCTATGACACAATAGCTACTATTCCTATTTAAATAAAAATTTTAGCTTTGGAAATGTAGGAGAACAGAGGGGGGACGGTTATTTTTGGCACATTTTGAGCTATATCATGAAAACTACTGGACCGAAAATTATAAAAGAAAATATTTTTAGAAGCCTTTTAGAATCCTCTTTTAAATGATACCTCACACGATATTTATTAAAACTTTCTCTCTCATGACCGAATTAACCCCCGCCATTTTAACTAAAAATATTTTTGTTCTATTTTCTGACTGTCGATGTATGTGCGCGCCATAAAGACCTAGCATTGTGCCAAATTTCAAATTGCTACGTTACATAGTTTTCTTAAAAACCTCTGTGACAGACGGACACGAAAGTGATCTTATAAAGATTCCGTTATACCTTATAAGGTACGGAACCCTAAAAACTAGGATATATTACTATATTTGCTAAATGCTATAGTAATATTAGTAATCTATTTTACATCCAGATTTGAATCTAGAACCGGCTAGATTTGGATCAAATATTGCTTGTTTCCGGATCCAAAATCCGAGTTTGGAATTCGAACTCAGATTTGGAATTTGAATATAGACTGCGGATCCACCATCCGGATTTACACAACCTATTTTTGGATCCGGATGTAAAAATCCGAAGCTGTGAGCCGTATTTATGCAAGCTATTTTGGGATCCGTGTTTTGAATTCAGTACCACATTTATACGACACGTTTTTGGATCCGAATCCACTTAGATACGAATTTTGGATCCGAGATCCGGATCCACAGAACCCATTCTGAATCTGGATTCTCTTAGATACGGATTTTGGATCTGAGATCCGGTTCCACAGAACCCATTTTGGATCCGGATCCCCTTAGATCCGAATTTCGGATCCGATATCCGGATTTGCAGGATCAACTTTTGGATCCGGATTCACTAAGATCCGGATTGCAGATCCGCATCCGTATTCGATTGACAGCCCTAATTATAACTCACCTGTGGAACCAAATCCAACGTAGGCGTCGTAAAAAGAATACATGTGGTGTTGGCTATTGAAAACGAACATATATTTTGAGTTTAAAGATATAAAAGTAGAACTTCGTGCAAACATTAACCAACATAAACCCACATGCAAACAATATGTTGCTGATAAAATGTTAATCGAACATGTTCATACAGTGTTACTATGACATCCGTATCATTATGAACTATTTATTTGACTCAATGCTAATTTTCTAATGTTACAAATGAAAATACTAAACAAATGACAATTTAAAGAAAATGTTGCGTTTATTCATTAGTCTAAACTACATTATGCAAACACTACAGTAATTAGGTTTTACAGTCCAAATTTTTCTATTATGAAAGCTCTAGTCCTTTCCATAGCTATTTCGTTAGCTTCTTTAAACACTGGCAGTTCTTTGCCGCTCTGCAACCAATTAAATAGGCGTGGATATCGTTCTTCATCAATCGGTAGTGCTATTTCTAAAGCTGTTAAAGTACAAAGCACACTATAATCCGCAATTGTCACTTCATCGCCTGCCAACCAAACTTTGTTTTTTAAAAAGGCATTCAACATCTCACACGCATCTTCAATTTTGATGATGATGTCGTCGGTTACTTCAGTCACTGCACCTTGTAAAATTGGGAGCTGAAATTTAGATTAAAACTGAATATTCTGGTACTTATAGTTGGGATCACGGAAGAGGCACTCACGTGATTAATTCCAGATTCTAGAATCGATACAAGTATTTAACGACGTTCCGAATTTGAAAATCGTAAAATAAAGATATGGAATCAATGAAACGTTGTCGTATAACACATACGTAAGAAGTTTACATTAACTTGAGAGTGAAAACTGCTACATTGTATACCGAATCTTAATTTAGATCAGAGTACTAATATGAACTAGTTTTGTACCCGAATACATAAGTTTACTTTTCTCAGATTCTTATTAAGACCCAGATCCTGCGAACTGAAACGTGAAATTCATATATTGACAATCAAACGCATCTTCGTTGGCATTATTGCCACTTCAATCTTGATTGAGTTAAATTAAGACAAGATTCACATTTCAAAGATTATTGCAATTAATTCGCTTATATCTTTAAGAATAAAAGTTAATAATCTACATATTTAAAATAAAAATATATTACCCAGCAACTGTACTGAGGGAACTTGGCAGCCACAGGCTGCTTACCCCCCTTCACAACCACTGAATGTCGGAGAAATAGGTTATATAATTGTAAAACAATAGAATGAGATCGAACTGCATCTAACAAGAAAGAACAGCGCCTACGATGAAAGACAAGAAACATAGAAACAAGAAGAAAATTGTTGAAAGCATATGTGTGGAGCATAGCACAGTATACCTATGAAATACGGGCAGTAGGAAAAGCAGACAGAAGAACGGTAGCAGCCTTTTGGAATGCTGTGCTTCAGATGTATGAGGATGATAGCATGGAAAGACACAGTTAATAACAAATATGTTTTATAAATAGTAAGAAAACAAGAATATCTGTGGAAAAAAATAGGAGAAATAGAAGGGCAGAATACGTTCTAAGGCGTTTTTGGGAAATAGTATGGGATATATTACAAGCAGAGATAGGAAAAAGGAAGTAGATGTAGATCCAGATCAGATAGGGATAGATGCAGACTATACAAATTTCAGGGAACTGTGTAGGTTAGTTCAGAACAGGAAACAATGCTGGTACGCGTCTAACCAGTTGCAGGACTGAAGACCTAATGATGATGACCCAGCAACTAGTTAGACGGAAATATAAAAAGTTACGGTCTTAAATCTTACAATACACAAGATTAAAGAAAATATATATACCTATCATCAACGCTGCTTTGCCAATTGAATAAATCTCTCATTTTAGATAGTCAATTAGCTTGTGAAATTCATATCATATCAATCAATCACGTGACCGCCTTTTTGTAACCCCGGCTACAGATAGTAAAACTAACCACTGCATTTATGAACCTTGGATAAAACACGCTGCATTCAAAATGAAGTCTTTGATCAATTATTGCTTTCTTTCGCGGGTCCTTTGGGTACAAAGAATCATCCTTTCCGTATTTATGTACGAGGTATCCGTTGATTGCGTGACTATCCCATAAAACAAAATCATCGTCGACTAAAATTGGGATTGTGCGTTGAGGATTCAACTAAAAAACAGTCTTTTAATTTATATTAAGTTAAGGCATCACTTACTTCCAGAATTTTAGGACCTGTCATAAATTCTTTATCAACTTCTTCAATTTCTAGTTCAATCCCGAGCGCTTTTGCTACTGTTAATACAGCTCTACAAGGAGGACTTACATATTTTATGTACAGTTTTAAAGGCATTTTCTACGTAAGGTGAGCAGTAATTATGATTTAGAATACGCTTTAATTCCCAAAATACCCGAATCAATCGTTCATCGTTGCGTAGATACTTGTACAATCACAACATAGAGTATAATTTACCTTCAAACTTGTCATTTGTAACATTAGTGCTTTACTAGTGTCACTGGGTATTAATTTCCTTTTAAACGATTTTGTTGAATTAGACTTCTAAAACCGTACCGTACCCTAGCAGAGAGCTTTTAAACTACAACAAACAGCATATGATAAAAACGCAAAGTTGTATTAAAAAAATTAATTTACCATGCAGAAAAGAAAGTATTATTCGTTTTGAAGCAGAGCCCATTTGTTATTCGCGGTTTTATTAATCCCCGAGTATAGGAGTAATTTACGTTAACAAATGATTTTAAACTCAAGATTAGATTCTGCAAGGTTATGTAATTGATTCACCTCAAATTTAGTTCGCTAGACTTTTCGAATTCCCCATGTAAATTTTTTACTAATCAATCATTCTGCTAACTAACCCATATAGCCCAAAATATTCTAAGAATATTCTCACAACATAAAAACGTTCTACTTTTAAAATATTCTTTCTACATGTTTATTGAATATTTATAGAATGTTTTCATCAAAATAAAAATATTCATAAAATGTTTTTCTAATATTCCTATAGAGTATATTGGTAGAATATTCCAGGCATGTTCGTACAACATCAGAGTCTTAGAACTTTTAAATATTCTTGATAAATATCCAAGCAGAACGTTTACCCTGAAGTTTGATAAAAATAAATGGAGTTTCAGGACTATAGTCCTGAAACTCCATTTACAGGAAATTAAAGACATGCAAATTTGGAATATTCAAAAAGCCAATGCATTTTTAAATATATTATTACATATTCAATTTATTAAATTTGAAATTTTCCCAGTACTTGTAACATAAACATATCCCTGCAGGTTGTTGCGCCTTTTAACTGCATCAAATTTTAATTTAATATTTGAATTAAGAGTTTTTGAAACCAGCTTGGGAAAGCTTTTTTCACTTCCTCAAATTAAATATGTACATGTGAAGTTCATGAACAAAGTCTCTCACGAATTCGAAGACAATCATCCAATGATTTATGGCATGTAAAAGCATACGCTTGTTTTTCCCATGCTAAAGCAATGCGGTGTGATTAAAACGGTTAGTCATGAGAATCGTAGAATAGAGGGGATATACAGTGCTACGTACATCGACGTAGCCTAAAAAAAAACCAAAGAAGGGACCGGGTTCAATCGGTGAAATGGCGGGGTATTTTACATACAAAACCAAAGGAAGGCCTAAAATAAAAATATACTCGCTAATGCACAATTAAACATATACAAACGAAAAACCTCTAATTTACAAAAAAAAATATGTATTACATCACTCAATAAGTCCGTAGGATGATACATAGATGGCGTTGCTATGTAATAATCCATATGATTTGTAGGAAGTACTAACCTTAAAAAGATATCTGTCAAAATTTCATGACAATCCGACGATTAGTTTACAAGTTACAGAGGTTTAAGTGACGATACTTTTGAGTTTTTCAAAAAAATGAATTCCAAGCAATTTCGCGTGTTGATTTATCATTGCTTTTTGATGGGTAAAAATACCATCGCAGCCAAAGCATGGCTTGATAAGTGTTATCCGGGCTCTGCTCCATCGAGACAAACGGTGGAGAAGTGGTTTGCTGATTTTAAACGTGGCCGTACAGACACTGACGATGCCGAACGCTCTGGAAGGCCAATTGAGGTGGTTACACCGGAAAACATCCAAAAAGTCCACCGAATCGTTTTGGAAAACAGAAAAGTGAAATTGCGTGAGATAGCTGACACCTTGAAGATATCAGAAGGCAGTGTGCACACTATTTTGCATGAACATTTGTCCATGAGAAAGCTGTTCTCAAAGTGGGTGCCGCGTTTGCTCACAGTGGACCAAAAACAACAACGTGTCGATGATTCTGAGAGCTGTTTGGAGCTGTTCAACCGGAATAAAAGGACTTTTGCGTCGGTATGTGACAATGGATGAAACATGGATCCACCACCACACTCCAGAGTCTAATCGGCAGTCAGCTGAGTGGACTGCAGCCGGAGAACCACGTCCAAAGCGACCAAAATCGCAAAAGTCGGCTGGTAAGGTTTTGGCGTCTGTATTTTGGGATGCGCACGGAATTTTGTACATCGACTATCTTGAGAAAGGAAGAAGAATCAACAGCGAATACTACATGGCATTATTAGTGCGTTTGAAGGAAGAAATTGCCAAAAACGGCCACACATGAAGAAGAAAAAATTCTCTTTCACCAAGACAATGCACCGTGTCACAAGTCGATCGCAACGATGGCCAAATTGCACCAATTGGGCTTCGAATTGCTTCCGCACCCACCGTATTCTCCAGATTTGGCCCCCAGCGACTACTACCTGTTCGCAGACCTGAAAAAAATGCTCGCCGGAAAAAAATTTGGCTCGGATGAAGAGGTGATCGCTGAAACTGAAGCTTATTTTGAGGCCAAAGACGAATTGTTTTACAAAAAAGATATCGAAATGCTAGAACGGCGTTGGACTGATTGTATCACTCTTGAAGGAATGTATGTTGATGAATAAAATCGAATTTCGCCAAAAAAATTTGTTTTTCTTAGTTATCCTACGGACTTATTGAGTGATGTGTTACAAAAGCACAATAGTACCCAAAAAAAGAGAACAATCCATAATTAAAAGTTACACATATCCACACAATCAAAAGAAATCATTTTTAAAATGGCGAGCTGTCGTTTTTAGGTATCTACCCCCTACATAATTCAGCAACAAAAAAAAAACCAAACGTAAACGTATCCCTAAAAACCACAGCTCTAAATGGTTGTAAATATAAAATTATTTATGCCACATTGGCAGTACAATGTCTTAACTAATAAAATTATATAACTCGGAAAAAACAAGGTAAACCAATAGTTATAAATCATCATCGTACGTCTACGATTACGTACATATAATTAAGCGGACAAAATGATCACAATAGGTGTAATATTCATGCTTCATACTCACATCATGATAATCAGGTTAAGGCCACCAAGTGTAGTTACCAAATGGCGTAAATAGTATATTAACACTCACCCTCGAGTTGCCACCAACGGGCTGGCTCCTACCGTCTCTAGAGACGGGGCAAAACAGAGGGGCGCGTGATCCCGCCTTGGGGTGGTCCTCCCATCATAACAAGGGGCGGCAATCCATCGTGGTCACCAGAAGAAGCTAGAATAGTTCATCATCATCATTAGGTCTTCAGTCTTTGAACTGGTTAGACGCGTACCATCATTGTTTCCTATTCTGAACTAACCTACAGATTTCCCTGAAATTTGCACAGTCTGCATCCATAACTATCTGATCTAGGTCTACATCTACCTCTTTTTTCCTACCTCTGCTTGTAATATATCCCATACTATTCTTCAAAAATGCCTTAGAACGTATTCTGCCTTTCTATTTCTCTTATCTTTTTCCCCAGATAACCTTATTCCCCTACTATTTCTATAACCTATTTGTTATTATCTTTGTCTGTCCATGGTATCGTCCTCATACATCTGAAGCATAGCATTTCAAAAGACTGCTACCGTTTTTCTGTCTGCGTTTTAGACTGCCCGTATTTCATAGGCATACTGTGCTGTGCTCCACACATATGCTTTCAACAATTTTCTTCTTGTTGTATGTTTGTTGTCTTTCCTCATAGGCGCTGTTCTTTCTTGTTAGATGCAGTTCGGTCACCTTCTATTGTTTTACAATTATATACCCTATTTCTCCGACCTTCAGTGGTTGTGAATGGAAGGCGTCGCCGTGGATCAATGTAGTAAGCGTAAGACTACGGATCCTAAGGTCCTGGGTTCAAATCCCGACACGACCGACTGCTTGAAAAATGGCAGGTGAGCATTTTTCACAAAAATTACGCCCTCGTTCGGATGAGAGGTTAAATGGAGGTCCCGTGTGTGAGTGTTGTCACGCACGTTAAAGATCCCTACCTTGCCTGGAACGGCAAGGGTTCGGCAAAATTCTAAATTTTCAGGCAACAAAAAACTCGCCTCCTGGCCAATGTAGTACCTTCGGGTGGAGCATTGGAAATATAAATGAACGGTTGTGGAGGGAGGTAAGCAGCCTGTGGCTGCCAAGTGTACCCAACACTTAACCATTTACCGATTTAATATATTTTCCAATATATCTTTTCGCACAGTCATCATTAGTTGCAGATATTTCGCAATCAACAACTAGTTGTTTATACTAATCATCAGATTTATCTGCGTTTATTTTTTCGTCATTAGGTTTCCGTCTCAAAACTGGTTGGACACGTACCTGCACTTATTTATATTCTGAGCTAGCCTACATAGTTCCCTGAAATTCTCACACAGCACGTGTATACAGCTCGTTCCCCTTCTATTGTTTTCTACTTTTTTGCACTATTTCACCGAGATTCAGTGAAGGGGGTTAAGCAACCTGTGGCTACCAAGATCCCCCAACACTTACACATTTGCCAAAGTAATGGTTTTCTAGTAAATCCTTTCACACACTTAACATTATTCGAGAATATTGCCCAACCAATTCTTGTAGTTACTTATAATAATCATCATGTTTAAGCACAGTTATTTTTTCGTCATTAGTTTATCCATCTTGGGATTGGTTGGATGCGTACCTCCATTGATTTCTATTCTGGGCTAGCCTACACATCTCCCTGAAACTCCTACAGCCTACAGCCAATTCCTACATCTTTCACTATCTGTGTGCAGTAGTCTAACCTAGCTCTGCTTCTTCTTCCCTTTTTTCCTATCTCTGCGTCTAATATATTCCGCACTATTTCCTCATGCCGTAGTATGTGGCTTATCATCCTACCTCTCCTATTTTTTACCGTTTCCCACATATTTCTTTCTTCCCCTACCATTTTAAGTACCTCTTCGTTCTTTACTTTGTCTGTCCATGATATCTTCATCATACGTCTGTAGCACGGACACCTAAAACATGATATAAACTATTTAATTTATAGGATAAACGTTTCGTTTCAAAGCAACTAGATTTGAATTGAAAATTATTAGAATCGGAATCGATGTATATGAATAACCAAATAACGGATACGGTTTTACTGCCGGAAATAATCGTGAAAAAACCAAACAAAAAAAATTCGCACGAGAAAAACTAAAAGAAAATTCGTTTACGAAAACCAAACAAAAAAACCATAAAAAAGAAACACTCCAAAATAAAAAAGAACTCTCATCCGGCTCGAAGAACCAGTATACTGACTAAATCAAAAGGTTTAGAGGATATAGGAAAAGGAAAAGTAAAAGGTAGGAATCGCCGAGGACATAGGTGGAAAGGCGTTAACACTGACAAAGTCGTCGAAAATTTTAACTATCTCAGCACGAAGACCGACAAAACGTAAAACCAGCTACAGGAAGAAGGCGATGAATGTGGAACGAAAGGAACGAGGAAAAAAAGAAAAAACCAAAAAGAATAACACCATCCAAAAAGTACAAAAACCACAAAAAACCTAAGAATCGCACAAAAAAAATAAAACAGAATCCCAGAGTAATTATGTATGAGTATGTGTGTGCGGGTGCGTGCGTGTGTGTATGAAGTGTGTATGTATGTGTTGTGCGTGTATAAAGTGTGCATGTGTGTATGTGTTGGACCGCTGTGGTCGCTTTTTACGACAGGCAAGTCTTACCATGGGGTTATTCTATTCCCGGACCTACACGGGTGCATGGAGTACAAGGAGAAAACGAAAGACAACCCAGTAAAACGGGGAAGTAAATAAAGGGATCGTAAAGTCCAAAAATCAAGTCCTAAGGAGAGCAAAGTGGGCATAAGAATTTGGGGCGCGAGGACTAGATATTGGGCTTAAGACGTTTGCGCCGCCAGCAAGGAAATGAAACACAATCAAGGACATTAGGACTTCGCCGACATACATCTTCCGGTTCGGATGGAGCATAGACTAAGGTCTGCCTCTTTTGGGCAGTTTTCTGCCAGCCAGGAACAGCAGGGGGTGTAGTAGTTGTAGCACGAGGTTTAGGAGGTGGCCAGGGTAGTTTAGAAAACTCAAAACGCGTTATAGAAAGACGTTGTTTGTTGTTAGAATTGGTGGTAAGAAAGTCAACGGCAGAAAAGGAAACATCATCGGTTATCAGAATATCAACGGTAGAAACAGAATCTGATAACTGTTCAACCATATTACATAAAGGAACAGTATTAGGTAGAAGTTCATCTACGTTACAAGAACAAACAGTATCAAGTAGAACTTCGTCAATGTTAGATAAAGGAGTAGAATGAAGTTTATCAACATGAAAGAAAGGAGCAGCACCAGACAGAATTTCATCAACTTTACAACAACAAACAGCATCAGAAAGAAATAGATAAGGAAGCAGAATCAGGTTGAACTTCGTCAACATTAGATAACAGGACATCAGCTAGGATTTTATCAACCTTAGTTAAAAGAACAGAAAAAAGTAGAAGTTTATCAGCATAAGAAAAATGAGTAAGAGCAGGTAACGTTTCATCAACATTCGATAAAGGAGTAGAATCAAGTAAGACTTTATCACTGTTAGACAACGGAGTAGGAACAGACAAAACTTCAGTCACAATAGGAACTGATTCCGTGACAATAGTAGCTAAAGAAACAGTGTCAGGTAAAACTTTGACGACAGCAGCAACAGGCATTATAGCTACGGGTTCCCTAATTTCAACAGGATCTTCTCTACCCGTATTAGAAGTTATCGTCACTTGAGCTACAGCTGTTATTGTAGACACGACAGAAATTTCTTGAGTAGAACAATTTAAGGAAACAGGAATATGTAAAATTTTGACAGCAACAGCAACAGACATTAAAGATACAGGTTCATGAACTTCAACATGACCTTCGCTGACTAAATCACTTGAGCTACAGCTGTTATTGTAGACACGACAGAAATTTCTTGAGTAGAACAATTTAAGGAAACAGGAATATGTAAAATTTTGACAGCAACAGCACCAGACATTAAAGATACAGGTTCATGAACTTCAACATGACCTTCGCTGACTAAATCAGAAGTTATCGTCACTTCACCGTGTTACGGTTCCCGCGCCATATTATTGCGCAATCGTTTATTATAACATGATTACGCGGCAAATGTATCAAATACAAAACACGTTTAAAAGTAATACAATGATCAGATTTACTTTTAAAATATAAATAAAAGCAATATACTCACTTAAATCGCACCTTACAGTTATATCCCAGGCCATCTCGTTGTGGGTTCATCACGCCATTTTTGAGTCCAAATTCTATCCGTCCATCCTCTTTTATTCGTTCGTAGGTAGGGCAAGCAGAATATAGGTAATGGTACACCAAGATAAAGATAGAATGGAACCTACATCCTAAAAAAGAGAAAAGACAGACACACGACACAGGTAGCTGTTCTCGGCTTCAGGCCTCGTAGTCTAATGACGTCCCATCTCACCGCGCGCACTTGCGCCATTCACTCCGCGCTTGCGCATTCTTTTGCGCAAACGCAACTGTCCGGAATGACGGAAATTAACAAGTTCATTTAAAAATATTTGCGGGAATTTATCTACATATTTAACAATGTACATTACCAAATTTGGAATTTAACAACCGACATTTGTGCTTGCAGACACGACAGGAATTTCGTGAGTAGAATCGTTCAAGAAAGCGGAAACAAACCCTTGAAAAGCTTGAAAAGCTAGCTGCAAGTCACTAATTCGAAGTATGGGTTGCACTGGTGTTGGAGGCACAGTTTGGGGTGCAAGTGAAAACGTCGGGTCTGGTTGGTCATTTTTTGAATTGCGAAGGACAGTAGGAATTTAGTTCTTGTTGGTAGAGGTTTGGTAAGTAGGGGGCGTGATAGCCTTAAAAATCAATATTACAGTTTAAAGGTTCATATGGCTGAAGATGGTATGAGGTGATAGTAGTAGCGCGAGCAGAAGAAAGTGTAGAAAAGGATGTAGAACTGGACACGGAAGAAATTTTGTTCGACGCTATATTTGCCGAAAAATAGTAGGTTTTGATAGTAGTAGCAGGATGACCTGGATGAGGTACAGAAAAGAACGTAGAATTAGAAGCAGAAGAAGTTTGGTTCCTAGAGTTGAGAACAGAAGTTGAAGTATTATTTGAAGACCTATTATCAGTAGGATGACAGTTTGGACAGTTGCGGCGAGAAACTCTCTTATATCCGCAACCATGGCAATGGAGTACTTGAGAACGAGTACAGCATGTCGAAACATGACGAGTAGAAGTAGAATTAGGAAGAAGAACAGTAGAAAGTACGGAAAATGTATCTGATCTACTCGTAAGCGTAGGAGAAATCTAAGCAACTCGGTCAAGTGAAGCAAAAGTATTTTCCTCAATAGTAGCACACTTATAAGCAAACTCCGGGTGTTCAAAATGTTGAATCAATAAATTAGACAACGACTTCCAATCCGAAAACCTATGCCGATTACCCCGATACTAAAGTAACGCTTTAGCTTCGAAAAATCCACTGAGACTCAAATAACTGCAATTCTGACATATGTTGAGTTCGTCGGAGTTCTTCCCCCGTCTCAAAAAATCATGTACGGTAAGAGTGTTTGGGTCATCAGAAAATTTTTAATTCCACCCCGACACAGAAAGGCCTTGGGAGAAAGTAACTAAATCAAGGCTAACCGTAACTCGATAAAAGCTCAAGAAAAAAGTTGTCAATACAGGACACTCTAAAACATATCTGACATCAATAGGAGCAAAACAACATAATAGAAATTAGAATAGACCGCCACCGTTCTCAACGGACTAGAATTATCGACGAAAACACACTTCCGATAACCTGAAATGAGCCAACCAAAGATATTTAGAGATTAAAAAAAAACAAAATCAAAATTTAAGAATATCGAACCCACACAAGAAATAAAGAAAACCGATCATCATGTGAGGAACACTAAATAACCGAAAGAAAAAATAAATAACAGTCCGAACGTAAAGGAAGAAAAAAATAAGTAACCTAAGGCCGAGAAATGCGGGTAATGTAGGAAATCAGGCAGTAACAACCAACAAAAATTGGGCCAGAAATTAAGCGAAAACAAATTGGAGTCAAAATTACTCGAAACAAAATCGGAGCACAAATTTACGAAAACCATAATGGAAGCAAACATTATCCAAGACATAATCGGAGCCAAAAATTAACCAAAACAAACTTGAACCCCCCCGCCAGGGCGTCAAAATTTATGCTATGTACATTGACTTAGCCTAAAAAAACCAAAGAAAGAGAATGACCGGGCTCAATCGGTGAGTATGCGAGGTATTTTACTTACAAAAAGGAAGGCCTGAAATAAAAATATACTCCCTCATGCACAATTAAACATATAGAAACGAAAAACCTCTAATTTACAAAAAAAATATGTACAATAGCACAATAGTACCCAAAAAAAGAACAATCCATAATTAAAAGTTATACATAACCACACAATCAAAAGAAATCATTTTTAAAATGGCGAGCTGTCGTTTTTAGATATCTACCCCCTACATTATTCAGCAACAACAAAAACCCAAACGTAACCCTAAAAACCACAGCTCTTAATGGTTGTAAATATAAAATTATATACGCCACATTGGCAGTACAATGTCTTAACTAATAAAATTTTATAACTCGGAAAAAAACAAGGTAAACCAATAGTTATATATCACCATCGTACGTCTACGATTACGTACATATAATTAAGCGGAGAAAGTGATCACAATAGGTGTAATATTCATGCTTCATACTATCTCACATCATGATAATCAGGTTAAGGCCACCAAGTGTAGTTACCAAATGGCGTAAATAGTATATTAACACTCACCCTCGAGTTGCCACTGTCGAGCTGGTTCCTACCGTCTCTAGAGACGGGACGAAACAGAGGGGCGCGTGATCCCGCCTTGGGGTGGTCCTCCCATCATAACAAAGGGCGGCAATTCATCGTAGTTTTAAAGCCACTAGAAGAAGCTAGAAGGATTATAAGTGAATTAATTTAGTATGCCGAAAGGTATAGATGTGTATAACCATCATTACCTACCACGCTGTATTGCGTGCCCGAAATTCCCACTAAGAAAACGGAAACAACAAAAATATAACGAATGTTTACGTTGTGTATATGAAAAAGAAAGTGAATTATTTATTCTGTATAACTAAATAACCAGAGCTCGAAGTAATATTGGTGTTATCAAACGTGATTAGCAAACTTGAAAACACGGTTTTATCGGATAGTTCAATACGTTATTTCAAAGAGTTATAGATTGAAACTATAGAGAAAGTAATTACACGCTATAGCAATGTATAACGAGTTCACGGATACCTAAAACAGGATATAAACTATTTAATTTATAGGATAAACGTTTCGTTTCAGAGCAACTAGATTTGAATTGAAAATTATTAGAAAGGTCTAATATACCGCGTGTTGTTGGAGGATTTACGAGTAAAAACGGAATCGATGTAAATGAATAACCAAATAACGGATACGCTTTTACTGCCGGAAATGAACGTAACAACAGGCTCGTGGGTGAATGCATTTTAAAGTAAGGACTTTACTAGCGGTAATCAAAGAGATCGAACGTGTGTGCCTGTTAATTTTGGCCAAAGTGATGTATTTTGAATTCCCGCACCGTTTTCCTCTACTTAGAAACTATCTCGTGTTCCGTCACAATGCAGGCACATTCGTTTTGCCGTTAGAATTGGTTCACACAGAAGAATCTACCCGCCGGTAACCCGGAATTAAAGATTAGCAAAGGCGGCTTTTGATTCCAACACCAACGAAGTAAGACTCTGTCTTGGTGTTTTTTATTGGCTTTGCCCGTGACGGCAATACTTGCAACCGAATTTGGATACGTTTAAATTGCGTGAAGGATTGTGCATGAAAAACGTAAATGTATTTTAATTTGTATTATTAACACATGATGTTTTAACAATGAGCAGTTTTTGTAAAAACGTGTCGGTTTAAAAAATTAGCTTATTCTTGCAATTAATTTGATTCCTACCGATACCTCATCAATATTTTCGCGTTCGTCGTTTATCTAGTATCCGAATCAAAAACAGATAAAATTTTATCATTAAAACTAAAAACATTTTTCAAATTTGCATTTAGGTTTCTCTGAATACCACCTCTATGATTTCCCTTTTAGAATATACTGTTGCGCTATCCACTGACTAATTTGTATGCCTTACATAACTTTTGTATAATACCTTAAAAGAAAAGATGGCCGATTTCTTTGGGTTGGGACCACCTGCTTTATAACTAATTATTAACGCACTAAATTTTAATGTTTAGTTAATTAATTTTGTGGTTTTCTGAATGTTCAAAATTTCTATTTGTTTTCGAATGACAATTTTATATAAACCGACATTTTGATATAGACTAACTTCTGTACTCTCATCACCGATCTTATATATATCCTATAATTAAATAGATGACTGATATTCTAGTGTTTGCTGGAAGGTTCGAGACTTCTGTAGAATATACTTCGGTTTGCTGCTTCCGTGTTTGACGGGTTGCCTAGTAGTTTGTAAGCGTGACCGAGAACAATCCATAAAATATTTTTTTAATCTTTGTTTTATGTATATACCGTAACAACTGTAAAGGGTTTTTTTGGGAAATTCAGATGCTGTCGAAAAATTTTTGCGATTTCTTAGAGTCTACTCGGGATTTTGTGGAGTCTGCCAGGATTTCTTAAGTCTGCCGGTTTGTCCCAGAGTCTGCCAGAGATTTCCATAGACAACCAGGGATTTATAATTATCGCATGTCCTTAAAGTGATTTATTGATCCATATACTTTCTCTTTACCCTTTCCTCTCTTTGCAATAGTAAAAGCTGTCTTTTAAATGCAGTGTAAAAGCATTATATATAGTTGTATACCGTAAAATGGGGTGAATAGGATCACACTGGTGAATAGGATCAAAATTGAAGAAAATCTTTAAAAATTCGTATCTAATTAAGGAATTAAGTTAAATCAATTAAAAAAAAACAGAATATATGACACTTTCTACAGGATGGAATAAAGTTAAATTTAAAAAGTGAACGTTGGCAACCGTATGGCAGCACTGCTTTCAACAGCTGTCAGCGTAATCAGCAGATTACTTAACCTCTAAAACTTCGTGTCCAGTTCCATTAACTTTCACCTATGAACTTTGTGCTTAGTGTTATTACCTTTGAAATATTATAACAAATATTGTACATGCTTATTTTGCTACAAGTTTATTGTATTTGATTTTCTGTGAATTATTTTCTTATTTACTGGGTGACACCTTCAAAATTTGGAGTGAATAGGATCACGTCAAGCCGAACATGCCGAGAAACTATCATACTGATTCTCGGTCCGAACCTTACAAAAACATCAGCCTGCACATCACCCTCCTTACGAGTTCAATCCATATGAAGTTAAAACAAACAATTTTATAATAGTGAGATTTATAACAAACGGACGTGACCGGAGATTTATTGAACTCGTTCAAAATGTTGCTGGCAATGAAGTCTCTATAAAATAATTGCGAAAACGCGTCGAGAAGAAGGATGTATTTTTGTATTTCCTGACATTGAGGATCATTCTGTGATAAGGGCGCGATAGCATCCCTCTATTTTCATAACACGAACTAATTTTAAAATAGCCGCCTTTGTGGTATAACTTTCGCATGATAGAGGGAACTACTTTGTTTTAACTTTAGTAGTTTAGTGGTTCGTTTCCAAGTTAGGCAAATAACGGTTGCTAGGATATGGTACGATGCTGGTTTATTTTTTCCATTCCTGTAACAATTCGTCGTAAATGACGTTCAGCGATTTTGAAGTTGTTGAACAGCAAGCAAAGGGTTAGATACATAGTGCATTTTAATAACAGCCAAGGTCGTTTGCCGAAACAAATTTGTATTGTATTGTATTATTTCATTTATGTGCATATGGTATTCGCTAATTTTTATTTTTGAATGTGTAGTTTATTGTTCATAGAGTGACATTTCGTTATTATTATAAACAAACATTTAATGCTTCATTTAGTGTGGGTGTATTTGCGCTTGGGGGTAAGTATATTCTAAAATTCTTATACTTTGTGGATAGACAGATAAGTAATGGACAAAATTAATTATATATTTCATTCGATTTTGAAAATGCGTGTTCAAATATTGACATTAATTTTTGTAGATTTGATTTAGTCGAGCAACTACTGTCTTTTTGAATAAATAAATTATTTGTTTTGCATACACTATTTTATCAAAAATATTCATTATTTAATTTATGACACCGAATGGTGAAAATGACAGAACAGAGTACACTAACTTTTTTTGTCCTATATAAATCAGTTTAAAAACGACATAAACCCTATTTATAATTTAAGCAGTCCCCTAAAAATGTCCTATCATGTTGTGATTATTTAGGGTACCAAAACTTTAAAAATCGTTTTAAAATTTATTGAGATCCAGCCTAATAGATTTTGCAAAATCTTACTTTTAAGAAAAAACAATGTTTTGAAATTTCTGGCGAAAATATAACTATTACTAATAACATGAAAAGTCGTTAGATTTCAAATTTTTCTCACAATTATACACCAATTTAGGAGAATTACAGTCGCTTACTTTTCTTTTCAAAACTTAAATAAGAAAACACCTATTTCTAAAAAATTTGAAATAATGTTCTAGAACAAAATGTTCAACCGATTCTAAAAATGTACAAAACTATAGGGCGTGCAGTTTATACAGTACTTTTCATAAGCTTTAGTTTTTTTTTGACAACAATTCGAAGAATTTTTGTGCTATTTTGAAGGAAGTAAGCTCTCGGATGTGTCATATGATTTTTATATAATTATTAAGTACTGACATTAAAAATGAGTAATTTTGCCTCACCTGCAAACAATGGTTCAAGCCTTCTAACTACACTGGTTATGCCCGTTACATTATAATTTCACAAATACACATATTAATTAGATGTCATAATAAAACCCTAACTTTTTCAGTGTGAAATCCACATCAGATAATTTAGACAAGCCTGGCCCATCAGGTTTGCAAAGATTACCTGAGGTAGTTAGTAATCCAAGTACTTTATCTGAAGAAACTTCCGAGCCAGAAACAATGAAGTCACAGACTGAGACAGAGTATGCTAATTTGTATAAATAATCTAAATTATTATATCATTGTATTTCATATTTAGAGAACTGTGAAAAATCAACCGAGGAAAGGTCACATACACTTTCAGATAATTGGTCATTTATACCAGAAGCAGACTATAATAGGTAATACATTGTTATTTGTATTTCATATCCATGTCGGAAACAATGTATAGGTTGGAAATTTATCTACAGGGTGATACATTTAGTATGTCAAAATTAGCTATATATACAGTGTGTACAGTATAAAATGCAGTACATGGGGATCTTGGAAACTGTAGGAGATTCGATCTTGGTTAAATGGGACAAAACTTGCATAATCAAGAGGGTATCTCAGAACGGTTTTCAAATTTCAAAAATTTTTCATAGGTTACTAGATAGAGGCAAAAAACACAAAATTGACGATTTCTTTATTTGCTCGTAGTTAGCCTACTAATTGAAATAGAATGTTCAAATTTGGTACATCATGGTAATTCTACATTGCGCTTCACATTTTCAACTTAGATTTTGTCTAGGGCATCTAGATTTTGCGTGACGATGTTCAACTTTTTATTTTTAAATAGCCGCCATATTGGATTTTTACATTTTTGAAATGCTAACAAAAAACCCTTTCCAAAGAGGTATAACATGGCTATGTTTGATTGAATCAAAACACTAAAAATCACATAATTATGTTTTGGTCGTAGTAGGCTTTAATTTCCATTATGACAAAGAGAAACAATTGCTCAACATCTGAGAAACGTCAAAGTTTGTCCTTTATTTTATGTTTCAAGTAGTGCAGTTTAAAAAAAAACAGTTAATTAATTTACATAGAAATTTAAGCTAAGCATTTGCGCTTGAAATGGATCGCTTTTTTACTAACCGTGAGAAATATCAAATGTTAGAATGTTTTATTCTTTCTGGAAGGAATGATGTTAAAGCCGTTGAATTGTATTTAAATAAATACCCAGAAAAACATCAACCAAACAGATGTATGTTTCGGAGATTACAAAATAATTTAATAAATTATGGTAGTTTTGGCTTGTTCAAATTCAGAATATAACAGGTGTTGCTTATTCTACGGCAAGAGCTATTTTAAAACGTTTCAAGTACCATCCATATCATGAACGACCATGTCAGGGATTGCGTACTGAAGATCAAATTCGAAGAATGGAATTTTGTGCTTGGTACATCAGAAAGTGCAACGAAAACTCAAATTTTGCATATACAATTTTGTGGTCTGACGAAAGTCGATTTACGAATTGTGCTATGTTCAACCGCAAAAATACAATTTTTTGATCAGATGAAAATCCACATTTGAACCGCCAAGTTAGACATCAAGTTAAATGGGGATTCAACGTCTGGATTGGTATTATTGGAAGGTACATTATAGGTCCGTTTTTTTATGATGCAAATTTAAACTCTGCAAGATACTTAGATTTATTGCAGGGAAATGTGGCAGATAGACTAATGGAGCTTCCACTCGCTACTTTGCAAAATATGATTTTTCAAAATGATGGCGCTCCACCCCACAATGCTCTGATTATTAGAAATTTTTTTAATTCTGAGTATAATGAAAACTGGATTGGAAATCGGGGACCAATTAAGTGGCCGGCGAGATCACCGGATTTAACTCCTCTGGATTTCTTTATATGGGGCCATTTAAAAAGTTGTGTGTACTCAAAAACGTATGATAATGTAGGCCAATTTCAACAAGCAGTCCAAGAAGCCGTAAATAAAATAACTCCAACTATGATAAGACGATCTTGCAAAGATGTTTATAAAAGGTGTCGGTTGTGTGTTCAACAAAATGGGGGGTTATTTGAACATTTAAAATAAATAATGAATTCATGTGGCTGACTATTGTTATATTTTTTTTCCTTGATTGTTAATTTGCAATTGTCTGAACATTAATGACAACTAAAAACAGTTTAAATAATATTTTGTATTGAATAGATGCTAGTCTGTATTTATTCTTTGTTAATGCATAGTTATGTAAGTTCTGATTAATACAGATTTATTTTCAATATTCTACGTTTTTTACTGATTTATTACCACTGAAAATTGAGTTTAAAATTTTTAGAGCAATTGTTTCTCTTTGTCATAATGGAAATTAAAGCCTACTACGACCAAAACATAATTATGTGATTTTTAATATTTTGATGCAATCAAACATAGCCATGTTATACCTTTTTGGAAAGGGTTTTTTATCAGCATTTTAAAAATGTAAAAATCCAATATGGCGGCTATTTAAAAATAAAAAGTTGAACATAGTCACGCAAAATGTAGATGCCCTAGACAAAATCTAAGTTAAAAATGTGAAGCGCATTGGGGAATTACTGGGATGTACCAAATTTGAACATTCTATTTCAATTAGTAGACTAACTACGAGCAAATAAAGAAATCGTCAATTTTGTGTTTTTTGCCTCTATCTAGTAACCTATGAAAATTTTTTGAAATTTGAAAACCGTTCTGAGATACCCTCATGATTATGCAACTTTTGTCCCATTTAACCAAGATCGTATCTCCTACAGTTTCCAAGATCCTCATGTACTGCATTTTATACTGTGCACACTGTATATATATTGCTGTGATATACTCCTTTGAATGCGGGAACTGGGTCCTTTCAACAAAAAAATTCTAGTCCCACCGATTGGGCGTCATAAACTGCTGTGATCCTGGTTTCGCTTCAGCTGCTCACCTAATTTTATAAACCTCCTCATTCATAAAATTAAACAACACATTCCTACCACAAACATCAACGTTAACTCTATTTACATCAATATTCAGAATACATTAAATTTTCAAATTAAATTTCAGCATAAAATTCAGTTTTAAAAAGAATTTCAAGATTAATTTTATTATCACTTTAACGTGCATCCAGAATTAAAGTCCTTGTTGGATGCCTACTAATTAATATAACAATATAAGCAGACCGGAGTCTGAGTATAAAGGGAGCATCTACCACCCCTTTACGTTAATTAACCAGGTTCGTCTAATTGAGCTCAAAGACATACCCAAAGTTTCATCATAATTCAGAACAGCAATACTAAATACCCTTTCTACTTAAACAAGCAAATTTCATCTTAAAATTAAAATTTTATGGTTAGTACAATTTCACTAATGTCCATTTAAAGTAAATCAATTATAAAGTTATTCAACACACACAAAATGTCAAACAAAATAGTATAATTTACCTGAAGGTTACTGTCCTCGTAGCTTCAATGTACATCGTCCCTTTAGTTAATCACACCATTCCAACAGGATTATATTTACGGCTTCTAATTCTCAACGCTTTTAAAATTTTCTCCATCACCATTTATTTAAAGTTGTTTCAGGGCTTTTCCGGAACTCATCTGTGTATATCTGACCCTGGTTTTGTGGATCCAGACACGTATTTGAACCATTTAATTATTAACACCCCCGAAAAATAACAAAGAAATTCATACTTCTTTCACCAATATACGCCAAAACTGCCTACTTTTGTGTATACATTTGTCGTCGTAAATTTTGCTAATTGGTACAGTGATACTAAATTTTATTACCTTGTATCTAAGTGCACTGAAGTACATTCATGTTAGCACGTCAATAACAAACTATTTTGAATCACTAATATATACGAGCAAAATTTTAAATTATTTTATCAAACTAAAATGCACTGTTTAACATCTTGAATCAAGTCGCGGATGTCAGAGCTTTTAACGCATCGAATAGTCAAAAGTCTAAGAGGGCTTGTTTATATTCACCTCGGTATATATAGCAAAAAGCCTGTCTGTCGGTCTGTTCCCCAAAACGGGTAATTCTAAAGAATTTCTCATGCCATGTTCCCAGTCCGTCGCTCGCGCGTCGGTTTTTACGAATTTTTCACTCGCCCCATTTAAATTTCAGAAATTCTCACACGGCACGCAAATATGTCCGAGAAAAACTAATTAATTTTGTACAGAAATTGTTGTTTCTACCTCTAATATTTGCATCCTATTTTCAACCAATTGTGACCCTCGTGACGTTGCTTAAATCACGCCTTTTACTATATGTGTCTTTGCTTGACGCATTTTCTCTTTCCTTTTCTAACCTGTTCGTATTGGTGCATATTGATATTCCTTATTATCGATTATATTTTAGTCCATGTGGACTATCTGGGTTTAATAACCCCGTATCGCACATTCTCGTGAATATTAAGCCCCGGTTTCTCCAAGATTCTTTGAAACCATTTGTTATCTACACAATTTTCGCCGTACGTGATATTTAAACTACGCAGGTGTTCAAAATAATATTAATTCTCAGAGCTTTTTAAATAAACCCTGTTTTGTATTTCGTGCTAAAGCATCTGACCGTTTCCAATATCCTTAGAATCGACATGTTTATCTAAACAAATTAAACTGAAATTGCCTTTTAAAATACGCAGGTGTGTTCAAACATCCTACTTCTAAGTAACACTTCTAGGATTTGCATTTTATTGGGTTTTTACAAGTTTCTATAGATATTATCTGTTACTAACGATTCAATTAACTTCAATTAAAATTGACTTCTATCCTTTCATTTTTAGCGAATACAAGTTAAGTATTAATTATTATGTGTACACTTTGTTTTACTACCAGTTACTTAAAATAGGGTTAATTAATATAAATTTTGCACGTAATTTCCATTTGTTTCCTTCCTCGGAATAATTACATTACACGTAGAGCTTTTTACTGTTTCTTTTGATATAAAGCGTTTTGTACATGGTTTAAATCTCTTATTTTTACTGAAACTAATAAATTTTTATGCTTCACGGTTTTAATAACGCGTATTATCTAATAATATTCATTATACACGGTGATTAAAATTATTTGATGTGATTATTTAATTTTCTACCCTGGTCTAAATATGAGTAATATATATATATATATAATATATATATATATATATATATATATATATATATATAATTATGAACACCCTATAGATATGAAACAATTTTTAAAATAATACAGCCTAAAATTTGTGTAAATTGCTTTTTTTTTATAATTTCTACAATAAATAATCGATATATTAAACTTTGTCACACTAATGTGTTGTCCTGTATATATGCTAAATTTTGGGTTCCTAAAAAATCTAATATTTTGTTTTGTTTTTCAGAATAGAAGCTCGTGAATTATATTTCGAGATAAATCACTCTTATAAATAACCAACTGTTAGTGGAAACCACATTGTGAATTTGCAATATGTATTAAGTTGGTCCATAGATCTGCAATACCGACATTCCCAAATTTGTACTGGTGGAAAACTATATCTGAAAGAGGAATGTAACAGAGGATTAGGTCTAGTAAGCTGCCTTATGTTTGCATGTACAATGTGTGATAAGATATACAAGCATTACACTGAAGATATTTCGCAAAAATCAAAAATTAATTATGGATTTGTTTGGGGTACTCTGGCAACTGGCAGTACACATGGCCATTCTCAGGAACTATTTTCAGTTATGGATATACCTCCCATGACACTCTACCAATTTAAAAAAATTGAAGCTGAATTAGGCGCTGTAAGAAAATCTAATTGATTAATATCTTACTTGACAGTTTGTTTAGGTATGGAAGGACAATCTTATGAAAGATTTGGAAGAAAATGGAAAAGTAGAGTTAGAGTTGAGACAAAACCTTGATGTTGATGCAAATGGAAATCCTGTCAAATCCTGTTAGCGATAGATAGATTAGATGTTAAACGGACATATGACTTTAATTATTCATTGCGGTTGGCGACTTTTGTCGATGAGAAAGTCGCTGGGTTACTTATTAGTGTTAAATACAGAGAAACTTCATTCACAAAGTAGGTTTGGTACAATTTTCTATCTGAACATAATTTTTTCATGATATATTTCTAGATTGGGAAAATTGGTACTTGTGGAGTAGCGATCAGGTGGGGTGTCTATTGTACTTCGAAATTGGATCACGCCTATGAAAAAGAAGGTATATTGGCCCCTTTACAAAGAGCAAACCAAATATGATCAAACGTTGAAAGACGGTAAGGAATATAATGAATCCACTTGGATACTACATCCTGTGAAACGATGTATGTACGAGACAGATGCTGAATATTAATACAACTTGTAGAACATCATCAACAACGATACCATACAGTTAGTGCAAATGTAAATACCACACTGTCTTTATTTACTGAAAAAATTTTTAATTTACATTCGTACAGCATTGTAACCTCTAGTAATTTAAATTCCTGTAGCATAGTTGGTAATAAGTAACAGGTATATAGTAGTTATAGTTTACTAAGCATGCAGCACATTATACTTAAGTTGCTGATTGTTAGAATACGATAATTTGTTACGTTGGAGATAGCCTTTTTCTTTTTTGCTCCATTTTTATTTAGCAACGAGTGCTTTAATTTTTGTATTTGTTTTGTTTAAATTAAATAGTTCTAGTAGGCTAGTATAGTTTTTTATAAATGAAAATTGCTCATTTAAATGTGCATTTTTTGTTGCCTAGTTTCAATGATTTCATCAATTTAATAGATGAAAACCGTTTTGATTTGGTTGGCTGAAACATGGCTTACTTCATACGTCCCCAATACCTCTGTCAATATAAATGGGTATAATTTTTTTCATAATGATAGAGTGGGTCCAGGGGGTGGGTTGGTGTGTACGTAAGGAAGGAACTTAAATGTCAGGTTATTTTGTTTGGTTTGCAATTGACTCGTATACTTTAACATATTTGGATATTGTTTAAATTAAATCGCAAAACTTTTACTGTAAGCACAGTATACAGATCCCCAAACTCTAATCTGCTTAGTTGTGTTGATGAACTAGATAATATATTATCTTATTTAGCACCAATGATGGAGAATATAATATGTTTAGGTGATGTATTTGTGAATCTTTTCAATTTAAGTAATATTATCACACACTGCATTGATTCTTATGGATTCATCCAAGTAATAAACGAACCTACGCGCATAGTAAATAACAGCAGTACTCTTTATTGATTCCATATATTTATCAAGTGATGAATTATTTGTTCGTGCAGGTACTATTGATGCTGATATTGTTTCGGATCACAGAGAAAATTAGAGATTGTGTTAAGGATAAGATAAAAGTCATAATTAACAATACCTCTTCCATTAGTTAGTTCTTCAAGAAATTTCTGTTTAATACTTGACGATGATCTACGCTTTAAGTCACATGTTGCAAGGTTAATAAAAAGGTCGTATATAGCACTTAAACAACTATATGCTTGTCGGTCTATACTAACCTTACAATTGAAAAAGCTGTTGTCGGAAGCTAGTTTTGTCATTATTTAACTATTGTGATTTTATATATGGTCCAAACCTTGATAGCACTTCTATGACACAAATACAAAGGATTCAAAATACTTGTTGTCGTTTAGTTTTGGATTAAAAAAATTTGATCATGTATCGCATAAGATAAAAGCGTTGCACTGGTTAAATATGGATAACTGTAGGAAACATCATTTGTTATGTTTTGTTCATAAAATAATTATAAATGACTTCACAGGATATTGCTAAAATATTAATGCCATGCTCCAAAGTGCATTGCATCAATATTAGACACACTAAAACTTTAACAATTCCCAAGCTACTGACTGCTATGTTTCAGAGAAGATTCATCTATAATGCTGTTTCTACTTATAATGCAATTCCAGATGGATATAAAAATCTTTTTTACTTTTACTGCATTCAAGGTTCAAATCAGGGCACATATTTTATAAGTAGTAACATAGCCTAATTGTATATTTTTCAATTATTGTGTAATTATTCATTTGCTTCACTAATTTTCCTTGTAGAGATATGTAGTGGTTTATGCTGGTTAAGTGTAAGAGTAGTCTATGACTAAACTTTGCCTGTATGGACCTACAAATATGCCTTATATACTAATATTTAATGTAATATTAACAACAATAAAGTCAATTTCAATTCGAAAGCTGTTCGTATATTTATTACTAAACGTTTATCTATTGACCTTAAAATGTGGGGTATAAAAAATATTATTTACAAATGCCTGTTATTTACTTCTTTTCACCAATAGTTTTATATCATTTACATTGCTACGTATTGTGTAAAACAATGTTCCTTTTAAGTTTTTGGTTGGTAATGACTTACTGTTCAAAAATACCTATATACACATTATTGTAAATGTTACAACAATTGAACCTATTTTTATTTTCTTAGTTATTCATTAAAAATAAAACATTTGTAATAATTTTGTTTTAATAAAGCACACTTTACAGGTAACAACTCAAAGTTTTTTTGTATTGGAAATACTTTTTTCGATATTAGCATTTGATGAAAAATATTAAACCGAAGACCCCAAATATTCTATTAGTTTGAAATATTTATTAAAATAAACGTTTACTCGTTTTTGACAGAGTCAATTTAATGTAACAAAATAAACATTACTCTTGCTAACATGATGCAATATTTTGCTTATATTGAATATTGTAGAGTATCTAGGATACGGCACACTACCCTTTTTTTAAAAACTATTATAACATGTATAAGCTTCACAAAGTAACACTGCTGTAATTTACTTATCGCTTGTAAACATAAACATGAAAGTTTACAAACAACCATGGATGTTGAGGTTATGTCATTTTTGGCTTCATAAATATTCGCAATTAATCCAATCATTATTATATTACACTTATCAAAAGGTAATTCACCATATATTATTGGTTTACATACTTCATTTCAATGCGACAAAAACAAAGTCCAAAATAATTCAATTTGAAATATTCTGGTTTTAAACCTTATTCTACACATCATTAACAGTGCCATCTTCGGAGGAAGTCGTGAACAATTTTAATTAAAATGGCGTACAATTAATGTAATAATTCAATAAAATCCATTCAGTACACTACGGCTATCATGATCAATATTTTTGAAATTTTTTTTAACAGAACGATTATATATGTATTCTGCTATCCAACGAATGCTTTTTTATATATACAAATTGATTATGTTAGGTGTAGAAACTAAAATAAAGTAAGTGAATTTTTACCATTACTTTTAACGCTATTTCTTGCTTATTACTGCACTTTAGAAAAAAAAGCAAACCTTCGTTAGAAAGTACAAAGTTTTGTGAGTCTAATGGTGAAGTTACATTTTGCATATTTTCAATCCAACAAAAGTTATTTACCAAACAGAATAACCTGTTTTTTGATGGATTTTAGGCATCCAACCATTCATCCGATCGCGCCCATAAGTCAGCAACAGATTGAAAGACTAACGGTGCCAGTTAAAATCCATAAAGGACAGCATCGATTCATTATGGATGCGACCATCTTGAATAGATAGTCTGTGGATGATGTTACAAGTTTTATTCTTTTTGTCTATATTTTAGAAAGTTTAATAGTACCTATTTAGTATTAATATCTATTAGAATTTAGAATTAGTACACTTAAAAAACTTATGTTTCATTACACTTTTTTAAATAAATAGTGTTTTATGTGAAATACGGCTGTATTTTTACAGCTTTTTCAATTCCATTCCCTAAGCTGGGTACTTTTTATTGTAAAAAATGTAAAAATTTAATCCTAGTGGTCCAAAGTATGGGTTTCTAGGTTAAAGTTGTGTATTTGATATGTGTGATCCTATTCAGCCCAACTGTCGGACCAATAGGATCACAGAACTTAAAAGAATTAACTAATTATTGGTCATTAAGAAAAATATACCACTATGCGATTGGAAAATAGGAGTTTAGACTCTTAAAATAATATTTTAAAATAATTATTTATCTTAAACCATCTATTTGAAAATTATTGTAAAACTTTTAATGTGATTCTATTCACCCCATTTTACGGTATTTAAAATAGTAAACAATAAGCGGCGTTGTTAGTTCAATAATGGCGGTAAGGAACCGCATTTGATCTTAGATTTAAAAAAATTACGACCTGCGACGCATTTTGAAAGGCGGCAAATATTCATTTTGTCCAGAACGAGATAAAAGCTAAATCGGCCCCTGTTCTTAATATACACCTAAAGTGTATGTCGCTCTGAACTAGTATCAAATGTTAAACCATATGGGTTAGTGAATCTTCATATAGAATATTATTTTACAGTCAAACTATAAAATTATAGATAAAAATGAGCTTTATAAAAGAGTTAATAGAAACGTCCACTTTTTTAAGATTACCTAATATTAGAAATATACGCAACCAAAAATCACAAAATAATAGACATGGATTTAAACATTATTCCTTTCTAAAACAATTTTTGTTTATTCAAACAGAACATCTGGGCTTCAATTCTCGAGTTATTTTCGTATACGAAAAGTTTATCACTTCGTACAAAAAGATACAAAGTCGATTCTTGAGCGGGCGGATGAATGTTCGCATACGAAAATTACATCGTCTGCTTGTTGGCGTGCGAATTTCTCTTTACGTATACGAAACAGCGGCCGGCCTACGAAATATCATAGTTCTAACCTCAACTTTCACTGTTTCTTGTTTGTTTATACGTTCTTTTTTCAATATTGTATAAAGTTAGGATAGTATTATTATTATAGATTTGATGGCTTTGGGAGATCAAATTAACTTGGCTGCTATAGCCGGATTAGAAGAAGCGAAGTTGCTTGAGGGGTTAGGTGATAGACAATTTCATACCTTTGTCAACCCCCTTGAGTTTTTAAATGATAAAACATTTGTGAAGTTATTTAGACTTGACAAAAGCAGCACTCATAATTTAATTGATATCTTAGAGCCCTTATTAACACCACCTAGTAGAAAATCCTGCTTAAGTGTTACGAGAAAAGTAAATTCTTAATTATATTTGTTCGGATGTAATGTTTGCCACGCGCTTACTATTTTTATTGGCGGGGAACTGCATTTTATAATAAAATAATGCCTTTACAAAATCAATACATTTAGCGCTAAAACGTTTGCTATAACCTTTAAAACGTTAAACAACATTCGCGATACCAACCTAGTTTCTTGGTGATATATAACTAAGTATCCAACTTTGAGTGTGGTTTCATTCATTATGGCAATGTTGACAAATTTCTATGGGAATAATATTCGTATTTGAAAAATATATTTCGATTGGTGTTCCAGAATAGCAATGAGTGTTCGTATACGAATTCTGTTGTACGAAATGCTTCGTATACGAATTATTTCGTAGGAACTCGAGAATTGAAGCCCTGCCTGTTTCGGTGTTGAACGAATTAGTTTCAAATTGTTAACATTCGCAAATAGAGGGAAAGATATAATTTCACCATATAAAAAATTTTAAATTATTCTGCACATGGGTGTTAGATATTCTGAATTTTCTAGGGTTTTCATTGTTTTGATTATTAGGTTGAGCATCCTGTAAGTTTGATTTTAAGTTGTGTTTTGCACTAACCTAACATTTTGCAGCGGATTCAAGCTAATTTATAAATTCATCGTACCAAAAACTAAAAACTATATGGTGTTAATATTTTTGTAAGTTTTAAGCGTTTCTATAATACTTTTGTTATATATTGTACATTCTAACTTTACGCTAACCATTTTTTTGTGTGCTTATTTTTGCATTAACTAATATACTGTAAATGATGGTGACTTTTTTGCAGTAATTTAGAGAAATGGCTGAAATAAATCAAATAGATGGTGATCAAGTGCAACCAACAAGAAGACGTATGTCATGTGGTATAGAAATAAACTGCCCTTCTGATATACGACAATGTTTAATGGATACTGCAGCTGCTGGATATCACTTTATTGTATCACATATTGTACATCCCAACTTTGGACGTAATCTTATTAGCAAAAATTCACCTACTATAATTTCTCGAACTGATCGTTTACTAAACAGTAACGACTGGAATCGACTAGTTGTAGGAAAATTAACACCTGTGAATGTTGATAGTGAAATTGAACATGTTGTAGCCAAAGGCAAAGCAATTTTAATTCAAGAGTTAGGCTTTGCAAGTCATTTAGGATTACCTGCGGTAATGTTGACATTAACTAATGGCGGAAATGTAAATTTAGCTAGGATATTATACAACAAATTAGTTGGTGGTTCGCATTATCAAATTTGGGTACATGTACCCATGGTCCATTCATCTAGATATTCTCCTATATGTAAATCTGATCAACAAGATACTTGGGAATGGTGGAATGAATTGAGAACATATTGCCATTTTGACAAACGGTTAGGTATAGCATTGGAATTACCGGATGTAAAACATTTACCAACATCTAAGGAACTTGACCGTTGGGTTGGAGAACCTGTAAGGGTTTTGTTTATTAGTACACAACTGTTTTTAATAAATCAGCATCAACAAGTTGTACTTTCAAGAGCACATCAAGATATAATTCAAAGGTTTATGTCATTGGATGTGCAGTATGTGATTACAGGACCACCTCCTTCTAATTTTGCAGATTATAAATCTTATTTCTTGTATATGCATTTTTTAGGAAAGAAATTATATGTCAATGATACAGTTGCGGAATTTGTTAAAGGGTAAGTATGGGACTGATGTACTTGTAAGTAGTAGCTGATAGATAGCTCTGATTTGTTAAAAACATTATTTGCATTACTGTTGCTCTTCATTACCAATTAGAGGATATAAATACCATAATGCCTAACATGATAAATTGTGTTATTTGCGATAAAAGTGCACATAAAGATAGCGACCTTAACTGTAATAAATGTCGGTTACTCGTGCATACCACCTGTTTGGGCTTATCTCGTGCTGAAGTCCAACAATTATTAATTGCTAGTGATAAACGACGACCTGTATATCATTGCGATAATTGTGTGGCCGAAAAGGATACCATTAAACATTTAACAGATCGTAATGCTTGTGTCATGACTGATAAAACAAATGTTATTAAGATTTTGTGGCAAATTCCAGATGTAGATATGTGTACTATTAAAGTTGTTAGAATTGGTGCAATCGTTACAGCAAAAATTCGCCCACTTAAAATTATATTAATTCAGAAAAAGAGGTGCGATCTATGTTAATAAATAAATATGTGCTACTGAAAAATTCCACGTTCAGGATTGTTGCTGACTTAAGCCCTACCCAACGGAAATTTTAACCAATTTACGGGAAGCAATAAATAACAGAATCAAGAATGGTGAGGTAAACCTAACCATAAAATACATAAAGAACGTTCCTAGAATTGTTACAAAAAACTAAGTAGTTGTCAACAAAAACTCTCCAGTACCAACTGCAATAATAAGTATAATTTAGACCGTCTAAACTTAACAGATCCTTCTTATCAAAGCTTAAAACCAAATTCCATGCACTGTTATTATCAGAATGTTCATGGTCTGAGAACTAAAGTAAGTCAATTCTATATTTCAATATGTGCTAGCCACTGCGATGTAATTGGTATTACGGAAACAGCACTGCTCGATTCTATAAACAATTGTGAACTGTTTCCAGATACTTACACCGTTTTCAGATTAGACAGGCAATATACAACTATCGGCTTAAAGTGAGAAGGCGGAGTATTACTTGCTGTTAAAAATAAAAATTTTTGTTCTGCTCTTGATTTATCAGAATTACCAATAAGATAACCAACATTGATATTACTGGCTGTAAATGTTTAATTGGTAGCAATGTCCTGTATATTTTTGTAATTTATATACCACCTGCCACTCATCAAGTGGCGGTTGAAACATTTTTGGAACTATTTGAAGAAAGATTTTGTTTGAGTAGTGCAAAGGTTTTAATTGTTGGAGATTTTAATTGCACAAACTATATTTGTGCTGATACTAGTGTCAATTATAATTTGCTTAAAAGCTTTTTTGATTTGTGTGAATATTCTGAATTTAATGGAATTACTAACAATAACCGTAGTCTACTTGACCTGGTGGTAAGTGACTTAACTGTACTGTTGAGCGTGATGAATTACCATCGCTTAGTGAAGACGGCCACCATCCCTCATTACATATATTCCTTTACTACAATCATTCTTATATTAACCATTTTAAAACCAATAAGATGACTATGATTTATAATTACAAGAAAGCTGACTACTTAGGCCTATACAATCATCTTTGTGCCAATAATTGGACTAATCTCTACCTACTGAATGATATAAACAAGGCCTGCGCTTATTTCTATGAGGTGGCATAAAAAATAAGTAGTAAACATGCTAATATTAATTATAATAATAATTCCCTAATTCAATGTCTTCCATAGCGCTTTCGACCAGGATCGGTCATTGTCAATGTGACTAAAAAGTTTAAAAAACATTAACAATAAAACAATATGAACGTATATTTTTTTTAAAACTTATTATACATAAGAAAACATTTGCAATTTTAATGTAAACCACTATTATAACAAATGAATGTAGGAGTAGAATACATAACAAGAACGACTGCACTACTACTTACCACAAAAATACAACTAAGTAAATGAACCTGTGAACCATATGAACAAAGGACAAACAAAGCAAATAATATAAAGTCAGAATCTTTTATAGAGTGGGAACAAATTATGTAGGTTAGTTTGAACGTTTAAGTTTAAGTTAGAAGGATTTTTGATATTTCATACTGGATTTCAAGATCTTCCAATAATTGTTAGATTATTCGAAGTGTTATGTATTCGCTGCCACACTGTTATGTACTGGCTGCCAATACTATGTACCGAGTTCTTGTTGGGTTCAGGTTCAGTTGCATATACGTTGTCTTACAGACCGATACTCTATGCTTATTGCTCTAGCTACTATTATGCAATAAATACTCGTTATTCATTATACATCTTTATTACAATTATTATAACATGGTGAAGTAATATTAATACATTGTTGAACCGCTGTTTTCCCAGTTAACCACGTCAGACATCTTGTACATCGACCCACGATAATAATAATACGTCATGGACACACCTCACAAAAGGCTGTGTCGCAACTCACAGATACTACATATTAAGTATGACATGAGAACAATTATTTATTGTGACCAATACAAATACTTCAATACATAACATTACTCTCCCCTAAGCTGAAATTTTTTAGTTCAACCATTTACGATAATTTTCAAAAATTAACTTTACCACAGGAATCACTGTTCACTTACACTACGTAATCTTTCAATCACTCTGGTTGCCTCCATTCCCAAACTGGTCGGACTTCTATAACTGTTGTGTCCATCGGCTTAACCGGTTAATTCCTCTCAATTTCGTGTTTTTTCCCTCCGATGTAGGATTTTCCCCTACAATCATTTCTGGTTCCCTTAACACTCTCTTTTCTTCCCTTTCCTGTCCTTTAATTTCCTCACCTGTTTTGTTCCTAATTTGGTCTACATGTCTGGATAAGGTTTAACCATCTGCTGATACAGTTTTATACAAGTGGGAACCCTTCTTCTCAGTAATCGTAGACGGTATCCAGTTTCTATCTTGATTATATGCCTTAACATATACATTTTGACCTTCTGAAAAAGTACGTTGAGGAGATACTAATGCCTCCTGTAACCTCCTTGGAGTATTTAGTAAGTCAAGAACTGATCTAAATGTTCTACCGATCAACATTTCAGCAGGCGTCTTGCCTGTAGCAACTGACAGTGTATTTCTTAATCGTAAAAAAAGTTTTGGCAACTCTAGTGCAGTTTTGCCTAGGTATCTTTTCTAAGTTTGTTTTAATTGAACCTATGGGTCGTTCTGCTTGGCCATTACAGCTGGGATGATACGGTGCAGTAGTCAAATGACGAATGCTATTTTGACGAATAAAAGTCTTGAATTCTTCTGGGGTAAATGATGTACCATTGTCCGAGACAATGAATTCAGGCAACCCATGTGTTGCAAATATTAGTCGCAGCGCATTTACTGTTACTGTCGAACTTACCAAATTTACTGGTTACACCTCCACTCACTTGGAGTAAGAATTGACTACTATTAAGTAATTTTTTTCCATAATACGGACTTAAGTAATCAATGTGAATTCTAGACCATTTTCGATTTGACTGATTCCATGACAAGTTAATTTCATGAGACGGATCTTTGTGAGTTTGCTGGCAAACAACACATTGATGAACAACAGACTCGATTTCGGAATTAATACCATTCCACCAAACATGACTTCTAGCAATTGATTTCATTGCCACTATTCCAGGGTGACAATCGTGCAACATTTGTAACACAGCCACTTGTATTGCCGTTGGAACAATCACTCGATGACCCCAAAGTATACAGCCTCACTCTAATGACAATTCAGACCAGATTCTCTTATAAGTATTTAGTTTTGGTGGTATTGAATGTGGTAATCCCTCCAGCAGATAATTTTTTACTTTCTTCAGGACTGCATCTTTAGCAGTCATAACTGCTATTTCTGTGGCTGTAACCGGTGTTTCCACATAAGTGTTTTCTAGAAAAAATACTTCAGGCGAATCAGGTAGTTCCTGTTCAATCATTGCTAATGTTAATCGACTCAGACCATCCAAATAAATTGGTGAAATTTTCGGAGACCAAACATTATTCCTAAGGCTTCTTCTTGATCTAACTGTGAATAATTTCTTTCTGTTTTGTTCAAGGTTCTAGAACCAAACGCTACTGGTTTTTCGTAAACATGCTTATCCACCACTGATAACACTCCATAGGGTGATGCATCGCAAGTCAGTATTAATGTTTTTTCAGGATCAAAATGTTCTAGCACGAGATTTGATTTCAAAAGCTTTTTACAATTTTTAAAAGCTTCTTTCTCTTGCAAACCAAATTTCCATTTTTGATTTTTATCTAATAAACGGTGAAGTGATTCAACATTACATGTGATTTTCCAATGCTCCACCCGAAGGTACTACATTGACCAGGAAGCAAGTTTTTTTACCTGGAAAATTTGGAATTTTGCCGAACCCTTGCTGTTCCAAGCAAGGTAGGGATCTTTAACGTGCGTGACACTCACACACGGGGCCTCCATTTTACCTCTCATCCGAACAGGGCGTACTTTTGGGGAAAATGATCGCCTAACATTTTTCAAGCGGACCGTGTTGATATTCAAACCCGGGACCTTGGGCGTAGTAGTCATACACATACCACTACGCCATGGAGCCGCTTTCCCCCTTCACAATCACTGAATGTCAGAGAAAAAGGGTATATAATTGTAAAACAATAGAAGGGGACCGAACTGCATCCTACAAGAAATAACAGCGCCTATGATGAAAGACAACAAACATAGAACAAGAAGAAAATTATTGAAAGCATATGTGTGGATCTTTAACGTGCGTGACAACACACACACGAGACCTCCATTTTACCTCTCATCTGAACGAGGGTGTATTTTTGCGAAAAATGCTCGCCTAACATTTTTCAAGCGGACCGTGTCGGGATTCGAACCCGGAAGTGATTCAACAGCTTCTGGTCGATTTTTCAGAAACATATTATGAAACCTTAACAATCCCAGAAATGCTTGTAATTGTTCTTTATTTTTGGGTTTTGGTGCTGCATGAATTGCTGCAACTTTCTCTTCTGAAGGAGTTATGCCCTTGCTAGAAATAACAATTCTATTACACCGAATAAACATTTTTCTTTCTTCATTTTAAGTCTTATTTCACGTAGTCTGCTAAATACATTAGATAACCTTTTGTTGTGTTTCTCCGGCGACTGTTCAAAAACTAAAATATTATCTAGGAATATAAGTACTCCTTGCAAATCACCTAACGTTTGCTCCATAAACTTTTGAAATAAACCCGGGGCTGATGAAAGTCCAAACGGTAACCTATTTACTCGAAATAGCCTTTTAATTGTATTTGCCGTTAAGATCTCAGATGACTTTTCATCTACCTTTAATTGCAGGTATCCTTGATAGCCATCTAGCTTGGAAAATATTTTGCCATTTGCTAGTCTTGTTAGTAATTCGGAAATCGACCGTAACGGGTATGCATTTGACTTCAATGTTGGATTAACTGTTGTTTTATAGTCTATACAGATACGTACTTGTCCATTTCGTTTCAAAACAGGTACTATCGGACTTGCCCAATCAGGCGTTAATATGCGTTCAGCTACCATGGACTCTAATTCCACTTGCACTTTATCGCGGAGTGCATATGGTACAGCACGATTCCTTAAAAATTTGGGTTGAATCCCATCTTTAAGCTCTATTTTTACTGGTGGGCCATGCACTGCTTCCTCGGAACGTTCAAAAGCATCTGCAAATTTGCCTAGCAATACTTCTATTTCGGTATTCGCATTGTGCACTTCTTGTACACTCAATCCTAGTGCAGAAAACCAATTTCTACCCAACAAACTTCTACCTCCGCCATCTACCAGAATTATATTTGCATTTTTAACATTAATATCGGACATTTGAACGTCTACACAAATTTTACCCCTTGTAACTACTTCCTTTGATCCACATAACTGCAATATTTGATTACTGAGTCTACCTATAGGGCAATTAATCTTTTTTGGCCATAATTTAACAAAAGTAGCCATTGACATTACAGTATAAGCGGCTCCAGAATCTACTTCCATTTGATGTTTACATTATTTAGCTTAACCTCTGAGAAATATGGTGGTTGATATTCAATTCCATCCAAAATTTGATATATAAAACCAGTATCCCTATCATTTAACAATACTACTTCTGAAACTGTATGCGCTATAACTTTTTTAGCTTTTTCAGACTTTTACAATGTGTCCTCGCCTTTTGCAGTAATTACAAGAAACGTTTTTAAACCGACACACATATGCTTTATGATTTGTACCACCACAGTGCCAACAAGGTTTATTCACTATTTTTTCGTTTGATTTTTCATTTCATTCTATATCCGATTTCGATGCACTTGATCTTGCGATAGTTGAAATCCTTTCTTGTTTTGATATGTACTCATTGCTTTTTGACAGTTGTTTAATTAAGCCAGACGAATCTGCTGTTTTGTTATTATTATCAGTAGGAGTATTTAATCGCAAATCAGCAATGTTTTTATTAGCAAACTCCCATGCTAATGCCATTGATGTTGTCTTTTCAAATGTTAAATTACTTTCGGCAATCAATTTCAATTGTAATTGTTCATTACGAACTCCACAAATTAATCTAACTGTTAATTGCTTATATCCGAAAAATTACAGTACTGCGTCATTTTACGTAATACTGAAATATAATCTGAAAGTATCTTATCTCCTTTTTGCTCTCTTCTATAAAATTTAAAGCATTCCACAAATTCATTAGGTTTGGGTACTAAGTGTGAAGTTAACTTATTAATAATTTCTTGTTTTTAAAGCAACTAGTGTTTTTTAGTGAAAAAACTTTAAAACGTAATGATGGCCACAAATGAAGTTGCATCAAACTTAGCTATACAGAAAACTTGCTTTTATTGTAAAAAGGTTGTGATAAAATTTGTGGAATGTGCTAACTGTGAAGAAAGAGCTCATCCTGCATGCAGTAACCGACAATGCACCACTATAGAAAGTACAGATGGTACTAAAAAATATCTATGTAGTAATTGCACAAAGCAGAATAGTATAAGTGAAGAATCGTGCACTGTCTCAAAGTGTAGTAGAGTCGATGATATGGAATTTCTACAAAGCAACAGGTTTAAAATAATTTTGGAAAATGTTGTTGAATTCGAAATTCAGGCCCTACTGCAAGAAATCGTAAATTTAAATTTAGAAGTCAAAAACCTTAAGGACTCTAATATAGAACTAATCAGATTACTTACATCTGGATATAAGTTAACAAAACCTGATGTGCATTCCGATCACCAACCATTAGCCACCAGATTGAGAGAACAAACTAAAAATGCAAAAACCCTAAACTTGAATAAATTCACTGCTTTCAATATTAATAATAACATTTCCACACCTACAACTGCCCAATTGAGATATGATAACAAACCATCACAAACACATTTGCACAGTTCTAATTCTAAACAAATAGGTGATGAAGATAAGGAAATACAAATAACAGACAGTACCTTAAGTTTAGAGTCTTTTAACAGGCAAGATAACATTGATGTAACCAATGATATACAGATTGCTCAAAATTCACAACATAAAGAAGAAAAATGGACCACTGTAGTAAGAAATAAATCAAACAAGAAAACGATTATAGGCTCAGCCACCCTAAATTCCAGCAATGGTGTAGATACTATTTCAGGTGTGCAAAAACGCTCCTGGCTTCACTTAAGCCGCATTGCCCATAAAGCTGATGGTGAACCACGTACTGCACAAGATGTGCTTGCTTACTTAAATTCAGATGCTACTAATGCTGTATGCTTTCGGATTAATACCAATGAAAGATTTAGTACTTTTAAACTGGGCATTCCCATCCACAAAAAGTCATGCCTAATGGATGCTTCCTACTGGCCTGAAAATGTCTATGCTCGGGAATTTATTTTTAGTCCAACTACAGATCGCCCTAAAAACCAAACAATCGCTCGGACAACTGATAGCCGAGATTTTTTAGATGCAAGTACCAACAAAATACTCAACACATAAGTGTGCTTCTAATTAACTGTCAAAGCATAGTTAATAAAATTTTAGCATTTAATAATCTATATGACAGCTATAAAGCCGACATCATACTAGCTACAGAAACTTGGCTTTCCGAACATATCACAGATGCCCAAATCTTTCCTTCATATTATACTGTCTATCGACGTGACAGAGGCTCTCGCGGTGGAGGAGTTTTAATTGCAGTACACAATAGACTTACTTCCAAAAATCCAAATCTTGACCCGATATATGAAATAATTACTGTTGACATTGCCATAGTTAACCTTCAACTAAAAATTATTGTCGCCTATCGGCCTCAATCGGCACCACTAGACACAATTAACCACATCTCTGATTTAATACACAACTGCAACAAACCAATGGGTATACTACTAGCAGCCGATTTAAATCTACCAAAAGTAATATGGAATATTACTCCATCATGCTCAAGTGATCAAATTCAAGTAAACAATTTACTATCAAATGGATTAGTTCAAATTGTCTCAGATCCTACAAGAAACAACAATCTATTAGATATAATCTTAATCAATCCACTAGTTGATATGTACTTTTGTGAGGTGTTGGACTATTTTGGCGATCACCGACCAGTGCATGTAGTTATAGAAGGGATTTCTCCAAATAAATCCACAAAAAAAACTTCTTTTTTGCTATAAAAAGGCTGACAAATGCAGCATACAGGAACATATGTATACACAATATAATGGATGGGCCTCACAGACAGGTACTATTAATCAATACTGGGACACTTTTAAAACGGTACTGCGTAGTTGCTTACAGTTCATACCTACACGATCTCTACCAGTAGGGATTAGTAAATCCCGATCCAATTTACTATACGCATGAAGTTCGTGTACTGAAAAAACAGTGTAGACGTTACTACAAGTTTTGTAACAAATCAACAGCCCATAAGGAAGAATTTAAAATATTAAAAAAGAAATTGCTTGAAGCAAAAATGAAAGCCTTGCATGACTTTATGACCAATTTCACAGCTGTTAATGCATATTCCAACAAGTGGAATTTGTTTAATAAGTACATAAAATCGTGCAGAGCCACAAACACATCTATTCCTGAAATGAAAGATAAAGGGTCCGACACTTTAACTATCTTAAGCATACCTTTAAAGAAGTCTACAATACAGATCCTCAATAACATGCTAGTAGAGCTGTGATAAGTAATAAAGCATCTATAAATGTATTTCATTTTAGCGCCAAAGATATTCGTCTGGCTCTTGATAAAATGAATCAACACACTAAGGGACCAGACTGCATCTCTAGTCAACTAATTTTGCTATGTGGTAATACAATTGTACCATACCTAAACCTTCTTTTTAACATGTGTATTAATAATAATGATATACCACATGATTGGCTAAAAGCTCATATAATACCTATACATAAAAATGGATCAAAAACTAACCCTGCAAACTACAGGCCAATTAGCATTACGTGTGTTATTTGTCGTTTATTTGAGATTATCTTGAATAAATATATCATGAAAGTGCTAAATGATTCTAATTATCTACATCCATTACAATTTGGCTTTCGACCAGGTTACTCATGTGAATATGCACTTGCCTGTTTCATTCAAGATGTTGCTGAAAACATCTACAATGGAGTTAAAGTTGATGCCATTTTTTTTAGATATATCGAAGGCTTTTGACAAAGTTCCCCATAAGCTATTGGTTGAAGCTCTTATGAGAATGAATTTAGACAATCGCGTTGTGAAGTGGATAGCCACATACTTATCAAATAGAGAACAACAGGTATTGGTTAATCAACAACTCTCAGAACCTGTAGCAGTTCCCTCAGGAGTTCCCCAAGGGAGTGTGCTAGGCCCAACTCTATTCCTCATCTTCATCAATCAATGCACAGTTGGAAAAAATTCAACCTTTAGACTATTTGCTGATGACATTGTTATATATAGACCGATTAAAAGCCAAGCAGTCATAGAAGTTCTACAAACTGATCTACATGAAATTGTCCATTGGACTCATGTTAATAATATGACTATCAACACAGCTAAAACTGTTTGGATCTCCTTTGGCTCAAATGTAGTCGATCATCGGTACTGCCTTGGAAATAATATCATAAATCCGTCAGACAGCTGTAAATATCTTGGCATTATCATAAGAAAGGACCTAAAATGGACAACACATTCTTCCAATGGTCTCCAAAGCTCTAAAGCGTTTACATCTAGTCATGTTTTGCCTACGTAAAGCTCCTCCTTCGACAAGAGGCCATGCATATTTGACGTTAATCCGTCCAATTTTAAAATACTGTGCTATAATATGGAACCCCCAAATACAGTATTTAACAAACAAGTTAAACTCTGTTCAGCGTCGTGTTGCAAGATATGTGTTCTGGCAATTTCGACAGCGAATCAGTGTGACTGAATTAGTCAACGAATTAAAATGGGACTCTCTTACAAGTAGGCGTAATAAACGTACGCTTATGGTTATGTATGAAACAATAGCAGGCAAGCCTGCTCTGTCTCAACTTGGCAAAAGACTACAACCGGCAAGCTACCTTTCCAGACATGATCATCCTTTTAAAATCTATCACCCATCATATCGGCACAGCGTTACCTATAATTCGTTCATTGGTTTAGGAATCAGGCTATGGAATGATCTTCCCAAACTAGCTTTTGATCCTTTTCCGCAAAATACTGCCCAATTTATTTCTGCTATAGCACAATAATATAAATATCTTTTTATTCTACCACCGCTTCTTGTAAGCAAAGTAGTTAAATAAATAAATAAATTCTCTTCGGCATTATAAGCGACTTAATTATTGCTATTGTTGGCGGACCAATTAAGCTTAATAATATAGCACGTTTTTTTTCCTACAACGGTGATTTCGTTTGCATCAAAAAAGAATTCTAATTGCTTTACTATTCCTCCCAGGAATTTCCAGGCATAAAGTATGGTACATTACCAATTAATCCACTTGATTTAACTGTAACAGTTGGTGTACTATCAGGCAATTTTGAATTTTATTTTTAATAGACACTTTATACACGTATTAGTTCCTTACTTAAACGTTCAAATTCACCTAAACAATAACTTTTTCCCATTCTATTAAAAAATTCCGACTTTATATTAGTCTTATCTATGTATGTTTTTTGCTTGTAAGGTTGGTTCACTGTGGTTTATTTACTTAGTTGTATTTTAATGGTAAGTGATAAAGTAGTCGTTCTTATAAAATGTTTTACTCTTATATCCATTTATGTTATGATTGAGTTTATATTAATCTTGCAAAGGTTTTTAAGTGCAGTATTTAAAATAAATGTTCATATTGTTTTATTCTTAACGTTTTTGAACTTTTTAGTCGCACTGATCATGACCGATCCCAGTCGAGAACGCTATGTGAAGAAATCGTACTGACGAATTATTATTATAATTAATATTTGCATGTTTACTACTTATTAAAAAAGCAATGAGTTGTATTAAGGCCTATATTCCTGCAGTTTATGTTAAATATATTTATGCAGAGTTGTTTCGGTGTAAATCTACAATATTATTAAATTAAAAGAGTTTTGATATATGTTACACTAATGACAGGAGAGCGATTGTGACAGTTGTTTAGTGAAAATTAATAAAGTCATGGATATCATAGATTTTTTTATTTGCGTGTGGATGTTAGTGGTTATAGTCTTTTGTATAGTGGGCAGTAGTTTTGAATTCAGCTCTTGAATGTTGCTTAATGTTGTGTTGTTTAGTTCATATGAATTTTATAAGTAAATTCCTTTGAATTTTTCCTAATGTAACATCTTTTACAGTTTCTTGAACAACTATTTCTGAGGTTAGCTTTAGCGAACTAATGTCCAATACAGCTTCCATGTAGATTGTAGAAACATCATTTTTAAAAAAGATATCCCGTGAACTCTAATTAATTTGTTGCTCTAGACAAGCAATCAACATTCTTATGACTCCTCCTGTTTTTGAACTGAACTGTATAATCGAACTGATAAAAAAACTGGCATATTGTAGAAGACGGGCTGAAGACCACTGGTAAAATTTTATTTTGATGAAATAATCTTGTAAGTGGCTGGCTATCGGTAACAAGAGTGAAATGCTGTCCGTAATTAAATTTGAAAAATGTTGCACCCAAAACATTATAGCTCGGGTTCCCCCGATATAACTGGCTGTAAATGGTTTCTGTGTTTGTTACAGATCTTTGATGCAAAAGCTATTGGTTTCTCTTTATTGCCAACCATATGATTAAGAACTGCAGCAATGCCCTAGAACTTGCATCACAAGCGAAAATAATTGGTAATTCTCGATCAAACGTCACAAGAACCTTACCACTTGCTATTCTCTTTTTAGAATTAGAAATGCATTTTCATACACTGGAGTGTACTTGAAATAATGGTTCTATTTAAAATTTTCTTTAATGGTGTGATTTTAGTTGCTACATCATATATAAAACAAGAATAGTAAGTTGTTAACCCCAAAAATTTGTGAACTTCGTCAATGTTTTTAGGTCTGTACATTTTTAAAACTGCTTCTAGGTTTTTAGGTGATTTTAAAATTTTATTATTCTGGACAACATATCCTAAATATTCGATTTTCTGGACTAGAAATGTGCATTTATCGTTGTTTTACCACTTGCTATTGTCTTTTTAGATTTAGAAATGCATTTTCACACACTGAAGTGTACTTGAAATAATGGTTCTTTTTAAAATTTTCCTTAATGGTGCGATTTTAGTTGCTACATCATATATAAAACAAGAATAGTAAGTTGTTAACCCCAAAAATTTGCGAACTTCATCAATGTTTTTAGGTCTGTACATTTTTAAAACTGCTTCTAGGTTTTTAGGTGATTTTGAAATTTTATTATTCTCGACAACATATCCTAAATATTTGATTTTCTGGACTAGAAATGTGCATTTATCGTTTACATGTAAATAATTTTCTTGAAGTCTAGACAAACACGCTTTAAGATTGTTTAAACATTTATCTTTTATAGTGCCATGTACATTGATGTCACTGAAATTTGGTTCTGTGTTTGTTAAACCCTGAAGAACCTTGTTTAGCATGCGTTTGAATTCTCCTGGTGCAGTCTTTATACCAAAATTCAACCTCTTCATGGGGTATACGCCTCGATATGCTGTAATTGTTTAAATTTCACTGTTGAATTTGTACGCGGGAATGTGTAAGTATGGTTTATAAATGTCTAATTTGCAGAAGTAATTTGAATTTCTTAGAGTGTGCAAAGTATCTGGTATCATACGAATTGGATATTTAAAATTTACTAAACATATGTTAACTCCTTTTTTGTCATCGACACAAAATCTTATGGTACCATCTGCTTTAGGTATTACTACCAGAGGAAATCCCCTCCGTTAACCAGCCACTTACAAGAATATTTTTTCCATGAAAATAAAAATTTATAAGCTATGTCTTCAACCCATCTTCTAAAATATGCAAGTTTTTTTATTACAGTTTGATTATACAGTTCAGTTCAAAAAGTGGAAGCATTATGAGAATGTTGATTGCTTTTCTAGAGCAACAAGCCAGTTACCAACACTGTGAGATACCGTAGAGATGCAGCAGCAGTCGCCAGATATGGGGACTGATTGGCCTGTTCCAAAGGATGCAATGTTGTCTGAAACTGGTCTACGAATCGGACGTTCGGAGCACAGTGATTGACCACCAACGTGGTTAAATGATTTTTGGTGTTATTGACATTCTTGGTATATGATCTTGTTTATGAGGGGGTAGACTGTGTGAACGATGAAATGATCATAGATAAGATTGTCCCAGTTACCATAGTAATAAGTGAGTGATAAACAAATATGTCAATGAAGGGGATATAGTTTTTTGTATTATTATTCAAGTAATATAAATATTATATCTATCCTATCTATTCTAATTCATTGATTAACAATCAGGATAGAGATTTTAGAAGTGATGTGATGTAGAATTTGCATGTCCTTTTTTTTGTCAAATTTATCGTTTTCTGTAAGTTATGGCCGAAAGCTGATGGGTTGGGCCTGTTGATGTGTTCCTCTGTTCTGGCCTTGAGAGTTCTGAATTTTCTGCCTGTATATGTCATGTTACATTGAGAACAGCTTAGTTTGTATACTCCTCTTTTTGATATGTCCGAGATGGTGTAGTTTAGTATGAGTTTAGGTTTGCGTTAGATTAATGGGTTAATTTATGTTGGGGGTGAATTTTTTAAAGGATTATTGTATGGTCCTGTTGAGGTTGCTGTTAATGAATGGTATGCTGATGAATTTTTGGTTCCTTTCTTGCTTGTTATTAGTGTATGCTTCTTATTTTAGTTTTTTTAGTCTGTGGTTTTTGATGATGGATTCGATGATTTTGGGGTTCTATTCATTTCTTTGTGGGTATGAATTTTAGAATTTCTTCTTCGAGCAAGTGTTGTTTGTCCATTGGAGTGTTGATTAATCTGTTAGCGTAACTGTTGAATGCTGCCATTTTGTGTTCGATATGGTGGGATGATGTTTTATGTAGGGTGCAATCTGGTGTTGCTTTTCTGTACATACTGAATTTAAAGTTATTATGGTTTGTCTCGATTTTGAAGTCTAGGTAGTTGATGGAGTTATTTTGTTCATGTTGCGTCATCAGTCAGAGCTCTGAATAATTAAACAATATTAGTAGAAGATTTTATTAATAATAGTTACAATAAACGTGTGAACTACAATAATACTGATGAATTGACATTGAACATGTCAGCAACCACTTGTGCCTCTCAACCCATACCACTACAAGTGTTGCTCACTACTAACTTATTATCTTCCCCCCTTATACTTACACAAGCCTAATAATAAAATGTAGCTAAATTTTTGTTGTTGTAGCTGTGTTTGGTTGTGGGTTTGCTTTTGAGGTTCCTTAGTTTGGTTCATGGCTTCATTGGCATTATGTAAGTAATTGTCTAAAATTATGGGGTGGTGGATAAGACTAGTTGACCATAGCTATTTTGTTTCATGTTTAATATTGCTAAACTTGCATGGTGTTTTCCTAATTCTTGTTGCATGATTGTTCTTTCTAGTTCTTTTAGTTCGTGTGTGACAATATTTGTAGTTTTGGCGTGATCCAACTTTGGAGTAAGGATGTTCTTGATACATTGATGGAAGAACTATATGTATATTTTATTAGTGGCTCTTTTCATGATCAGCTTCTTGTAACTTGAGAAAGTGGCCATATTTTTATTCATAGAAATGATATGCATGACTTTGACTAACCTCGTTAATTTTAATTAAACAAATGTTACAATAATTTCACTTGTCATTTGTATAATAATAGTTTAATAATATTGTAGCTTTACACTGAAGATGATTAATACTTAGATTAATCAAAATTGCTCAGCAAAAATATATTTAACATAAGCTGCAGGAATAAACATCTTAATACAACTATTATATATCTATATGCACATGATAATTCTCCTCTAATTTAAAAAAGTAATGGGGAACAAATTGATTTTATTGCATTGTGTGCAACGAGGAAATATCGGGTTTTACTAGTTATTATTGCATTATCCACCAGAAGAAATTGTGTTCAAAAATTACTAAAGTCCGATGATATATTGCAAACTGTGTTTAAAATCGTCCATTCAATTTGTACATGCAACCCACAGAAAACAATTTCGAACACTTTTGAAAAACCTAGGAGAGTGTGGAGATTTCTTGTTGCACACAGACATAAGACATCTAAGACACAGTGGCTTCTTAAAAGGTTTCATATTTTGGTTACCACAAATAAAAGATTTTCTTAAAATGGACAACATATTGCTGAAGTGGAAGATGAGAAATGGCTCAAGAAGCTAGATTTTCTCTGCAATATCAGTGGAAAAATTAATAACTTGAATCTAAACTTACAAGGAAAAGATAAATGTTTAATAGACATAATTAGTGCGAATAAGACTTTTAAAAAATGAATAAAATTCCAATTAAGAAAACATGAATTCAGGGACTTCGAAAACATGAAGGGGTACACCCTAACTCAAACCGAGACTCTGAACATTTTGCCGAACGTTTAAATGTTTTGTTTGCGATTTGAAAGAAGATTTGCTGACTTAAGTGGTTTGGAGAAATACTTAATTCATAAATTGTCTTTACATATAAAATCATTCTTTGTGATTCTGGTTTTCGACTATGAACGTCATAGAAACTAAGCTCGTATAAGTCACAACATGAAAAACATGTCGCAAATATGCAGTGCTAAGTATCAACTCAGCAAAGTAATAAATAGAATTGTTTTGGCAATTGTGAACAAATCTGGTAGATAAGGACAATTTTTATAATTTCTAAGACATGAAAACCTTATTCATTTTTAGTAAGCGGCTACTCTTTTGTGTTAATATTAAGTATTCTTAGAACAATACATAATTTATTAGTTTTTCATGTCGCATATACTAAATGCTTAATCACCTACTTGTTCTTTAATTTTATACTGGCATCAGACCATTCCAGATTTTTTATATGTGTAGTAGACCACCGTTCCCAAAAGTTTGACCACTCCTGCCATAGCGGCTTGGCATCTGAAGCTCTAGAGAACTGAATATTAGCAACATAATTCTCATATGGTGAAAAGATCTGCACTTTACCAAAGTTCTCACTTGATAGAGTATTGTATCTTTTCATATGTTTAAATACTTTAACTGAATATTTTTGATAAGTTCAGATAAGTACCGATTTTGAACAGAAATGCACAGGTTGTTCAATGTAGAATTACCCAACATAGGTTCTTTGGTTAACTAATACTTTACAAATTATGGTTAAATTAAGAAATAAGACTTCGCAAAATTTTATGTTTTACATTTGATAGCAAATTGGAATTACTATGAAAAGTTAAGATATACGACAACGATGATGATGAAATTATGTTTGAAGACCCAGTCTTCATTATTTTTCAAGTCCTTTTGATTATATGTTCAGCTTGAGACAATTGATTCTTAGAAAAGTTTAAATACATCCAGATAATATCTGCATGTTTGATGTTTGCAATTTTCTACTGATGTTGCTATATCAGATAAATAACTAATAAATAAAGTAGGTCCATGATTGAGGCTTGTGAGTATATGTTATAGATATCCATTACGAAAAAATATTGTCAATTTAAATTTTTTGTCCTGTTAAGACATGAGTGTATTAATGCAGCCAAAATATCCTAATTTTGTATGTAAAAGCTTATGGTTAATACTATCAAAAGCTTTGGAAAAATCCAGCAACACTAAAGCTATAGTCGGGGTCAGTTAGGCTGGCATATGATTTCTCATGTTAAATTGTCTGGATTAATACACAGTGAACATTTTCTAGCATTCTACATTAGTTCATGTGGTCACTGTTGACAGATGATATACAAATTGTTACATTGCCATTATAAATAATTTTTAATTCCTATGAATTGTCAGAAACAATTTATTGGATACACAAATCAACGAAGACACTTTAAGATGATTTTAATTATTTTGATAATGCTATCTCTGCCTGCAACGATTACGTACTGTTAAAAGGTTATTCTTACGATTATCGTGAAAATGATAATTTAAGGCATGTATGTTGCAGGTTTTTTCCCATAAATTAAGCCTAAATATACATAACCACGTACAATATTGAAAACACTTATTTATTATTTAATCAATTTAATAGTTAAACTAACAGAATTACTGTATTATTTTATTGTGTTTTGGTGTAGGTACTATTAATGACCAAAATTTTAAAACAAAATTTTATACCAATAGATAGAGGTTATGTAACTAGAATAGCACTTAAACAGTTAAAAACGTAGACCTGGCATGTGTTCTATTCTGTAAAGCCATCACTTTGGCCGTGGACATAATTTGTGGGACAAGCATTAACGTGCTCCATTGTGTTTCTATTAGCAACAGGTGGTTTTCTTCTGTTAAAATTAGTAAACAAGCTCTTAATACCCAAAGCATTAAATTCTGTCTTGTACGCAATAAATTGTATGTAATATAAAATATACAAATAAAGTTCTAAGCTCATCGCAATTACTGATTATGGAATAGGACATTCTAGTCAACTTGCTGGGCATTCTGTCCACATTGGTATAGCTATTACTATGTGATGTAATCTTATTTTTTTAGGAACATATTGCTGTCATCTTGATTTATCGAATCAGATGATTCCCTCCACATCAAACTCAAATGTGATTTTTATACTCTTGGAATATAGACTTTCGTATGTTTTCTAAAATGGTTATTACAGATCCTGGTGATGTAACAAGTTGCTGTTTTGCATAATTCTAATTTCACTCTGCTATTTTATAAATGTGTATAACATCTGGAGTGGCATATTTTAAGGCATTTTTTTGGCTATAGTTTTTTCAGTACAACGAGTTTTGGATTGGACGTCTTCATTTCAATCATCTTGCAATCGCACCTAAGTTTTCTTTGAAGTTTTTTAACTAAAAGCCAACAATATATTCTGAAATATCGCCTACGCAATCTGATAAATTTTCTGAATATTTTCTGAAATTGATGGAATACTATAGGGTACGATTTACAAGCTGCATTGTACTTATTAAAACATATGTGTATATTAGGAACAATGACCTGAATAAAAGAAGTACATGTAATGGTTGCTGTTCCAGTAATTAATGTTTATCGATTACATTACATAATTATAAATGTTATGCATAACACTTAAAGTGACCATACGTTATTATTCAAAAATACAAATCAAAATTCATATTTCTTGTTCTCCTCTGTATACGTTTACAAATTGAAAATTTCATGGTTTCAACTTATTTTTCAGAGAATGCCCCAACTTTTTAACAAGAATAAAATTTTCTGATAAATATAATGAACAGTTTTCTTAGATGATGGGTACTTTTTGGAATTCATTGTTGACACATATACATCATACTCTTAGCCATGAAATGTGTAGAAACAATTAAAATTGTTATGTTTATTATTATAACATACCTACCTACATAATAATTCACAATAAACTGTATTTAATATAAAATATAATGGTTGGTTTTAAAAAAATGAAATAGTAAAATGTATTAATTAAGTAAATACTGTTATTGCCGTGTTACTTCCACAATTGACGTCACTTGAATGATGAAATTTTGGATTTACAGCACTACATAATGTGCCGGGTCTATGTTTTTAAGATGGTCTATGGAATAGCTGGTCTAGAACAAGGTTTTGGAGGGCTATATATTAAGAATTTCTCAGTTTTGATCATAACTAAATCATGGCTATTATATACAGTGACGAAAATACTTTAACTTACCTTTCTCCGTTATGTTAAATATATTATATTAACTATATGTGTAAATTATTGCATTGCTCTACAAATATTAATTACTACGGAGAATATAATAAATAACCACAAATTCAAATTTAATTTTATTAAATACAAAAGCATATTGCATGCTATATTATTTCAATCTGAGAGGTCACGAGAGGATCATACAATGACGATCGTGAACTTGTAATAATTGAATTACTGCCAAACAGTTAGAATGTAAGAAAATATAAATACTAAATGCTGGACTTTACTTCTTTTGCATATTTCTCTATTATTCTGAATTTGAACTGCCTTCATAAAAATCATCTTCACTACCTGAATCCCCAAAATCAATAAGGGGCTGCGCCACATCTTTTCTATTTTCCACTAGTCCATCATACATTCTGTGTGGAGAATACATTTTTGCCAATATTTGCAAGTGATTTTTCCAAGTGCTTCATGCCATGTTAATTGTACATGATCATCATTGTATTTTTCATTAAATCTTCTGATTGTTTTATTGTGATGGTCTTTGAAATTACCCCATAATTCAATTGGGCTAAATTGACAGTGGTAGAGAGGAAACCTTAAAACTTTATGGCCGCTTTGTGCTGTAATTTCATTGAGTTGGCATATTTTGGGTTGAGCACTTCCCTTTACTAGTGTCAATAATTCTCTTTTTAACAGTGAAGTGGTGAAAGAGATGTTATGTCGATGCAATAATTAATTAGCTCCTTGTTTGAAGAAGTGTTTGGTATTTTGGCACTTGTTTTGTACTAGTATATATTCTGCTCTTTAATTCAAACGTGTATAACTGCATAGAACTCGTTTGAGAAAAAACCAATATTACTGTTATGGGTTATGCCATCACTGTTTAATATGAATCGGAGTGGGTTACATAAAATATGCAGATAAAATTTTTTATGACAACCTTTAAGGTTAAATTATTAACTGTTTAAGATGTGATTTGATAGATACATTCTTTTGAGTTACAAACTGTTACTGTTGAAAAAACATAGCTGACGTTGCTTTAATAAATATCTTGCAATTTTTACTAGCCAAATTTTTATTAAACAAATGAATATACAGGGTACTATCTTATATTTATTTATAAATTTTCAAAGATACAGAAATAGGTTTTAATTTTCCACATCATCATCGTCTGATAAATTCATATTCTACCCTTCATTCTTTATTGCAAGATTTGTCCAAAAGTCTAATTTAGTAGGAGGCATACTCTGGATCCATTTTTGCAACAATTGTCTGTATTTTTTCAGCTGATAAACATCATTGTTTCAATTTCTGGTAGGTTTTGAAATACCAAGTTTCTGTGGCCTTTAAACAATTGAGAATATTCCCTATTCAATCGGAACTAGTCTTGTACTCTAGCATTCTAAGCCCTTGTGTAAACTTAACTCCTATCATCTAGCATCGGAAAATCAAATATAGTGTGTACTTGGGAGGTAATGTGGTGGTTTTGGGTTGCCTTCCACATCGCATTAGTGTGCTATGACGGTAATTCTATAATGGTAATTACCTGATCGTTTAAATGTATATAATTTTATAATACTAATGTTAACACTTCTGAACAATATCACAAGGTATCACCTTAAGCTAATGAAAGAGATCAACTTGGTGTACTTACCCCTGGCCAGTGCTAGCTGTATTACCTAATGGTTCCTAGTCCAAAGGCGAGAGCAGGTGAGACATCTGGTTCAGCAAGGGTTCATCGGCAAACTGTAACTATTAATATCAGGAAATAAGACACACGCGAAGTAACCCAAATAATCATCTATTCACTTGTTCCAACTGATCCAATATTACTTCATTCTTTTTTTTTCTTATTCAAGGCTAATTGGCAATACTCTAATGTGATCCAAATGCATGCAGCTGGTTCAACATATGCTAAATTTTAAACAAATAAGTACACATGTAACACAAATGGCGGACAATAGATAATCAACACAAATATTCTCTTTTTTTGAAGGAACGACACTCAACCTTGGAAAAGGTACCATTAGCATCTTATCCCACAGGTATAACCCTGGTCGTTGATCTAATACCTCGAGTTGTCTCGGGAACATAGGAAGGTGGAGAAACAAGAAGTGATATTCATTTTCATCGTCATACTCTTTCCTAGATCCAACCTCTCGAATGGAATCCAATTCCCAACAGTCAACGCACAAGATGATACTAAAGGGTGTATCGTGTGTTGTAAGTAACGCATCCAAAAGTGTAAAAATTCAAAACAAAGATCCTCCAAAATAACGTGACATAAAGTGTGAAAGATCGATTAAAATTCAAATACGTTGAGATAAAGTACAGGTCAAAATGTACTAATACAAAACTAACGAAACAATACCAAAAAAAAAGGGTACAGTGCTTGCACGTGTAGACCAAAGTGAATAACAATTTCCAGCACACTGTTGATAAACCGAATATAACAATCGGTATAATGGATTTTCTGAAACAAATCCCAACTACTAAGCTGGTTAAGTATAACATTCAAAATACTCTGTTGTTTTCAATTATAAAAGACTTTAATCTACAAAAACTGAATGATAGATAATCAACTACATAGGCGTGCAGAACTTAACAAAGTAACGCTCAAAGATCTGTAAATATGGTTTTAAGAATCACACAAGCATGTGCCCTTAGAAAACAATATATATATCAATGAAGAATTTAATGGAATAAACCTCAAAAGACTAAACAAATATATAAATCTATTTGAAAATGTAAGTAACTTTGTGAAACAGTACGTCCCTGTTAAGAATATTCAAATGATGAGACAGGAACACAACTGCGCATGTTTGGCTGTCTGATAAATCGACATAAACCTTTACTAATATCAAAACATTCTTTGAAATTGAATTACTATAGACGTAAACAATAATTGGATAATTAAGAAGCTTAGAATTAATTCAAAATTATACCTATTCTAAATCGTGAGTATATAATTAAACCATTCAACACTTAATCACTGAAATCTTTCTAGATCTTCCAATGCCTTTCAAAATTACAAACAATTCACAATTTTATACATCGAAACACGAACATATATTTGTACAATAGAAACAACGCTTGGATAACAACTTTAAGAATTTAAACTATTTAATTATAACGAAAACCTTCTACGAAGAATTTCTGTAACCAACATATTTGTCAATGTTAGCACATCTGTACAATTTAGAAGAGAAAGTATATCCTTTTAATGATTAGTAAAATATTTACAAAACAATCTTATTAAGAATTAACTATTAAATAAATGAAATAATGATCTCTACCCAAATGTAATATTTATTAATGAATGTAAACCTACATTACATTTGATTTTCCAATGCTCCACCCGAAGGTACTACATTGGTCTGGAAGCGTGTTTTTTTTTACCTGGAAAATTTGGAATTTTGCCGAACCCTTGCTGTTCTAAGTAAGGTAGGGATCTTTAACGTGCGTGACAACACTCACACACGGGACCTCCATTTTACCTCTCATCCGAACGAGGGTGTATTTTTGTGAAAAATGCTCGCCTAACATTTTTCAAGCGGACCGTGTCGGGATTCGAACCCGGGACCTTGGGCGTAGTAGTCACACACATACCACTGCGCCACGGAGCCGCCTCAATGTAAACCTACACCTTAAAGATTATAGGCAACCATACTATCATCCCAAAATACTATTTACATATACTAGCTTAGTGACAGCATAACATGCGAAAACGGGCTGTCACAGTGCCTTAGAATGTCATACTGACCTTTATGGTTTCTGCCACTCTAATTACTAAAAAAGCTGCTGCTCTCTTTCGGACACCTATTGTAGTCTAATTCTTGGCTAAGGATCCCACTAATTTGATTAAACATATTGTTCAGTGCTTTAGCTCATTGAAACATGTGAGTCATTCTACCCATTTTAGTATTCTACAACTTCTTCAAGGTGCAGGTCCATTATGAACGAGAAACTTTGTACATCCAAATAATATAGCTCGTATTTTTCAATTTGGGCATAGTTTCATTGTGTATTATTAAGGGTTGCTGAGGCATATGCAATAGGATGTCGACTTTGAGCAATAACTACACCTAAGACATCTTTTGAAGCATCGATTGATAATGTTAAATGTTTATTAAAGTCATAAGAAGTCAAGATTGGAGCATTGCTAATAAGTAACTTAAGTTAATTAAACTCAGATTCATGCTGATCATCTTAATGCTACAACGTATTTTTTAATAAAAGTTGTATTAAGATTTTTTTGTCTGATTATTAACCACACCTAGAAAACATTGAACACCGGTGACACATTTAGGTGTATACATATTGGTTATTGCCCTAATTTTATCATTGTCAGGATGAACGCCATTCAATAAATGCCCTAGATACTTGACTTGTTCGATATAATTTAGACCTTCTTTTATTAAACTGTAAACCAATTTTGTGAGCTCTTGGTAAAACATTTTTCAATCTAATGTCATGTTCCTCTTTAGTTTTATCATATATTAAAAAATCGTCCATCATAATTTGAATACCGACTATATCAAAAAAAATTATTAAACATTTCATTAATAAGAATTTCTGGAGCGACAATACCAAAATCTAATGTGAAACATGGGTACCAAACTTCAAGCGTAATAAATCTACAGATTTTGATGATTCTTCGTCCAGCTTCAGCATCCAAAACCTAGAATTGGCATCCAAAACTAAATAATAAATTATCATTTAAAGTATAAGTATAAAAAATTTATCCTTTTGCAAGAAGCCGTATTACAGTGGAATGTCTCTGTAACAGACATATATGGCACCAAAAATTTTGTCTGCTTTATAGAACTCGACAAAATATTTTTATTTAAAGTATGTATGTAGTACATTATAAACACAAAGAAATTCGAATTAAATTAATACATACTTAAATACGTACATATACTGTTATATGCCAAAATTGGCAATATACATGTCTTAGGTTTAGTTATAATTTGTAAATAAATTCCCGCGGATATTTTTAAATTAAAAAATGTTCATTTTCGTCGTCCGCGAGTTGCGCCTGCGCAGAGAGAATGGTGGAGTGTGTGCAGGTGCGGGTAGTGTTGAAAGCGGCCATTAAGCCACGAGATCTCAAGCCAAGCACATGTATCTGTATTGGTGTGTCTTTTTCTCTTTTTAGGCATGTAGGTTCCTGTATCGTACCTTCTGTCGTTCCTTTACCTGGTGTTCCTAACAAACTGTTACGAGGGGAAAAGTGTTTTAGGACGGATTGGCAATTTGAAATTCAGCAATGGCGTAATCTACCCACAAAACATGGACCTTGAGATTTAGCTACGAAATACCGTACGAGTAACCTGTTTTACTTATAGTGTGTAGGCAATCTGACTTTGAATGTGCAGGAAAATTTGACTATTGCGCAAAATAAAAAAGGTGGTGATACGTGTTATAGGAATTACGCGGCTTTAACAATTGCGCAATAGTATAACCAATGTCCATAATAGTATAGCTAGTGACCAGTTTACAACAATACATAAATCTGCTTAGGTGCAATTTATAGTTTGTGATTTGAAATTGTGTTCTTCTAATAAGATTTGAAGCAAAGAAACCATTCAAAAAGATTTTGTCATCAGTTTTATTAAGAAAAGATTTTAACCCTTCCGTTTGTTCATAAGCATCACCACTGTTTTTAATTTTACAGTCAATTTTCATATATTCGACCTCGTCTTCATTCTCGCTTACGACATTGTCATTTTTTTTTATTTACTGATACAATATCCCTTACTATAGCATCGATATGTGTCAGGTATGTTTTACATTCACGGCTTCATCAACACAGGCAAATGATACTATGTCTACTTCTTTTTTATTGTGGAAGAGCTAACTTTCTGCCAAGCAGTATCAATCCATGTGATGGCTTCTAAAACGGTAATGTTCATCTGTCTTTATTGCTAATTGATGAAAGTTTATTTTATCATTAACAGCTGTCTGTAGAACACTTTAAAATTTCGAATAATACTCTGTCCAAAGGCTGACAAACAGAAGTGACACTTTGTGGAACGAAGATTAATTTAATATTGTCTAATTTTGCACTTTTGCTGGCCTAATTTTCGCACAAACTTTGTTTTTCGTTCCATAAAAATTTCACTCGTGATCCATTCTTATTCAGTAGCACGTCAATACCCAGAAATATTTTCAACATTAATATTTTTAAAATTTTGAGGTTTTGTTGACTTTCTGATAACCAAAGGTTTTCTTTACCACCAGCCATACTAACGCGGTCCTAACAGTTAATCTTTCTTTATAAATTTTATCCCCACTAATTTTTCATTTGTCAAACTAAGGGTTTTATTAGGTAACGCTCTGAAAAATAGACCAGTTTTGTCTAAGTTGAAAATATCGTTGTCCTTGTATTTGCTTATTAAGGACGATAACATGTCATGCGACGATGTTACGACATTATTATCCATGTTGCAAGATTCTTCAGACACAGACTTGCACGAAATATTATGACAATTCTGGTATTCTTTACACTATCCATCCTCTTGACTCTTTAAAATCATTGCACCCCAACTCATCGACAGCTTCTTTAGCTTTCTCTTGTAAAATTGGGCCAGAAATGGGTAGGTTTCTACTGTGAGCTTTTGAAAAACAGTTAAAAACAACCACATCCACTGCAATACCCATCCTTTTTGGAAAATTACATTTTCTAATTTTATTGCAGTGTTTATGAAATAAATCGAGCAGTTTATTTTTAATTTTTATAGCGTTACAAATTTGTGTTTTTCCTACACCAAATTGCTTCCCTAGACATGCACAAGCATTCAATAATGTTAATTTTTCTTTTAATGTTAAGTGGCGTCCTTTTACTTTTTGCAGCCGTAACCGTTTACAAGTTTGAGCACTAACATCAACTGATAATGATGAACAAAGAATTTTTATATAATGTAACAAATTGTAAAAAAAATTGTTTTTATTTACTTGCTTCAGCACATCATTGTAGTAATTAAAAGCATTTGAAAGGTGGAGTATTAGTTACATTGCAATCAAGGCTAGGTACTAAATAAGATAAACATAGCCGCAAAATAAAGATTCGAAATAAAATTATTTGGCGCAATTTAATTAACAACTAACTTTGTAGGTAGATATTGTGAGAAAGAAATGTCCATTATAGATGTATTATATTTGACGTTTTCGGTGTTCGTGCCTGTTGAACAGAAGTATAGAAAATGATAAATGTATATAATGTAATCGGGATTATATAATAATGTCCTATTAAGAGAAATGTCTGCTTTGTAGAGGTGTCCATTAAGACAGGTTTTACAGGATTAAAGATGTAGAAGGGCGAAAAATAAAAATTGATTCTATTCAGATTGTTAAGATGATGTAATAAAAAAGTAGTTATCTAGTTATCGTGGTAGTTATGCGGAAAGGAGCAATAACCTGTATCACGTGCGGTTGTCAGCAATTTGAACAAGACTAATAAAAATACAGTGCATTTTTGTTTCAATTTGCGTTAAAATTTGCACCCTGCCTTGTTTATCTTTTGATCGAATGTTTTTTCGGTATTATGGGGGCAATAATTTGATAAATTAAAAATAAAATGTAATGTGTTTTGCATTGCTAGAAACCTTATAAAAAGAGGTTATTTTTTTGAGAAATTTAACTATTACTGCAAGAAGTCGAGTTATTAAGAAAATAACTAAACAAAATCGTATCTCTTAAACAAAGCGAGATAGGACGGGAGCAGTTAAGAATTTTTGATGCCAGTCAGGTGTACATCATCTAGTTCATTTTTGCACAAATGTTACCATTCATCATGTATTGAGTTAGTTTCTGTATGGGAATTTTACTGGTTAAATCATCGGTAATTTTAATGCTTTCCTTTTATAATAATTTTTTATTGGAACAACCTTATCACTATAATGTGTCGACCTGATAATAATATCATTGGTAAATTCATATATTGTTTTAAATTCCCAAGATATGATATTACATCTTGAATATTGATGTAGATTTTCCAATTTATTTTGAGCATTGTGTTAGTACAAATCAGCGGTTCGTTTTGTAGTTCCAAGGTTGTTTTTTTCTACATCAAATATTTTATTTTCCATAATATTGAAAAAAATTTTAAAATTTACCTCTTTAATTTTAATGACAGATTTGATAAAGAAACAAGTAAAGATTTTTTTTAAGGAATTGTATATAATATACTGCATGTCTTGTATTTGTAACCTACTTTATGATATGATTCTTTTTTATAAATCAGTTTATCAGGTAATTATTGCCTAATTTTAATGTGCTGGTTTTCAAAATTCTTAAATGAAGCGGTAGTAATCGATAGTCTGTTTACACTTGCAGTACAAAGTTAAGTAGGATGTATTGTTAAAGTATACTTTAAGCATAGCATACTAACATATGTTCGTTTAGCGATGGCCATATTCAGAGATGTATATATGAAAATTAACCAACAAAAACTAAATTATAAAAATTAAATTAATATACTTTGTATTTTATATATTTTAGCTGTGAAGATTACCTTCAAAATCCCCTACAACCGTTATCTGAAAATTTGGAGACCATGGTATATGAAGTATTTGAAAAGGACCAGGTTAAGTATGTAGAGTACCAAAAAGCAATTCAAGCAGCACTGGAAGACTTACCGCCACAAATAGAGCTTCCAGTAGTTATGGTAGTGGGAGCTGGAAGAGGCCCCCTTGTGCAAGCTGCTTTAAATGCTTCCATTTTGGTTAAGAAAAAGATAAAATTATATGCTATTGAAAAGAATCCATATGCTATTAATACATTAATGGACCGTGTTAAGTGGGAATGGAAAGAACAGGTTATTTTAGTAAATGAAGATATGAGAACATATGATGCCCCAGAGAAGGCTGATATTATTGTTTCTGAACTGTTAGGTAAAGTATTTATTTGTATTTTTATGTTCTAAATTTTCGCATTTATTTCAATGCTTGATGACTGGCACAACTATAGCAGTGCAAATCTGATAGAACTAAACAAAATACAAGTTATAAAATACTTACAATGAGGTTGATGTACGTTAGCAAAGTCGAAAATATGAAAGGCCACCAGAATTGAAATAATTTACACTCACATGCATACAGATTGACATCACACACGTGCTCACTCATTTTGATTCGTACACATACAAACATTATACATATAATATCATCTGGATATACATATAAGAAAAATCTCCAAAATTCCGGAAGTTATAAACAAAACCAAAAGTAGTTTTTCTCCTAATGCAGTTAATAAATATTTTACATCAATTTTTTCAATAGCAAATATTGCGAAATCTTTCCTTTTTAAATTGTGTACTCGTATAATAGATGTCATTAGAATAGGACCTGTACATAAGTCATAATCTTATTAAATTCTTCATAATAAAATACTCTAACAATAAATAAGTTATCCTTGTCACATCTGAAAATAAAATGCACTATCTATAAAAAATTTAATTATTACATAAAAGTCCAAGGTTGAACATCCGTACTTTAACGGACAAAACAAATTATGTGAAAGTTTTTGATTAACTACCTGTCTCGTAGCTTGAAATAACCTTGTGATAAAGCAAGTTGTGATATAATGAATTCCCATTACACCATCCTATTAGTATCCTTCAAAATTTCATTCATTAATATAAACATATATCCATACCAATCATTGTGTCGCAATTTGTTTTCTTGTTTTCACATTAGCTCCTTCATTTGCAGCATTCTCTGATCCTGCAAACTTCATCGACTGCGTGAGGTTCTTGATTATGGGTCCTCTTGTGATTAATTAGTCCATTTGATCCTATTATTGTTACCAGATTTTTCAGTGAAATTGTCATATACCTTTGTTTTGACCACTCATATTTTAGTTTGATAACAAAAGTTTTTAGTTTCTTGTTAGATAAGACTTTATACATATTTGCAAAAAATAAATAATTTTCATGCATATCATTTAATTCGGAGGTGAATCATTTTACATCAAGTTTGGGTGAAATAGAATTTAATTTACAAGTTTTTTTAGGAATATTTACTTCAATGGCAAGAAGAAGTTGTCAAGGCAAATGGCACACTTGTCGTTGATGCATAGTTCAATGTTGTCAATAGAACTTCATTCACAACGTTGAAGGTAATTATGGAAGTAAAATTTGCCAAAAGATTAAAAGTTGGTAGAACTTGCAAAGAATGGGTCTTGTTTGTTTTCTGAGGAAAGACATATTGAGTCATGAGCCCTAAATGGTGAGATAGACCAGTATTTATAACACTACACTGTAAGTTTGTAATGTTGGTAAAGATATTATCTAAATAGTGGTGCTTGGGTGTTGCACTCATATTTTTGGGCCAAAAACCATAAGTTGAGAAAAAGTTAATCAATTGTCGAACTCGTTAATCATTTGTTCCAAAATATACATTAAAATCACTACACAATCAGGTTTGCATAAATTAGGTTGCCGAGTAATTTGAAAACATTATAAAAAGTTTCACAGAAGATTTTGATAGATCCACAGTTAAGCAAGCGACGTATAAGTTCACCATGCATTTCAGCTGAAAATAGTGTACTTCATCCAAGTTAATTGATTTACCAATGAGTTGCTCATGTACAAGCCACACCATGCCGAGTGGTTTTGTCTAACAAAGGACGATAATGCGCGTAAGCTTTTAATATATCACAGTTAACGTTACCTGATAATGAAACGCCTCTAGATCCAATATCTTATGTTCAAACAGATGAGGTTAAGAACCAAGTTTCTAACGCATCCATAGTTAGCCCCCCCCCTGAAGCTGTTAGGTCAGGAATTAACTGAAATTTGAATTGCTCATTCGCTTACTTCTAAAGGGGTTCACAATAATATTATTATCCCAAATATTTTGGTCTAAAACTTTGTGGATATAGTCTTTGATAATAGCTAGCTTAAAAGATTTATATGTATTATAGAGTTCCTCACACGGCAGAACATGCACAGAATTGTTTTCCACGAAGATATAATTAATGTCCTTGGATGAAAATATTGGATTTACTCTTGATATAAAAATAACTGAAGGTCGAAAAATGCTTTGTGTTGCTGATTCGGAATTATTACCCTATATGAGCAAATTTCTCATCTTCTTTGCTATAGCTGTAGAACTTTGATCGCCTGTAACTTTAGCTTTAGAAACAGCATCAGAGTTAATTCCTGATTTCAAATTTAGTGGTTGAACTCCTATTACCATTAGAATTCATATCTAGTATGAAATACCTATATCCTTTTTCGCTTAATTTGTACTGGATTTTAAGCCTTTAATAGATCAGTGTCAACGTCTACCGTCAACCTGACTTTAGTCTATCACTTGTCACAAAGTTATCCTCCCTTTTAAAGTTTACTTGTCCACGGCTTTCAATACTTTTTAATCTCAGGATTCTTTACGAATCTACAAGGTCCACGCGTCTACTGCGTCGAGGGTTCGGTACCATAGTAAAGACCCAATTAGCAAATTACGTGATTTATGCTATGGGATCAATATCTCTGTGAAATTAATAAATTGATGTGTCCTGAATGCATAACTTTGACAAATACCCGTTGACAATTATAATGTTAATTTTTAAAATGTCCATATTCAACCCTGTGAACTCGGCATGATCATTTAAAATACAACATAGGTACCACAAGTCTACAAATTTACCAAAAAATCCTTCTCTCTATATCCACCTTTACAAATACTTCTTAACAAAAAATATACAGCCCTAGGTACATCCAGCTGAAGGACTGGTTTGATAAAATTTCCAATCTAAGTACTTGCTGTTACCTATGCTCAAGATCGCTACACCGTATTCACATAAGGTCCAAACTTTTTCCTATTATTGAAATATCCCTCAGTGACTCGTGCATGTATGTACAAGCTCTCTGATGTCATATCTAGCACACTAGATTAATTAATTGGGTCATTAATTTATGTGGAGCATGTTCTAGCGAAGTGTGTGTCATTATTATGCATGTTTTGATCACAAACTGCAGATGTTATTGAACTTTAGTTATAGATTTTGTTCATAATCTGATTTCAGGTTAAAGTCATTTTCTGCTAAATTTTAGTTATAGGTCCTTGACCATGTTTCTGTACAACAGTATTGGATTCAGGTATTGTAACCATATTCTCAGATGATGTAGTTGGTTTACAATCAGCAACACTTGGAACATCATACATTGTGTCGTTAATAGGACGCCTTTTATTTGGTTGAGACAATACAAATTTGTATGGTATTTTCATGTAATAATGCTATTTCATGTTATAATGAATCAATAAGTTGATTTTGGGAAATGAAGTATCCATATTTACTTTATGTTTGTTATATAATTTTGTAATAGAGTCGATTATTGAGCAGATGGTTAACTCTGGATTAATAGAATTAACAGAAACATCGCACGTGAATTTTAATACTCTTTTACGTAAGTCAATGCATTACACTTTCATATCGGTGATACCTGTATGGTATAAATACACATACTGGTTACAACCATCACAATTAAACATACATTTATTAATTACATCATTCGGTGGTGATACAGAGGCATATATAATACAAATAGCACTCAGATTAGTGTTTTCTATCACTATTACAAATTTTAAAAGAACCGACTTAGTTACGGTAAGAAAAACAACACTTTCTTATAAAAAAATTATCTTTAAATATTATGCAAATAATAATAAGAAAACTGACAGTATTTCAGAGCGACTTTATACATGCAGCCATATTGCACAGTTCTAGAATGCTAGAACGGATAGATATGTTATTATTTGTTTCTCCTCTAGTGGAGGATCAAGTTGTTTCGCGATACTAAATTTCTTTATCACATATAACTCCCGGGTTACTCCTAAATCTTAAGTCATCCTTCGCTCTAAATTGTTATTGTCCCCCCCCAAAAGTGCTTTAAAAATTTATGCTCAAATTCTAAAAATGTTTCTAACTCGTTTTCTATTAAACCAAACCATGTTTCTGCATCCCCTTTTAACATTGATCTTACAAAATTTAGTTTATACTGTTCATTCGATGATCCATGTATGAGTGTTTTAACGTTGTTCAAAAATATCTTTGGGTTTAACTTATCGCCATAAAAATTCGAGTATTGATCTAATGGTATGCTTGGTTGATTTATTTTGATTCTTGAGAATTTTGTACCACATTTCTACTAAAATTTTCAAAGTCCGTTTTCAAACTTCCTAATTCCCTATTGACCATCCTAAATCCTATCTAACAATTTCCCTCAACTCCTTGTACTTTTACGCCTAAACCCCTAATTTTTCTGTTGGTTTTTTTTTCGCATGTTGCTAGATCTGACTTAACTTTTATAATTTCCTCCCTCACATCATCAGTGTTCTCCATAATTTGTACAACTTTATTCTGCACTTTTAGCTTCATTTCTGCAATTGTTTAATTTGTTCGTTTTAAACCCTTGCTTAATGTTTTTATTTCTGAACCTATTTTTCTCCCAATTTAGCCAAATTGTGGCCAAACTCTGCTCTTAATTCTTGCACATTTTCATTAATTTTTATAGTCATATCTTTCATACCGGCTATGTTTTTGTACATTTTATCATTAAGCGCTAACAAAATCGACATCATTCTAGACTCCTGCGTATTTTGCTTTTCCTCGCTGTTACTCTTTTCTAATACTTTCCCTGCAGTTTCAGTCTGTGTATCTTCTAAGAACACACTTTCCTGAGATCGTATCTCCACCCCTTCAGTCCTTACCTGTTTCTAACTTCCTGCATTCTTTTATCCATTTTAATTTTATTATATTTACAATAAATCCTAAAATTCTAATTTCTACCACTTTTTATATTTAAATCTGAGTTTCTGACTTTGTTTTCTGTCTGCCGATAAATTTTTAATAATGTCTATCACCCCTAATCTATACTTCAATTTCTTAAGCTGTATCTTTTGATTTTCTACCCCTAACTATCACCTAAATTCGAGCCTTTTGAGCCCCTCGTTGGGTCGCCGATTTCCTTTGCTACGATATTGCCGTTTGTCAGATATATAACGACCAATTGCTTGCTGATCGCCACCTCTCTGTGCCTTTAAAATAATTTAAATTAACACCATTAATTTTATGTCCCAACTAGCTCATTCATGCCCTGCACAGAGTGAACGACGATATGATAACAGAGAATTTTTACCCACTCCATTCTAACACTCCATATACCTGAACACGACAAGCAAAATTCGTATAATAAGCTAAGAAAATTTACAATTTACAACTCTACGTCCTTTTTAATACCATTTACTATTTACAGAACTTTTGAATCAAAATTAAAATAAATATTCCTATTTAATTTGTTCATTACGAAATTTATAATCTCTTTAAACCTTTTTATAGCAATTAAAGCCAGCAAAAAGAATTGTAATTTACTATGAATGGTTCGTTGAACGTTTAAAGAATTATTCCACTTTTTTAAACGTACTTTTATGTACCAACCAAATTTCTAAATTACATGCATGTTTTAAGTTCATCAAATATTTAAAATAATAAATGTAACGTACTATGAATTGAAAAGATAATTTGACCTGATACTCCTCCTGCTGTAGCTTCTCATTAGAGCTTCTTGACCCAAATCGGTTGTTTGTTCAGTGGTTTCAAGTCGTTGTCACATTGCTTGGCGTGTATCCCAGTACTTCGAACTATTTTCCAGCAACTTGTAGTCGTTTGTCCAATGATTTCAAGTACTAACCTTGTATCTCAAGTATCATACAATTTATTTAGAGTTTTATTCCAGTAATTTAGTGTTGTAGCATCGTAATTTAGTCTTATTTATTTAATTATTTAGTTGGTTGTTTGGTTTAACGCTCAGTTGATTACTCAGTGTCCGTACTTAGAGTCGATTTTAATTTCCCATACTTAGAGTCGATTTATATTTGATTTTAATTTCCCATACTTAGAGCCCTAAATTAATAAATTGTAAAACTTCGTTCAAATTAATTAAATCTAGACTTACATTTTATACCAATGGCAGAGTTTTATACACACGTATTTCAATCGCGCACTTTTACTGTTTTCCACTTGGAATTTTTTTAATTAATATGCCTTTCACTTATAACTTTCAATTTAAATTTACTAAATTGAAATCTACGTAATACGTTTGTTATGACTATTACAGTCCATGCGTCGATTTTGGAATGAATCTTCTTATCTGCTCTGGTCGGTTTTATAGACAATTACGTTCCACGTGCTCGAATTGGTGACCGTTCGCTATCTTGTTATTAGGCCATGGCAGCAAGTGTGGTAATACAAAATTCCAGCTCTTCAAGTTTTGTTTTTAAATGTCCAAAAAAACTTTTTAATAATTTTATATGTGTCAAGTGCTACAGTGTCTTCCATAAAAGCTGTTTGTGCAGAGTGAAAAACAAAAAATTATTAGGTAACAACTTATTTAAGTGTGATAACTGTGTAACTTTGGAAGATGAAAACAACTTAATAAACAATGAATGCGAGGACATTGATAAGGTGAGTGAACTTTGTAAACACATTTTTCACCTACAAGAAGATAATGAGTTAAAAGATAACCACCTGGCTAAATTAAAATTACAGTACACTGAGTTTGTGCAAGAAGCAATATCAAATGAAGAACATTTGCATTTTCTACTAAAAGAAGCTCATGAGAAAATTAAACTATTAGAAAGCATAGTCCAGCATGCAAACACAAGTAAATCAGCAAACTTTGAGTGTGTTGGAACTCAAACTCCTAGTACAGAGATTAACACTGATTCAGGTTTTAGATGTGAACAATCAAACATTTTCTGATGAGTGGTTTGAGATTCTATATGGATATCCTCCTACCTACACAAGCAATAATAAGCATAATAAAGTGGAAAAGTTCTCATGTTGCAGTCCAGATACCGGCATCATATCGCAAGTTGTTAATAATAATAAAAAATCGAAAACAACAAAAAATTTAATATCAGTTAATATTTCTACTGATAGTGATCATGATGCACACGAAACTTTGAAACCTATGAAAATCAATCTCACTGAACATTGTTTAATTTCTAGAAATAATGTTCCATTAATAAATGAAATTACCAATACTAATACGCCTGTTCCTCATTTGCAAAATATAATAAAACAGCCTGTTGTACACAAGATAAAACAAAAAATCTCAGTCTATGGTGATAGTCTAGTAAGAGGTTTTTCGGAAATTTTAAGTTCCTTATTGAACAAGACCAATTATTCGATATATGTGGAATGCAAACCAAATGCAACTATGGACGAGGTCATAAGAAATATACCCAATAACTTAAAATATTATGGGGACAATGATTATGTTATCCTACTAGGGGGTATTAATAACGCTCTCAAAGGAAATAATCTCTCATATGAATGATTATCTATCTTAAAAAATGTTGCTGATAGCACAAATCTTATATGGTTAGCTACACCTTATTGGAACAAGAGGGATATTCTAAATAAATTCATTTATTCCATCAATCAAAAAATATACGCCCATCTTGTTGCATCACAATCGGCATACTTTTTCTTCGAAATAAACAGTATTTTATTATCATTTCACTTCACAACGCATGGTCTACATATGACTAACAGAGGCAAAGAACAACTTATAAAGCGCATAATAGGTGCTACCAACAATTTTAAGACAAAAACATCTTTGTACTCCTGTACACGTAATAACAATCTTATTTATATTACTACTTCTGATAATATATTGAACCATTCAATTCATGAAGAAATTAATAATAATGTGTTTGACAAGTCCTGTGAAAGTTTTTCAGGTATTGATGACGCAGAAATTGTTTGCAATAACCACAGCGACAGCATTCCTTTTTTATAAATGAAAATTCCGCTTATCTAACAATTCTATTGTGTAATATGCGATGTTTACGTGGCAAAGCTGATAATTTACTTCTTCTATTAGACAATTTAAAATTTCCTAGGATTGTATGTATAACAGAACATGGGTTAAAACAACAAGAATACATATGTCTAGACAATTATAAACTCTGCACTATATTTCATAGACAACGACAACAGCATGGCGGCACAGCAATTTACTCAGCTCTGAATTCCGATTTTGAAGACTATTCCACCTTCTATTTTTTGCGTGAAGAAATTAACTTTGAATTTTCTCATATTTTTAGTAGAATAAATAATGTCCATATCATATGTATTTACCGGTCTCCCACTGGAAACATTGACTATTTCTTTGACTCACTTGATTCATTACTGAATGCAGTTACGAATAATGGTGCTGTCATTATTTCAGGTGATTTCAACATCAATTATAACAACTTCAACGATAATAATACAATCAAGCTACAACGTATTTTTAATTTATACAACATGTCGATGCTAGTACATCAGGATACTAGAATTACAAGCAATTCAAGCTCCCGTATAGACTATATAATAACAAATTTAAATCCCTCGTTAACTACCTCGGCTATTACAATAAATAACGATCTCTCAGACCATGAATTTGTCTATTTCAAATCTTCCCTGATTATACCAAGCATTCGAAAGGACTTTTATCTGCGAGCTTTTAGTAAAAAAAATAAAAACATTCTCCGATTTATGTTCCCAGATAGATACTCATTCTACCAGCGGTGACTTAAATATTAGATTTCAAACATTACTCTTAAATATCTCATCAGCATTTGAAACATCTTTTCCTCGTATCAGAAGTAAACAAAAATGTAAAAACTGGTTAACTACAGGCATCAAGATTGCTGCTAGAAATAAAAAAACACTGCATATGCTATGTAAACATTTCCCAAATGAAAACTTCATAAACGCTTATTATCGGCCATATAAAAAGATATTTAAATCCGTTATATCACTAGCTAAGGCTACCTGTATAGCAAACCGTATAAAACTGTCTAAGAACAAACAAAAGGAATCGTGGAAAATAGTAAATGAAATAACGGGAAGGGGTGGCTCCTCAAGCCAAAACATAAAATTGCATCTGTTCAGATGAAAATGTAGCCGAAGTATTAAACAAACATTTTGTAACAGCTGCGTCCAAACTTGTAGCAAACAATAAAACGCCAACATCTACAGCAATAGATTTCCTACAAAAACATGGGCAATCCAATATTCACAATTTCATGTTCTTCCCTACTGATGAGTTTGAACTTATAGAAGTGCTGAAATCTCTCAAAAATAAACACTGTGCAGGTGACGACAACATGCCAGCAAAAGTATTAGTTGAACTACCTATTGATATATTTAAATATCTTTCTGATCTGATTAATGAATCTTTCCAATCGGGCATCTTTCCAGAATGCCTCAAACACGCTATTGTCATTCCGCTACATAAAGGGGGTTCCTTTGAGGTGAACAATTATAGGCCCATTTCATTACTATCAGTGTTCTCTAAGTTGATCGAAACATTAGTAAAAAACAGAATTGTTAACTTTATAGTAAAATTCAAAATTCTTTCATCTGCCCAATTTGGGTTTTGTGCTAATAAATCAACAACAGATGCCTTATATAATTTCTTGAACACCGTGTACTCAGCACTAAATAAAAAACATTCATCGTCTGCTGCACTTTTTGTAGATATTAATAAGGCATTTGAATCTGTTAATCACGACATCCTTTTGTCTAAATTGGACTTTTATGGAGTTCGAGGATTTGCAATCGATTGGTTTAAATCATACTTAGGAAGCAGATCACAATCTGTACGAATTCAAGTTGAACAGACTTCTAGTAAGCAAGTATCACATTTAGGTGTTCCTCAAGGCTCTGTACTGGGCCCTATTTTATTCCTAATTTTTATTAATGATTTTATATATTCAACTTCATATGCAAATTGTACTTTGTTTGCTGTCGATATAAGTATGAATTGGGAATCTTGTTCAATAACAACAATTAAGCAGCATATTTCTGCTGATATTAAATGTATGTTCAACTGGTTCATAATCAACAGACTTCAAATAAATACTAAAAAGACTTGCATGATTACATTCAAAGGATATGATTTGATTGATGGTATTTTAAATGATTTTTCCCTCAATACTGTAACCTCAACTCCATATTTGGGCTTGATTATCAACCACGGTTTGAATTGGTCTCAGCACACTAATAGTCTTGCCAATAAACTAACGTCAGCTTGCTATGCTATAAAATCTGTATCCAGGCACTTAACTGAGACAACCTCATTAAGTGTATACTATGCCTTATTTGATTCAAAATTGAGATATGGTATTGCCTTCTGGGGTAATACCTCAGGAAATACAACTATTTTTAAATTTCAAAAGCGTGCAATTCGGATCATATGTAAAGCTGAAAAGAGTGCTCACTGCAAACCCTTGTTTAAAAGGCTCGGGATACTTACTTATTTTGGAATATTTATATATGAAACTTTAATTTTATTCTATAGATACCGAACCAACTACACTACTCCCAATACGTTTCATAATCAAAACACTTGCTCTGCGGATAATATATATAAACCCATTCCCATTTCTACTTTAGTAAAAAAATCCTTCATTTACATAGCACCCACTCTATATAATAAACTTCCAAACAGTATTAGATCGTCAAAATTTAAAGGTTTCAAAGCAGGTCTGTTGTCTTTGTTATGTGAACGCTGCTATTACTCAGTGGATGAATTTCTACAGGATGATTTGAATAATGCGATAAATTAGGTTAGCACTATTAGGATTTGCATTGTATACAAATTAGTTTTTAGTGATATTTGACTGTGATATATTTTAATCATATTGTATAAAATTTTAATCAGATGTAACTAAATTGTATTAAAACTGTAAACTACCATTATGAATGGGTACAAAATAAACTACTACTACTACGTCTGTAGCACTACATTTCAAAGGCTTCTTACCTTTTTCTTGTCAGCTTCTCCCACTGTCCAGGCTTCACAGCCATACAGTGCTGTGCTCCACACATATGTTTTGAGCAATCTTTTCCTTGTTTCTATGTTTGTGGTCTTTGAGCACAGTAGTTGCTTTTTCTTGTTAAATGTAGCACGACCTTGTGCTAATCTTTGTTTTATATCTTTGGTGCTTTTCCCATCTTGCATTATTTGGCTTCCTAGGTAGCAGAAATCCTTAACCTCTTGTAAGTTCGTGTTACATATTTGTATTCTTGTTTTTGATTTATTTTTCCCTCCCTTGCATACTAGCACTTTAGTTTTACTTTTGTTCATTTTCATACCGTATCTCTCTGTTAGAATCGTTTCCATCTCATTGAGAGCAGCTTCTAACTCTTCCTTGCTAGATGCTAATACCGCTATATCATCAGCAAATCTAAGCATATCAATTTTTTGTCCCTGCATAGTAATTCCAAATGTCTTCCTGCATTTGGCAGTATTCATTGCCTCCTCAATGTACAAGTTAAAAATTAGTGGAGATAGGGAACTTCCCTGTCTTACTCTTTTCCTGATGTTTACTTCTCTACGTTCCTGCTCTAATTCTATTACTCCTGTTTGCTCTTTGTATAAGCTATGTACTATTCGTCTATCCCCTATAACTCATTCCAATCTTTTTGAGTATTTCGAACATTTTTTTCCATTTTACATTGTCAAATGCTTTTTCCAGATCTACAAACCCTATATACACGCTTTCCCCTTTTTCTATTGTTTTCACCATTATCACCCTCAGAGCTAAGATAGCCTCCCGTGTTTCCCTGTTTCGCCTAAACCCAAATTGGTCTTCTCCTAGTATTTCTTCAGCCCGTTTTTCCATTTGTCTTTGTACAATTCTAGTTAATATTTTTGATACGTGTGCTGTCAAGCTTATTGTTCGAAAATTTTCACATCTATCTGCGCCTTTCTTTTTTGGTATAGTTACTGTGATGTTATGTTTGAAATCTTTGGGTATCTCGCCTGTCTCATACATATAGCTTACAAGTTGGAAGAGACGTTCTGTTACTGCTTGACCAGCGGCTTTTAGAGTCTCCGCTTGCACCTTATCTGTACCCGGCACCTTACCATTTTTCAGACCCTTTAATGCTATTTCAAATTCATCTCTAAGTATAGGATATCCCAAGTCATCATTTTCAATGTCTGATTCCTTTTCTAATGCAGTTAGTTCTTCTCCTGCATATAAATTCCCTTTATATTCTTGCCATCTACCCACTTTCTCTACATTTTCTATAATGACATTTCCTCCGCGTCCCTTATATTTTTGCTATACGGTTCTATATCCCTAAAATTGATTCTAATTAGTTTGTATGCTTCATCTGTCTTTCCTACTTCCATCTTAGTTTGTACCTCTTTGCACTTTTCATCAATCCATTGTTCTTTAGCTTTCCTGCATTTTCGAATAATTTCCCATTTTATGGCTTTGTATCTCTGTTTTCCTGTTTCGTCTGATTTATTTTTGTATTTTCGTCTTTCTTCTATTAAATTCAGGATATCCTTTGTTATCCATGGTTTCTTATTTACTTTTTGTGTATACCCCAGAATATCTCTGGCCGCCATGTCGAGGCTGGATTTAATGTTATTCCATTCTGTTTCTACTTCCTTAGTATCAGATATTTTCCCGATATCTTTTTTCGAATCTTTCTTGAATATCTTTCCCTTTTAGTTCCTGTAGGTCCAAGTGCCTTTTTCCGTTTCTTTTTTTCAAATTTTTAAATTTAAGTGCGGCCTTTATAATTACGATGTTGTGGTCAGTGTCTATATCTGCTTATGGGTAGCTTCTACAGTCTTTTACTTGATTCCTAAACCGTTGTCTAACAAGAATGTAATCTATTTGAGATCTTCCTATATCGTCTTCTAGCATGATGTTGAAATAATGTGTTTGTAATGATTAAATTGTTCTTGTCGCAAAATTCTACCAGCCTATTTCCTCTGTCGTTTCTAGTGCCTAGACCAAATAAACCTACTATCGCTCCTTCCCTACCCTCACCTACCACTGCATTAAAATCCCTCGTAATTATTAAATTTTCATGTCCTTTTACGTGTCTTAATATGTCTTCGATATCTTTGTAGATTGCATCTACCTCTTCGTCACTGTAGCTAGAGGTGGGCATGTATACTTGTATTATTACTGTGTTTACCGGTTTAGATTCTAACCTAACCATGAGTACTCTTTCATTCTTTTGCAAGTAATTTTCTACACAGTATCCTATCTTTTTCCGCATAACTATCCCCACACCCAAATTTCCTTCCTCGGCTCCTGTATGAATTACCCTGAAGTCTCCACTCCAAAAATCCCCTGCCTCTGGCCACCGAACTTCGCTGATCCCTACTATGTCTAATGATAACCTATTCATTTCGATTTTTAGGTTCTCTAGCTTACCCACTTACTTCATAGTTCTAACATTCCACGCTCCGACTTGCAAAATGTTTCCGACTCTTATTCTTAAGTTTCCGATCGCATCCTCCGGTAGTCCCTCCGGAGATCCGAATGGGGACTATTTTAACTCGGAATCTTTTACCCCAGAGAATGCCATCATTTTATTATAATTTAGGTACGCTGTGTACTTGGGAGGTAATGTGGTGGTTTCCCGTTGCCTTCCACATCGCGGTAGTGTGTCTTAGACTGCCATACCGACCCCTATGGTCTCTGCCAATCTAAGTACCGAAAGAGCCACTGCCCTCTTTCGGGGACCTGTCTTAGTCTGGTTCCTCACTAACGACCCTACTACTTTGGTTGGACCTGTAGTTTGGCTCTTTAGCTCATTAGAACACGCAAGCCATTTCACCTGTTCTAGTAATCTAGAACTTCGGCAAGGTGCAGGTCCATTCGAAATGGCATATTTATATAGTCAAACATTAAACTATTACCAAATAATATATAATATTATGATAAAGTTTACTTAACTTTTTATATCCGTTTTGTTGTTAACCGCTCTAGGATTTTTGAAGTGGGAACTAAAACAGTGCTGTGACACGGTACAGCAATGATAAATGAAACTATTAACTTACGCTCCTTTTTAAATTTCTTTGCCTGGATAGCTAAACGGAAGTTATACTATGGAATTAAACAAAATGAAATCAAACACAGCAATCTTAAAAAGCATATATACATTCCAAAACAGTTTTCATACAAAAGAATCTAGAACAGTTTACAGCATAATTTTTAAACATAAAATTATTCCTTACCTAATATTTGTTAAAATTTACAGAACTCAATCTCTTCCTTTGCGGATAATTTACTTGTCTTTTACTACCCCAAAGGAAAACTATAATTGGCAAGTGATGCTCCAGATAGAAAATTGCGAGATACGTGCAATTTACAATGTACATATTAGACCCTCTCTAATCCAACACCTTGCAGATAACCACATTTGAAACGCCTTTTCCATAGGCGAATGGGAAGTAACAATCCTGTCTATAACTGACATAAGTCAAAACTTGACAAGGAAGGAAGCAACGCTTTTGTCTATAACTGACATCAGTCAAAAACTTGACAATGTCAGATATGATTGACAAAATTGTCAAACGTAATTGAAAGTAAGGTTTATGTATAGTTGTGTACACGATTTAAATTTATAAATTTCCCAATTATCGTCATCGGTCTCGGTGGCATAATTGGTAAACGCATGGTCCTAGATAGACTAAGATACAGGTTCAAGTCCTCTCCAAGACCTTATATTTTCCATCTTTCAATTACTAGCTTGATCTGAAATGATCATTTGGGCTTTGCGTAAAAGTCTAAGTTATTATTTCATCTTATTCACTATTGGTCACAATTGGTCATGTTATTTGGACACATTTATCAGAATTTCTATCTAAGGAACCATTGAACTGAAAGTGACAAGGATGCCTAATTTTAATTTATTTTATGTTTAATCAGGATGCTTACAACAAACTTGTGCATACTGAATATATGTATTTATCATTTTAGGGTCATTTGGAGACAATGAGCTATCACCGGAATGCTTAGATGGGGCCCAAAGGTTTTTGAAAGATAATGGTGTATCTATTCCACAGTCCTACACATCATATTTAGCTCCTCTACATAGTACAAAGCTTTATAATGAAATACGGACAAACTGTCCACATGATAAGTCATTTGAATGTGCTTATGAAACACCGTATGTTGTTCATTTGGTGAATTATTATCAAATTTCACAATCTCAAGTAACTTATATTGAGGTGTGCTTATATATATACTCAGGCGTTTGTTTTAGGAGGTTTACAGGTTTGAACATCCGAATAAAAGCGAATTTATTGACAATGAACGTTATCAAAAACTTCGATTTAGAGCATCTCAAAATTGTGTTCTTACAGGCTTTATAGGATTTTTTGAAGCCGTGCTATATAAAGATATAACACTTAGTATTAATCCCCAAACATTCTCTACTGGAATGGTTAGTTGGTTTCCAATTATGTTTTCGCTAAAGGTACTAATTCATATGTTAATTTTTAATGTAAATATGCAATTGTTATAGGAACCTGTGCAAGTAAAAGACGGTGATATTATAGAGCTTTGTTTTTGGCGTTTGCAGTCGGATGATAAAGTATGGTATCAATGGTGCTTACAAGCTCCTGTACAAACACCAATGTGCAATCCAAATGGTCGATCTTTTAATATTAAAAAACATTAATTTTGTTTATATTTAAAATAGTTAAAATTAATTTTTCTAATTTTGAAAAATCTAAGGTTCTAAATTTAAAAAATATTTTTATGATGGATATAGTTTTTAATAGAGTGAATCGTCAAGATGAAATAAAAACAGGATTAAGAAGTAAGAGGATTGTGTTATATTATTCAAGACAATGAACAAGTGCAACCTAGCCCATTCAAAGCCAAAAGTTGTCTTGTGGCAAAGTGACAAATTTTAACATTTGTAGGAAGAACTTTAGAATACACATAATGAAACGTTCTATGATTTAAATAGCTACATAAGGTAATGGCACTGTAAAAATTAAACTTTCTTGGTTTGTGCAATAAGCAGAAGTGAGAAGACTACATTTAGAAGGAAAATGTGATTAATAAGGTGCAACTTAATGGTAAGCTTGGCATGCTTAACATCCAAATAACTATACCAATATAAGTGAGTATTATGTAAAGAGTCGCCTTTTCCAAAAAGTAAAAACTATATGATGATATTCTTTTATATACTTGATCTGTCTAATCACGCCCAGGATGTCGTCGTCTCTTGCCAAATATATATATATATATATATATATATATATATATATATATATTGTAACCTTTATAATTAAATACCTTTCTAAAAAAATTGAGGTTAAAATTTTCTTGCTAAAATATAATGAACTAACTGCACTCTTATCTCAAGGACTGCAGTGGGTTCTTTTAATTGTTATTCCTACTAGTAAAACCATATGCTTGATTTAATCCAAGTTCAATAAACAGTAACACAATGCCACTATTTAGTGAGTAAAAAAATATATAAATAATTCTTTAAACCAAATTGTTTTTTATAAATGTTTTTACAATATTTACAGTATGGAAATGTTGCTACTTGAAAAATAAAATAAAAATTGCTGCAACGCAAACGGCATAAAAAAAAGTTATTAAATATTTTTAATATTGAATGACGTCGTCAAGTATTTAAATCGAACTCGTTTTAATTATTTCAGACTTGTACAAATCGAAGTCTCTAAATTATTAACTAATTCAAGCAAAAAAAAAATTTAGGTTAATGAAATTTCATGTACTGTTTTAAAAAATGTTGCAGTACAGTGTTAACTATTCAGCGAATTAAAATTTTACTATTATAAAAGGAATAAAATTGAAAATACCTGTTTGTGTGTTTGGTACGTAGATAGTTGTTGTCACCTGATTTAAGACGTTGATGTCAATGTTACCTAGCGGGCTTCAACTAGAACTTCCTATTATTGATCGACCAAGGACAACACCTGTGAAGATAACAGCTTCAAAAACACAATTGGACAGCGTGCTCGATTAATGGCTTTCTATAATTTACGATTACATCACCAAGACGCCTTTTTTGTGGATTCCATGCGAATTAGCTTATTAAACTGTAGATTGGTTATACTGACAATTGTTAAAAATACTCTTCAGAAATGATGGCTGCATTGCAGGGTGTGTTCAGAATGGCAACGAATAATGTTTGGGTTGTTCCAAACTCAGGGGTTAGAATTCACCATGTGCGATTTCTATTAAAAACATATGTATTTCGGATTCCAGAGTGAATAAGCCACGATCAAAATTATTTCCACGTGCTTCTGGGACAAATTTAGTATTGTGTACTTCTCACAATAATTTAATATCGCATGAACCTTAACTAAATGCCTCTTTCGTGAATCCATAATTAAATTCCACTTTCGTGAATCCGTAATTAAATTCCACTTTTGTGACTCCGTAATTAAATGCTGAAGTGAAAAACCCTCATTAGATTTTACAATTTCAAATTAATAAAAGCGTAGTACACTTACCCACTTTCGGCTTTGCACATTATTACAAAATGAATAATCTAACTTGTGAGCACTTAAATACTTGATGCTTTTCAGGCAAAGCTGAAGATCACAATTCGCAAGACCCATTTTTGTGTAGTGCTTAAATCAAAAAGAAAGCCAAAATTCGCCTACCTTCGAAGTAGATAATATCCCTCCTAAGCACAGATGGTTTCTAAAATGTTTTCGACCAAACACGTTTCTACGATGTCTGTATGTATGGTTGTCTATCTATCAGAATAAGTAGAATATATATATATATTCTACTGGCTATTACTCCACCCCTCCGCCCTTAATTTTTATTTTATTTATTTAAAAATTTATATACACGACTTTTTGTCGTCGCCCCTAAATTTTAGTATTCAATAATATGACTTCTATATGATGTGCTTTATCAAAGTTTGGTTGGTTATCTATTTACTGTTCACTATATTTTATGCCTCGACTATATGAAACCTTTATCTCAGGGTGTTCACCTACTCACCGTGAGTTCAATCGTGAGTAGATGTGCACTGTCCAACCAAACTGCACACTCGTTTGTTTTACTACCTTTTAATATGGAATTATTTACTGTATATGCCAAATTTTACTGATCAATGTTGCTTGGTGCCAAATTAATTTATGTATACTATTTCTGACTTTAATTTTGACGTTTTAAGATATTACACGGTACTTACCTGAATTATACTGTGCTGAATGCCTTCTGTAAATGTTTCTGGCTCTAGATCTTAGTCACCGTCGCACCTTCACAAAGATTCACAATCGCTGTTCACTTGCGTATCGCCTCCAGGTGTTCTTAACAATTTTGCTGACCCCAAATCTGAAATAATTTACCCTAATTTTAGAATTTTGAATAAACCGTTGTATCTACTTCCCCTGCGTTAATTCTTCCTTGTAATATGCTGCTCTCCTATTTTTCCTCTTCGTGCTCCAATCAATCCTTTCGCCTTTCCGTATCCAATCCAAATCTATCCTGCCGTACTGTTCCAAATCAACCTATTCCTGCTATTCCTTCAATATCCACTCTATGTCCTACTGCCTTTAATCTATCCAAATCACTCCAAAATTATTAATATCGTCGTTGCTTTGTATATCCACTCGAATCTCCTGCTGCCGTTTAACCAATCGTCCCAAATCCAATACCAATCTCGTTCAAACCTATCTAAATCGTCGCTTTCCCGTCGCACTATTAACCACTCTAAATATTCTTCTATAATCGCCGCTTTTATACTACCGATGCTTCTTATACTTTCACTTGACTAAATCAGACTATTTAACTCAAAAAACATTTATTTCATCAACTATTTATACAACTTTTAACGCTGGTTTGCAAAACACGTCTTTATACTGAATATAATCGAAAAAGAATCTCCTTATTTACTTCGCTTAGCAATAAAAATAACAACCTTAGCTTACTTAATTACATTTTTAAAAGCATAAAATATCCAATAACAATTCGTCTTTACTCTAGTGTCCAAAATACCTTCACTATAGTCTTTATATACATTCATAATTTCTACCATTGGTCCTAAACACTTCACAATTCTCCAATAATATTTTATATTTCTATTCACTTATAATTTTGATTTTACAATTCGTCCAAAAGTTGATTCTATTTAAATGAAAAGCCAAAATAATTCACACAAGACCTGGACGCTTGGTTGATTGTAGATATCCATAGACGCGTCCGGTTTTCAGATGGCAAATGTACTTTCAATGGCTTATAAAATATCAACTCAGTATAAAACCTTAAGTACCGTGCATTGTATCAACGTCATAAAGTCATTTTGTTTACCTTTGGCACATGCGTTTCAAACTAAATGGTAAATACTTTAGCATATGTAAAGTACAGCAAAATATAGTTTTTAACTTATGGATCTGATTTATGAATCATGTTGTTTGGCATACACCCTTTTTAACACAAATCTACCCTTAGAAGCCTTGTACCCCCCCCCCTTACATTACAATATATATAAAGGAATTATTGGCAAGTGACTCAAATTCAGCCACGAGGGCATCCTGTCGACGCGTTTCGCCCTAATTGGGGCTCATCAGGACAGGAGTAGCAAAGTTGTAAAATTTAACACAGACACCTTATGGGAAGTACAGCATCACCTAGCTCACAATTTGTGTCTTCGTGTCGTTTCACCTGACATCGAAGTTTTAACAACAGTCGACACGGAGGAGATCCGGCTCAACTGCCTTTTCCATAGCCAAAAGTTATATTTAAGAAAAGTAGGTTTAATGAGTCTTAAACTAAACAAAGTAAAAGGAATTATTGGCAAGTGACTCAAATTCAGCCACGAGGGCATCCTGTCGGCGTGTTTCGCCCTAATTGGGGCTCATCAGGACAGGAGTAGCAAAGTTGTAAAATTTAACACAGACACCTTATGGGAAGTACAGCATCACCTAGCTCACAATTTGTGTCTTGTGCGTTTCACCTGACATGCAATTTTAACAACAGTCGACACGGAGGAGATCCGGCTCAACTGCCTTTCCATAGCCAAAGTTATATTTAAGAAAAGTAGGTTTAATGAGTCTTAAACTAAACAAAGTAAAAGGAATTATTGGCAAGTGACTCAAATTCAGCCACGAGGGCATCCTGTCGGCGTTTCGCCTAATTGGGGCTCATCAGGACAGGAGTAGCAAAGTTGTAAATTTAACACAGACACCTTATGGGCCAATACGGTGACGACAAGACACAAATCCTGTGAGCTAGTGATGCTGACTTCCCATAATGGTGTCTGTTGTTAAATTTACAACTCTACTCTTCCTGATGAGCCCCAATTTAGGCTGGAAAGCGTGACGGATCCCTCGTGGCTGAATTTGAGTCACTTGCCAATAATTCCCTTTACTTTGTTTAGTTTAAGACTCATTAAACCTACTTTCTCTTAAATATAACTTTTGGCTATGGAAAAAGGCAGTTGAGCCGGATCTCCTCCGTGTCGACTGTTGTTAAAACTTGCGATATCAGGTGAAACGACACGAAGACACAAATTGTGAGCTAGGTGATGCTGTACTTCCCATAAGGTGTCTGTGTTAAATTTTACAACTTTGCTACTCCTGTCCTGATGAGCCCCAATTAGGCGAAACCGCCGACAGGATGCCCTCGTGGCTGAATTTGAGTCACTTGCCAATAATTCCTTTACTTTGTTTAGTTTAAGACTCATTAAACCTACTTTTCTCTTTTATGTATATATATATATATAATATATATATATATATATATATATATATATATATCATATATATATATCCATTTCGAATGGACCTGCACCTTGCCGAATTTCTAAATTACTAGAACAGGTGAAATGGCTTGCGTGTTCTAATGAGCTAAAGAGCCAAACTACAGGTCCAACCAAAGTAGTAGGGTCGTTAGTGAGGAACCAGACTAAGACAGGTCCCGAAAGAGGGCAGCGGCTCTTCGGTACTTAGATTGGCAGAGACCATAGGGGTCGGTATGGCAGTCTAAGACACACTACCGCGATGTGGAAGGCAACGGGAAACCACCACATCTCCCAAGTACACAGCGTACCTAAATTATAATAAAATGATGGCATTCTCTGGGGTAAAAGATTCCGGAGTTAAAATAGTCCCCCATTCGGATCTCCGGGAGGGGACTACTTCGGAGGATGCGATCGGAAAGTTAAAAATAAGAGTCGGGAACATTCTGCGAGTCGGAGCGTGGAATGTTAGAAGTATGAAGCAAATAGGTAAGCTAAAAAAGAGAAGAAGAGGCAGACCTAGATTAGACTACTGCACACAGATAGTAAAAGATGTAGGCTGTAGAGGTTTCAGGGAGATGTGTAGGCTAGCCCAGAATAGAAATCAATGGAGGTACGCATCCAACCAATCCCAAGATGGATAAACTAATGACGAAAAGATAACTGTGCGTAAACATGATGATTATTATAAGTAACTACAAGAATTGGTTGGGCAATATTCTTGAATAATGTTAAGTGTGTGAAAGGATTTACTAGAAAACCATTATTTCGGCAAATGTCTAATTGTTGGGGGATCTTGGTAGCCACAGGTTACTTAACCTCCTTCACTGAATCTCGGTAAAATAGGGTATAAAATTAGAAAACAATAGAAAGGAACGAGCTGAATACACATACTCCTGAAAAGAAGAAAACCACCAAAACGCAAAAATCAAAGAAGCTGCCTATATAACCCTACATAAAAATAACTGCGTTGCAAACGAATCCGGGACTTTCAGTAAACAATGGATTCCATTACTAAAAGAAATAACAAATGAAAATCAAATGCCCACAATATCTAGGTAGCATTGCAAGTTTTTCCTGGATTTTCCTTGCAATATTAACATGAAATACAGCCTACATACATGATTTCTATTTATACATAAAATAACTAATTACATAAAATAAGCATATTAACAATCCTTGTAAAACAGCACTGGTATCTGACAAGTATAAATCCACAATAAGGTTACCTCAAAACCATATACAATCTCCGTTGAACAGTATTGGTATCTGACAAGTGTAAACTCGCCATAGGGTCGCCTCAGATCCATATACAATCTTCATAGAACAACATTGGTATCTGACAAGTGTAAACCCGCCATAGGGTCGCCTCAGACCCATATACAATCTTCATAGAACAACATTGGTATCTGACAAGTGTAAACCCGCCATAGGGTCGCCTCAGATCCATATACAATCTTCATAGAACAACATTGGTATCTGACAAGTGTAAACCCGCCATAGGGTCGCCTCAGATCCATATACAATCTTCATAGAACAACAGTGGTATCTGACAAGTGTAAACCCGCCATAGAGTCGCCTCAGAACCATGTTAAAATCTACCAAAGAGGTAACTTAAATCATAATGAATTTTCCCCTCAAAATAAATATAAAAAAGACTACTTAAGCCTTTCAATAATGCAATCGCACACTTCTTTAATAACCATCCTCTCAATTGTATAAATAGAAACATGTTAAAAATGTTGGCTGAAATGCAGACACAAAACGGTAGCAGTCTTTTGAAATGCTCCAGATGTATGAGGACGATAGCATGGACAGACAAAGATAATAACAAATAAGTTACAGAAATAGTATGGGAACAAGGATATCTGGGGAAAAAGAGAAATAGTAGGGCGAATACGTTCTAAGGCATTTTTGGGGAATAGTATGTGATATATTACAAGCAGAGATAGGAAAAAAGAGGTAGATGTAGACCTAGATCAGACAGTTATAGATGCAAACTGTGCATATTTCAGGGAAATCTGTAGGTTAGTTCAGAATAGGGAACAATGATGGTACGCGTCTAACCAGTTCTAGGACTGAAGACCTAATGATGATGATATATATATATATATATATATATATATATATATATATATACATACATACACACACAAAGTAGAAAGGAATTATTTGCAAGTGACTCAAATTCAGCCACGAGGGCATCCTGTCGATGCGTTTCGCTCTAATTGGGGTTCATCAGTACAGGAAATAGCAAAGTTGGAATATTTAATACAGACACCTTATGGGAAGTACAGCATCACCTAGCTCACAATTTGTGTCTTCGTGTCGTTTTACCTAACATCGCAGGGTTTTAGCAACAGTTGGCACGGAGGAGATCCGGCTCAACTGCCTTTTTCCATAGCCAAAAGTTATAATTTAAAAGAACAGTAGGATTAATGAGTCTTAAATTAATACAAAGTAGAAAGGAATTATTGTCAAGTAACTCAAATTCAGCCATGAGGGCATCCTGTCGACGCGTTTCGCCCTAATGGCTGAATTTGGACAACTTAACCGGGATCTAAAATATAACATGTATTAACAAAGGAAACCTCGTGGTTAGAATATCTCGATACATACATAAATTTTATAAAATCATTTTTGTTTAACATCAAGCATGTGTGTAGAAATACATTTTTGTAATATCATTTTATCGTTTTAAGTAATGCAATACTACATATCACAGGTTTATTCTTTTTATTAATTAATGCTTTCTTCGTTACTATGTTTGGTTTTCTTGTAACCTCGTCGATGATCAAGAATATTGAGTCAGTGCTGCTTTGACTGCTGTATGATGTATTTCAATGTTGAAGTTGACGTACGCATTATATAGGGGTGCACCGGACTTTTTGCCGCTCGTGTGCGAATAACTGATTTCTGCCCCCAATGCAATATGATTTTTTTATGCGATTTTTGAAATTTCTTAATACATTAATACGAACATCAAATACGATATTTTGTTGGTACCTATGAGTAATTTAATATCAAATCAACTTTATAACACTTTAATAAGCATTTCATTTTAATATCAATGAACCAGATGAAATTATACATTATTACAAACATCATTATAAACGTACCTATTATACAAACCACTAATTAAATTTTGAACTAAAATTAAAATACAAATTACTTAAAACTACACTACGGAAATAAAATAATACGTTCAAAAAATAACTTGTTTTGTTTTTTTTAGTGCAAATTCATTAAGCATTTCTTCTATGTCTAATTCGTCTTAAAGGTCAGATTCTATTGAAATAGTGACCAGGTTTATCAGTCTTTCCTGACTCATTGTAAAACGGAAATGATTTTTTATAATTTTAACTTTTGAAAAAGATCAACAGGCAAATATCTTAATAATTATTATCAGTTAATTTAATTTGTAGATCTTTACAAAATTGCGAAGGTAACTTTATCCTCACATATTAATTTGCTGAAGTCATATAAAAAATTGAAATTTCTGTCCTGTACGCTACCAATTCGTCAATGTACCCTTCATTGACGACTTCAAACCGCCATGTTTCTTTAGTGTCATCAAGTCTCTTCCAAATTCAACTAAAAGTGTAGCAGAGAATTTTCGAAATGCATGACCTGTTTAGGACTTAGCATTTTGAAGTCGAAGAAAACTAGCTGCTACTCCAGGTACCTTGTAAAACCGATTTCTACCCGCAACTGGATAACATTTTCCATTACGATATGCATAACTCAGCCAGTGATTCTTAGCTGCTGCTGCTGGACTGTATATTCTGTAAAATTTAATATATTCTTCAGTAACTATAAATCTTCGGCTTGCACCATTCTTTGTTTGCTTAAATTTTGCAATTAATAACTTTCCCTATCTAAATGTTATCTGGCTGATTTCTCGATAGGGTCCTGCAATCCTAAATACAAAAAACAACCGTGATCATTAAATAAACTTCATCATAAGGATTATTTAAAAATCACGTGTGTACTAGTAAAAGTCGCAGGTTTCTTGGATATGTAATGTATCTTATTTTACGCTACCGCCCCATTAGAATAAACTTTTTCAACTTTTATTAGTCTATAGCACTGTCTTGTAACATAATAAGGATATTAGTTTTGTTTTTTTGTAAACGTTTCTCAAATAAATTGAAATTGAACTCCAGAAATGTAATTAGTTTGTAATATTTTGAAATGTCTACATTATTATCGTTGAATAATTCGTCCACACTGTTGATGGCTTTTGTTGTAGTGCTAATTTCAAAAAATAAACCAGTAACACCGACTCCGAGAAAGAACTGCACTTTCCATTCTGTAAATCTGAGTACGTTGTTTTGATTTTCTGCAATTTAGCTGGCAATAACTTTAGTGATGCTACTTTCTTTGCTTCTACTAAGTCCAGTGGAGTAAGAGAAAGCTCTAAATCAGAAATATCCATTTTTGAACATCGAATATTCAAAATAACTCGTAAACAACTAAATTTGCCATTTTTAAACCCAATCGCAGAATTAAATTGGCGAATTGGTAGCATACAGGACAGAAATAGCTAATAAAGTGTCTAGATGTGTGGCCGTGCATTAGATGAAAAAAGACCAAATTTGTGACCATTAACGGCAGTTGCGTTTATCAGAAAATATTTCAAAAAATTGAGTCTCACCATGCTCTTTTAAGAGAGAAAATCTTTCTTGTACAGAATTTATAACTGTATCCAAAATACAAAAATAAAAATTCATTTTGAATTTATCTTTTGGATTTACAATAGGTTGATCTTCACGTTCATACTGAAATTGTTGTTTAATTTTATGCATTCTGACTGTTTGAACTTCTAGAAATGTTTGTTCGGTTTCTAGACTTTCAGCAATTTCTTTAGCATTTACTAAAAGAATATCGAATTCATGATCTGATACATTTCTGCAAATATTTTAGATTATCCAAAGTTTCTATGCATTTTACAATATTTATCTCAGATTTTTGTAGTGTTTTACTTTCTATATTAATTTTAAATAAAATATTGTACCAAACTACTGTGGAACATATGTTTAAAGGATTTTATTTTTATTGCAATTGACTGCTACTGCCGAGGCGTTGACATCTCCACTATTAACTATTTCTAAAAGCGAATCGTAAATTTCAGCAAGATAATATCTAAGGGGTTTGATAGCTTCAATTCTGCTTTCCTATCGAGTGTTTAAAAGTGGTTTCAAAGATAATTGCGATATATTTTTTTATAACTTTCCACGTATCAGTTGAAGCTGCAAAAAAAGTATTCAATTCTGGGATTATCCCAAAAAGGCTAACCGTTTCATGTGAAATTTTTGTGGCATCATTAACAACCAAATTTAAGGTGTGTACGGAACAAGGGACAAAAACACGCTATAAAATTAATATCTAATACCTTTTTTTACTTCATTATGCTTGCCTTTCATATTAGCTCCGTTATTATATCCTTATCCCTCATGCTATAAATGTTAATAGTCTCATTTTTAAGAAAACCATTAAAAAATTTTGCTAAACCTACACCAGATTGGTCTGAAATAGGGAAAAACCCTAAAAAATGTTCTTCAATTTCAAGTTTTTGGCTTTAGTTATTAAATTGAACAAATCGTACAATAGTAGTTATTTATTCTTGATGATCGGTATCTGGAGTACAGTCTAATATTATGGAATTTTGCTCTTTGCAAGTTACTAATAACTTTTTGTTAGATTTTTTCACTTAAAATATGAATAATTTCATTTTGTCACCTAAATAATGTGGCATGCTTTCTTCTCTCAATTGCATTCTTTGACTATGATCACTCATAACAGAATCAAATTCACCAACTGCTTCAATAAGTTGTAGAAAATTGCTGTTATCGCCAAACAAAAGTTTATCCCTCCCTATTTCTAAATTTGTCTGGCAAATACTGTATTAAAGAATTATCCCTCGAAGATCAACCTGCCAACATGGTGCTTTCTCTTGATTAATAATATGTTCAGAGACGGAATCATTTGTGGAACTGATTTTTAGTTGTTTTTGAAATTCAATTAATTTTTTTAAACTGTCAATTGTGCATGTTTGATATTTCATGCTCAAGTGTTGTGTTCATCGTTGTTTCCTAGGGATGTTAAGCTATTTCCAAAAATTTTGCATGGAAAGCAGAAGAAACTATCTTTTGTCTTCGAATATAATAACCACGTTCTGTAAACCCATTCACCATTGTTCAATTTCTTTCGTAGTATTGTTTTGAAAAACTTCTTTCTGAATTTTTTGGAAAATTAAACTTAGGAATTTGCATCGGTCCTATTTCTGCCAAAGCCATTTTTTCTCTTTCACTAACATTTGAAGGGCACTATGTGAGTCTTCGGTATTAAAAAATTGACTTTCTTGAATTCTTATAAACTATCACACCTGAAACCGTTTCAACTTCACTTTTCATATCATTGTTAGAGTCTAGTGTCGACAATTTCGTTGAATGAGATAAAGCATTTTAGAATATGCAGGGACACCTACTTTACTTACTTCAAGGGTTGGTGTTTTAGAAGTATGTGCTTGCTTTTAGGTTAAACACCCCACAGTGTCTACTTGAGGCATTTCTTTCTTGAGAAATCCAAAAATACAAGTATATTTTTGTTTCTATCATTTTGTGTTGTTCTATTTTACGATATTCTGCACATGATACTCATTTTCTTTTATTTGGCATCTATTGAAAAATTAGTTTGGTGTAAATAATAAATAAGAGCAAAAAGTGATACATTATTGCTCGAAAGTGACAGTAAACTCGCAATGCGAAGTGAAACGCGTTAATTGCTAAAGAGCAATAATGTCACTTATAGTTTGAAATGTATAAAAAAATCTGCCTACGATCGTTTAATAAAATAGAATTTTTTACTAATTGTCTTCATTAATACAATGAATAGTGTCAATTTAAAATGTCAAAATGTGACAAATATCAAATTTGAAAGGAGGCTTATATTTACAGGTTGCTATAGACGACACGCATTTTCTAGTTTCTATCGGCTGCTCGGCATAAAATGTCCCCAATAAAGTCTTTCATTGACAATATCAAGCAAAACAGTCTTCTTTATTTAGCGATTGTAGAAAAAAATATTTACATACCTTTTTTGGAAACCTGTTCTTAGTTCATTAAAATTAAAGTAATAGTAAGTACCTATACGAATAATAGCTCAAATTTTTACTGCATTAAAAATGTAGAGATTGTTGGAAACTGGACAAATCTTACACAGTTAATGACTTCAGTGCTACAGAGGTACTTTACTTATAGTTATTAAGTCTATTCAGTCATAACTAAAATAACATTATCAGAGGAAATCGAAATAAAAGACGAAACACAGTTGTGAGAAACTTGTAGATAATATTATCTTGTCATAGGGTTAAAGATTTATAAATGTGGTGATTTTAAAGAAATTTTTCAAGCAAAAATACTTTGCAATCGATTTTTAAAAGTATACAATAAAAGTCATTGTTTAATGTTTATTCAGTTTCAGCACCACCTTCCTATTGTTTCCTGTGGCAACACGAAGATAAACAACAAACACTTTTTCATAAATATCCAAATAACAATAAATGTGACAAACAGAAAATCAGCCAATGTAAGGGTCCAACGAATTTTATACTTTAAGGAATACTTATGAAATGATTTACAATGTTCAAAATCATAAACACAATCAACCCTATAGAATAATATGTGATAGGTAGGTACCTGTAATTCTGTTACGGGCCGAAAATTCGGCATTAGACATTCTCCCAATTTAGTTTTAATATGTAAGAATTTCGCGCCATAAATTTAAAAAGACTTGTGCGCGTATTTCCGTCACTTCTGTGAAATGTAGTGGATCTAAGTGAATTATTATTAAAACAAAACACAGTCATTATAACTATATTTTTAATTGAAAGTAAAAGTGTATCATTCTAATCAAGTCAACGCAAAAAACATAACCTCTAAATTGAATGTTACGAATATATAAAGGTGCGTTCACATTTCCCCCTTATTCGGAACATTCATTGTAACAAATATATTATCAATAACAGTAATCAATTTATTTTTTAACAACTGTTTAGTCAGAAAATCTGCCATATTACATTTTGAATTAATATGTTTAAGTTCTAGAGTACCCTCACTTAAAAATTGTCTAATGGTGTGGTACTTTATATCAATGTGTTTAGTGCGATTATTAACAATAGTATTTCTAGAGAAATGAATTGCGGATGTATTGTCACACATTATTAATGGCTTTATATTAACAAAAGGAAAGTTTTAAATTCGGAGATTATCTTAGAGATCCATATTATTTCAATACAAGCAGCATCCAAAGCTATATACTCTGCCTCCATACTGCTTCTTGCAATACATTTTTGGATGTTGCAACGCCATCCTAAGAAAACTCCTCCCAAGGACCAAATAAAACCAGTAAATGATCTACGGGAATTTAAGGCCGTTGCCCATGAAGCATCACTATACATTGTCAGTTCATATGAATTGCAATGAGATAAATTAATTCCATAATTGACAGTATATCCGAGATATTTTAAAATTCTCAATAAACAATTGAAGTGTTCATATGTAGGTTTAGAAGAGAACTGTGCCAAATAAATAACTGAAAACATTATATCAGGCCGTGTTATTTTGGCTACGAACAATAATGCTCCTAACAGTTCTCTAAAAGGCAAATCATTAGTCGTTAAATCGTTACTTTTAAAAACATATCCTACATCCATAGGTGTATATACTGGAATATTTAAATTTATATGAAAACGATCTAATAATTTAAGGATGTATTTTCTTTGATGCAAAATACAACCATTATTGTTTTCAAACTCTATACCCAAAAATTCAGTAATTGGACCAAGATTTGATATTTCAAAAAATTTGCTTAACTGATCAAATATGTTTTTCATTGTGCTTTTGTCTTTACAAAAAATAGCCATATCATCAACATATAATAAGATTATACAATCTACATTTAATATCAAAATACATGGGCAATGTTGAGATATTACAAATCCCATTTGTACTAATATACCCGAGATGTGATGGTACCAATTACGACTTGATTGCTTTAATCCGTAAAGCGATCTTTTTAAAAGTAAAACATGTGTTTCGTTGTTTAACTTTCATAGCCCTGGGGAATTTCCATAAATATTTCTTCGTTTAAATCACTATACAGGGTGTCCACATTTTAATTGCACACTATAGGAATATCCTGAACTATAAGAGATACAGTGGTGGTTAAATTAGACAAAAGTTACCTACCTATGAAGGTATTTTATAGCTGATCTTGAACTACAAATGTTATCCATAGATTGCTAGATATTGGCTAAAATACAAATGTTGCGATTTTCAACTTTTCTTAATAACTTGGTTGTTATTATAGTTAGAAGTATGAAATTTGGTATGGTAACATAAGACATAATTTTGCATTTAATGACCATTTACAAAATGTTCTAGATCTATTGGATTTTTTGTTGCGATAGTCAACTTTTTTTTTGTTATGGTCGCCATATTGGATTTTTACATCAACATATAGAAAAAAAATTTACAATTTTAACAATGTAAAACACATCATTAATTTTTTAAAATAACATTATTAAGACACAAAAACGGTTTTTGTAAAAGGTCTAACCTATAAATAATAAAGGAAAGTTAACTACCACAACTTGAAGTTACAGTAAATGTTCATAATGTTTACCATGCTGTTCCAGACACAAGCGAACCCTTTTATTCATCTGCGCAATAGCATTTGATATGGGATCTTGATTAACCGATTTTAATGCACTTCTTATTTTTTGCTGCAAGTATTGGACACTATTAGACGGAGTATCATAAACTTTATTTTTTACATCTCCCCATAGAAAAAATCCAGCGGGTTTATACCAGGCGAACGAGGTGGCCACGAAATAGCACCATTCTTTCCGATCCAACTTTGAGGAAATCGCTAATTTAAATACTGCGTTACTAACCTGAAATCATGAGGTGGTGCGCCATCATGTTGAAACCAGCGTAAGTTTCTAATTGCTTCTAACGGTAATTCATCTAAAAATTCTTCAAGAGCATTAATTAAAAAATCTAAATATTTCTCTCCGTCTAAATTCCCTTGTATGAAATAAGGGCCTATTATTCGGCCATCGAAGATTCCACACCAAACATTCACAGAAAAACGAACTTGATTCTTTACTTCCAGCAACAAATGTGGATTTTCTGTAGAATAGTAGTGCTTATTTCTACGATTAAACATTCCACAATTTGTAAATGTAGATTCGTCGGTCCACAGAATTTTATTCGCAAAATGATAAGTGTTTTACAGTGTTGAAATTGTAATTTTTTTTCTATACGCCAATGTAAAAATCCAATATGGCGGCCATAACAAAAAAAAAGTTGACTATCGCGACAAAAAATGTAATAGATCTAGAACATTTTGTAAATCGTCATTAAATGCAAAATTATGCCTTAGGTTACCATACCAAATTTCATACTTCTAACTATAATAACAACCAAGTTATTAAGAAAAATTGAAAATCGCAAAATTTGTATTTTAGCCAATATCTAGCAACCTATGGATAATATTTGTAGTTCAAGATCAACTATAAAATACCCTCATAAGTAGGTAACTTTTGTCTAATTTAACCACCACTGTATCTCTTACAGTTCAGGATATTCCTATAGTGTGCAATTAAAATATGGACACCCTGTATAAGAATGCACATCTTACATCCCAATGGGCATGAATCCAATTGTTGTTAACAACAAGTAATGTAAATAGTAATTTCACTAAGTCAAATTCAATAACCGGAGCGAAAGTGTCAAAGTAATCTAATCCATAAATTTGTCTAAATTCATGAGCCACAAGTCTAGCTCGAAAACGTTTAACTGTTCCATCGGCATGTGTCTTTAATGTAAAAACCCAAGTGCTTTTCTTTTTTTCACATTCTTAAATTTAAGTGTGGCCTTCATAATTACGATGTTGTGGTCAGTATCTATATCTGCTTCTGGGTAGCTTCTACAGTCTTTTACTTGATTCCTAAACCGTTGCCTAACAAGAATGTAATCTATTTGATATCTTCCTATATCTCCTGGCATCTTCCACGTATATCGTCTTCTAGCATGATGTTGAAATAATGTGTTTGTGATGATTAAATTATCCTTGTGGCAAAATTCTACCAACCTATTTCCCCTGTCGTTTCTCGTGCCTAAACCAAATAAACCTACTACCGCTCCTTCCCTACCCTCACCTACCACGGCATTAAAATCCCCGTAATTATTAAATTTTCATGTCCTTTTACGTATCTTAATATGTCTTCGATATCTTTGTAAATGGCTTCTACCTCTTCGTGACTGTAGCTAGAGGTGGGCATGTATACTTATATTATTACTGTGGTTACCGGTTTAGATTCTAATCTAACCATGAGTACTCTTTTTCCGCATAACTATCCCCACACCCAGATTTCCTTCCTCTGCTCCTGTATGAATTACCCTGAAGTTTCCACTCCAAAAATCCCCCGCCTGTGGCCACTGAACTTCGCTGATCCCTACTCTGTCTAGTGATAGCCTATTCATTTCGATTTTTAGGTTCTCTAGCTTACCTACTTGCTTCATACTTTTAACATTCCACGGATTCTCCTGTTTGATTCCTTTGTAAAACATTATTTTAGGTATCCCAGTATCCTTTTTGAGTGCTGAGATGTATGACCAAAAGTATTTCAAGTTTGTAGGTATCATTAACTCTGTGTTGGAAACAAACACTAAGTAACACCAATCTATGAGGAACTTAGTTCCAGTTCTTGCAATTGAGTACTGATTATAATCATACTCTAAACTTGTTTTCTCATATTTTTTATACAGTTTAGTTTTATGGGCTATAAGGGATTTCAACTCGGCACTATACCATTTCGGATATTTATTCTGTTTAAGAGTTTTTGAGGGCACATATTCTTCTATAGCTTTATGTATAGTGTCATAGAATAATAGCACTGCCGTATCAATATCGATGGAAGTTTTTAAAAAACTCCAATCAGTTTGTCATAAAAATTTATTTATTTTGGAAAAATCAGTCTTGTTAAATAATTTAACTTTTATATTTATCTTGTTGTTGATTAATGGCACAGTATTCCAAGAAAAAGCTATGTGTAATGGTGGGTGATGGATATCAATTGTGCATATAGCAAAATTACTTTTTACCACACTGATAAAATCTAGATTGTCGCCAAAAACAAGGTCTAGTTAGTATTTTACCTTGATTGTTAGTAATACCATTATACCGTTGCATTTCAAGGTAATACATACCATCTACAATAATTTCTGATGCCAGATTATTAAACTGAGAAGGTACAAATACATTCTCTTCCTGGTACCAACTTATATCTGGGCAGTTAAAATCCCCAAATATACAAACTTTACAATGTGCATTCTTACGTTTTATATTTTTCATGCTATTAATAAGCTCTTGATATATTTGTGCATGAGAAGCAGGTGGTATCTATACAGCCCCCAGCAGTATATGAGAATTACCTGTGTTTATCTTAACCCAAATATCTTGATAAATTAGGTTATTACCGCCTTTCTGTTCAATTGACATATTGTTGCGATCCACTATTAGGCAACCCGTCAAACATACAAACGCCCGAGGCACATCATATTCTCAAGGATTCCAGAATTCTTGTAGAAAATACTAGATAATGAGTCATATCTTTAATTCAGGGTATATATAAGTCCGCTTATGAATGTAAGAGTTAGTCTATACTTGAATGTTTAATATAAATTATATCGTGTACAGTAAACGTAGTTGAGCACCAATTTTGAGTTATCCACGGATGGAGGGGAAATTTGTGTTGGATACCGATGCCAGTAACACAGCTATAGGAAGCGTTCTTTCTCAAGTGCAGGACGGACAAGAAAAAGTTATTGGGTATTTCAGCAAGGTCTTGTCGCGGCCAGAAAGGAACTATTGTGTGACAAGAAGGGAGCTGTTGGCTGTCGTCAAATCCGTAGAGCACTTTTATAAGTACTTATACGGCCGTAAATTCCTGTTGAGAACATACCATGCTGCACTAAAATGGTTACTGCAGTTTCGAAATCCTGAAGGGCAAGTTGCAAGGTGGATAGAGCGGCTGCAGGAATATGAGTTTGATACGGAACATCGTGTAGGAACTAGCCATCGGAATGCAGACGCTCTGTCAAGGAGACCTTGTCCGGTAGACTGCAATCATTGCTCCAAGATGGAGGAGAAAATAAGTGTCATCCATAGAATGACAGTGACCGATGATACTTGGCAACCCGTAAGAATACGAGAAGACCAGGAGAATGACGCCGAATTGGGACGTATTATTAAGTGGAAAATAGAGGACAAAGACCAGTTTGGGAAGAAATTAGCATTTTAAGTAGGAGCCTGAAGGCATGCTGGGCACAGTGGGACTCCTTGATGATGGAAAATAGAATTTTGAAACGACGCCTGGAATTTGAAGATGGCACTGAGAGACTTCAAGTGATAGTGCCGAAAAGCAGAGTGCCGGAAGTGTTGCAGTACTTGCACGATGGTATTTCCGGAGGGCACTTTGGCGTGAAAAGAACTCTCGAAAGAGTGAGAGAAAGATTCTATTGGGTGAACTGCAAAGATGATGTGAAGGAGTGGTGCCGGAAATGTGAATTGTGTGCCTCTGCAAATGGCCCGGTCACAAAACGGAAAGCCCCAATGAGACAGTATAACGTGGGGAATCCTTTTGAGAGGGTAGCCATTGATATAGCTGGTCCGTTTCCTAAATCAGAGAAAGGAAATAAATACATCTTGGTTGCAATGGATTATTTTACCAAATGGCCGGAAACATATGCTATACCTAACCAAGAAGCCGAGACGGTTGCAGATGTACTAGTGAAGGAGTTGTTTTGTCGCTTTGAAGTTCCGTTGGAATTACACTCCGATCAAGGTCGGAACTTCGAATCAGCGTTGTTTCAAAATGTCTGCAAGCATCTTGGAATCAGGAAGACTAGAACCACGCCACTTCATCCCCAATCGGATGGAATGGTTGAAAGAATGAACAGGACGTTAGGGAAGTACCTCGCCAAAGTTGTCTCTGAACATCAACGAGACTGGGACCAATATTTACATTTGTTCCTACTGGCGTACCGATCTTCGGTACATGACAGCACAGGGTATTCGCCCGCTTGCGTAATGCTAGGACGTGAATTGCGGCTACCATGTGATCTTCAGTTTGGATTTAAACCTGGAGAAGAAATCGCAGGTGAAGATTACATTAGTAAGCTTCGTGAAAGATCAAATAACATTCACGAAAACGTCCGAAAGAATATCCAGGCAGCAAGCGATCGAATGAAATCACAATATGACATGAGAGCACAAGAAGGTGGTTATCAACCTGGAGATTTAGTGTGGTTGTATAATCCACAAAGAAAACGTGGGTTGTCGCCAAAATTGCAAAGACAATGGGAAGGCCCGTACGAAGTGATGAAAAGGATTAATGATGTAGTGTACCGGATCAGAAAGTCTCCTCGTGGTAAACCGAAAGTGGTACACTTTGACCGTTTAACATCCTACACTGGCAACAACCAGGAAGACTCGAATAATGATAACGGTGTTCGACAAGTTATTAATCATGAGCCAAATGTAGATTTTGAGAGCTTTATGGCGGCGTATGGTGGTTCCGCTAAGGCGAGATTTGGCGTTGTTGTTGAAAAACAGCAAGATCTGTTTAGAGCACCAGAAGAGTATTCCTTGCACATTGCGTAGCTCAAGATTTGGCAATGTCAAGGGAATAGCTGTTGTTTTCAAGAAAAGTTTGGTTGTGTGGATGAATTAGTACAACAGCAGCCAACTGTAGGAAAAGCTTTGGTTCTTCAAGATAAAAATCGTTATGTTTACTATCTGGTCACCAAAAATTCTTCATGGCAAAGACCTAGTTATGGACATCTATGGGAGGCTTTGCTAAATCTTTAGGCGCAGATGATGGAAAATGGAGTAACGAGACTAGCGGTGCCCAAGCTGGGCTGTGGACTGGATCACTTAGATTGGAGGATAGTCCGAAATATGCTAGAAGTAGTTTTCCAGGAAACCAACGTCCAGGTCCTTGTTTGTTGTTATCAACCGGTTGCCTACCAAGACCAAGAAAAGAGTGTTGACTGTTATTTCCAACGACGCGGTGGATGCACCAGAGGAGATAGCTGCCGATACCGTCATCAGTCATCGAATTGGCGTCAAAATGTATTTACAGTTACGAGACGTAACGGTTTTAAAGAGGGGGCAGGGTTGCGATCCACTATTAGGCAACTCGTCAAACATACAAACGCCCGAGGCACATCATATTCTCAAGGATTCCAGAATTCTTCTAGAAAATACTAGATAATGAGTCATATCTTTAATTCAGGGTATATATAAGGCCGCTTATGAATGTAAGAGTTAATCTATACTTGAATGTCTAATATAAATTATATCGTGTACAGTAAACGTAGTTGAGCTTTAGAAGTTAAAGAATATACATCAATGTTATATGCTGTGTCTAATGTACATGCAGCTTGTAGTATACATAAATAAATAGAAGTGTATAAATAAATAGTTGTGTTAGTGTTGTTAATGGACCTAGGGTAAAGAAATTAGTTTAAGAAGATATTAGTGCTTGTAAATTCATTAGTGTAATAGTACTTCATTGTTAAGTGGACTGAAAACATATAAATAAGGCATATACTGTTAAATAGACTTGTAAACAGTGAGTAATAAAGACCTTTATTATTACTTGTTTTAAATTAAAGAAACGCGGTAGCAGTAGCTCGTTTCAATATATTTGGATTTAACTGCTATGAGTACTCCACCCCCTCTTGAACAATCAAAAGTGTTGTAGTCCCTGTCCTTTCGATATATTTGAAAGCGACTATCAAACAGCTCGAGGCTGAGTATACTTGATGTAAGCCACGTTTCAGTTAAGACGACAAAATCGTAGTCTATAGACTGGATAGCCGGAGTAACAGCACACACCTTTGTTCTAAGACCTCTGACATTTTGGTAAAAAAGAGTGTATCTTGGGAACACTTTCGGTCCTGTGAACTTGTTCGACAGTTCTATACAGGTTGTTGATGTGAGGTGTGCCTACGAAAAATATAGCGTCTTAAAACTGCACCTTCAGACCAGTTTTCAGGCTTGATTATTACTTCGTAATCTTGAAAGTCTACACCAATACTGAAACAGGCATAAATAGCTTTAGTAGGTAGGGGCTCACAAACGAAAGGTTTGCCACATAAAATTTTTGTTAGGTGTTTGTTAACAGTTTCCACGAGAGTGCCTTGCTTGATACGTCCAAGAAATAGCCAAGCACGTTAAGAAACGGCGCTTAATTCAATGTTGTCTCTCGAGCCTGTTGTGACATTATTATGATCTAGTTGCCTGATGTTGTTTATAGACATTCACTTTCCTATCTGTCATTAGTTTTTAATGTGTTTAGTATTTACTCTAATTAACTGTTTATTAAATTGTAATGAAATGGAGCTAGATCTCGTGCAGATACAGAGTTCATTCTTCCTTCAGAATCTCCAATCTGAATATATTCAGCATTACCAACTGGAGCCAAATCCCGTGTGGGAGGTAATTCTTCCTTCAGAATCTCCAATCTGAATATATTCAGCATTACCAACTGGAGCCAAATCCCGTGTAGATACAGGCATCAAAGGCGAAGTGGTAATGGAGAAACGATTCCAACGTGGCTTTTAAGTCCAGGTCCTGTTTATCTACGACAATTTGTTCGTAATTCCAAATATGATCCCATAGTCAAAGAAGTTACACTACTCGAAAGTAATGCCGAATATGCTCATATTAGAGATTCCGAAGGAAGAATTACCTCTGTATCTACACGGGATTTGGCTCCAGTTGGTAATGCTGAATATATTCAGATTGGAGATTCTGAAGGAAGAATGAACTCAATATCTGCACGAGATCTAGCTCCATTTCATTACACCTGTTCCTACAAGTAGCTGAGGAGTTCGGTTTGTAAAGCTGTTTCGTTCACGCACGATTGTAAAAGATTCATCTATCAGTGTATTACTGTCATTATTGTTTCCTGGATAGGGTAAATTTATGTGAATTACATTTCTGCGATTTTAATGGTACCATATTTGTTTTTGATAAAGAAAATTCAGAAGTTGCCTTATGTAAAATTTCTGTATTACCAGCGGTAGTAGCTTTTGCTACTGAAAATTTATTCCCAATTGTATCGAACATTTGTTTTTTTTTTGATAAATTAGAATCATTTATTACTTCTGAGTTCAGGCAATGATGTATTTCGGGATGCATTCAAACCTATGTCTTGGCCTTTAATGCTACTTGACTTTGTATTATGAATTGAATTTGTAGATAAGCCACTTTTCTAGTTGGTCTAAGCCGATGTGTTACCAGGCGTGGCCGGTGTGCTCATTTATCTCTACAGTGATTGCGGTACAAATTTCGCGGATGCCCATATACAGTTAATTTGTCTTGCAAAATCAGCTGCCGCGAAAAGACATTTTCATTTTGGTGATTTGCGGGGTGCAGGTGTGAAATCGAGTAAAACGTTGCTTCTTCGTATCATACGTGAGCAATTTCGGGCCTACATGGAGATAGCCAATGTCTTTGTTCAGATTGGGGCTATCTTAAACTCGCGTCCGATCACCCCCATGAAGAGTGACCTCAACGACTCGAGTTGCCTGACACCAAGTCACTTTCTGATTTTGACCCCTTTAGTCTCTATTCCAGAACCTACCCTTTCTGACCTCTCGCTCAACTACTTGTCTCCTTGGTAATTACTTCAGCCAACACACCAAGATTTTTGGTCTCGGTGGATTAAGGAGTATGTTACGGTATTCCGCGCAAACACAAAAGAAAACAGTAAAAGTAAGTAAGGAAATCGTTTACGCTGAATACCGCAACAAAACGGGAATAGAATGGTCAGAATTGGGCTAGCTCAAAAACGTCGGAGAGGGGCGTGGGTGAAAATAGAAAAACACATTGGAAACCTCTGTAAAACTATATTGTTAACAAGACAAGACAATAAAACAAATAAGTTGCGTAATCGTGATTGTACACAAAACGTCATAACATATAAAAATTGGTAAGCAAATATAACATCTTATAATCTAAATACCTACTTAATGGTTCACCTTAAATACATGTAAAAAAAAATAAAACAAACTATACAGTACATCAGGAAAAGAAATATACATAAGTTATCTATACATGCTGCTTTGTGAAGTGCACCTCCTTAAAATTAGACACCCTAACTTAAATTAATCATATATTAAATATTTTTAAATTGAGGCATAAGTTCTTTTAGTTAATGTGTATACAGAAAGACAAAAAAACAGTAAAACGGACTCTAACATAAACATTGATTAATTAATTTTTAATTTATAGAATAATAACATAGTTGTTCGTACATCGTGCATGTAAGTTTTGTAACGGGGTGGTGCCAATTTATCGGATAATTATAAGCAATAGCAGCAAATGAAAAGTCTATTCTTCACAGCAGCATAAAGAAATTACGAAAAGAGAAACTGTACCTTGAACAATCAGCTTCATACTGGTCTCATCTTAAGGCTGGAAAAATGCAGCTGCATTTCTCTATGGGCTGGCTGCATGCTGGAACCACCAACTTCACTTATACTAAGAAAGCACTTTTACAAGCACGACTTTACATGTATCTTTGGTAAGAGGATGTTGTATTCAATCTTTAATGGTTAATCTTTAATCGTCTCTTTCAAAGCACGGTCTCTATTTTATAAGGCCAGAATCATGCATGGTGGTAGAGTATTTGACTTTCAAAGGTATCGTCGAAAACCAAGTGTGCAGAATTTACAGACAACAGCTGCCGAAATACAAATTGTAACAGCTTGCCAACAAGCAGATAACGCAATTATCAAAGGATTATTACTTTGTAACATCTTAACAGCTGCAGAATACCAGATAACAAGTCCATTGTAAGCAGATGTAGGCAGGTGGTGATTGGTTTTATCTTTTAGAAGAAAGCTGTGCATTTAGATGCACCTTTATATTAAAATGTAATCACTGGAGGTGCTAGAATTTATTACAACTACTTTGTACCGTAATGTTTCCTAAGCAGCTGTTTGATTTTATAAAGCAAACTTTTACATAGAGTAATTACTTGAGAAATTCTATTAAATAACAATAATTTCAAATGGTAGGAAATCAAACTTGTTGAGCAATTTTTGGGTGTTTTAAAAATGAATGCAGAAAAAGTTATTTGCAGGGTTTTTGAACGTAACAAGTATTTGTTAACGGTCCAAATGGCACAAAACATCTCTGCAAGTTTAGGTGGATACCTTAGTGCTAGTTAAAGCCCATAACGTTCCACCCCTTCTATGGTCCCTTGAACAAGTTGTTGCGGTCCATCCAGGAGCAGACGGAGTCGTTAGGGTTGTCACTCTCCAAACCGCACAAGGCGAGCTGAAACGCCCTGTCGCTAAGTTCTGTCTTTTACCTCTGCTGTAGATTTTCTTTTATCTTTCATATAACTTTTTTTATTTTGATTTTTGTTCGTGTAAATATTTCCTGGGTTTTCGTATATTAATTAATTTTTTTTCCATTCCGTTCCACCCTTTGTAGTTATTTTCTTTTCATAAATGCTTTGCATTTTGGTGGGTAGTATGTTCTGTTTGCAATTATAGTTACAATTAACTTTAATTATCGCATAAGATGTAGCTTGCAGGTCAATCCCCCTCGGTTGTGTATACTATAATCTGTGGTTTTACCGCAATTAACCTTCAAGTGCTTTGAGTTGTGGTGTGCTGTGACAGTTGTAGAAAAGCTAACGTGGTCGTAGCTATGATGCTATAAAACTATTAACGTTTGAGTTCCGCAAATGGTCGATCATTCCTCGTCCTGTCGACGCCGCTTCATTTGAAGGTTTGCCTTATATAAATTTTGCTCATATTTCACGTCCACTATTCTCCAGCATTTGTGGTTATCAAAGTCTAACGCGAGATACCCTTGTTACGTCCCATTTCATACTTCTGTATATTTTGGTACAGTTAGACTTTTCAAATATTGCAAAGCTTTCGCTCCTACCTCTTCTAAATAAAAAAAGAGAGGTTATGGTAATTCATTGTATTTCAATAATTTAATTTCAACAGATAGTAAGCGTAATTTTTATTTCTTTTGTTATAAATTTGGTTCTAATCTATCCTTCCACGGTCAAATAGATATCATTTATTAACGTTGTTAAAATGTTTGAAGTTATTTCTAAAGTTTGCAATGGATTTTTCGTGAGTATTTTCTTATCTAAATTTCGAAAGTCACTCTTTAAACTGGATTGTAGTGTTGCCTTATTAGTCATTTGTTCTATAATTCCCAAGGTCTTACTGTCAAACCCGATATCAATAAATTAATTGATAGGTAACTTTTGGTATTGAAATAAATTCTTTTTAAAATTAGTCTTCGCACTCTACTCCATACGACGTTCTCGAATGTGCAATTTTTCCGAGTTTTGAATCGAAACCAGCAATTTTCACGCCTTCTTTCGTTTCAGTGTTTTCCTAGTGAGATTGGTAAAAGAGATTAAGTTTAATACGTAACCAATATCAACTTTATTTTCAGCTGGTTCAGTACAGGTTTCGCTTTTGGCTAAAATTGTGTGCCTGCGTTGTAAATCTCTTTTTCCGTTACGCTTGGTTTTGGTGGTTAGGCTATATTAAAAATTGCCACTGAACTTATTACTAATATGGGGTCTAGGTGTTGATAATTCCTCTTTACTATAAATAACCTGTTTTGGATAGTACTTACTCAGGCATAGTAGATGTTCTATGTATTGCAGACGCAAGTTGCATCGATCTTATCCGTAAATTTTTGAATCCCTAACCATAATATTAAATTGTTGTCTTTAACACTAACTCAATAAATCCTACTAGTGGTTTATTACAGCAAACCACCTGTTTGTGCATTGGGTGTATCAGCATAAAGATTCGTACATGTGTCGATACACTGGTTTTTTATAGGCCAATATTCTATACGTACGATTTGGTACACGTGTAAATTTGGGTATTTGTTATTTAATTATATTATATACCGGAACAACAATTGCAGGTGTTATGTAATTGTATGATTGCCCACTCTTCGACTGGTTAGTCGGCATGGCATTCTTTTCTTTTCCTTTCTTTTTGTTGTGGTAGTCGGTGCGAACTACCTACGTTACTTTCGTTGCTCTCTTCCTCGTCCGCACGATATACCGAAACATATTTCGTCGCTCAACCTGGGACCATGCACGACTTTTGGGTCCAGCCCCATTGTCCTGCTTCCGAAGAAAGACGATTCCTATAGGTCCTGTATCGATTCCCTCAAAATAACCAGGTTACCCAGAAGGTCACTTATCCTCTTTCTTTTATTTCCATCATTTTGGACCATTTTCGCGACGCCCGTTTCTTCTCCTCCCTCGATATCAGTTCAGATCACTGGCAAACTCCATCCATTAACTTTACAGCGTGGTCGAGCTCGTCTAGGTCTAGATGTTATAGTTGCATCGGTTTTATAATAATTTTGTTGTCTTCTGTTTGTGGAATCTTCAGTAGTTCGGGTAGATTTGCAAATTTCTTCGTCATTGCTGAGTTTTGGTATACTCAATTGATTATACTTTTTAATTTTAAGTAACAGTTTTCCTTTATGGTGATTACTTTTATCCCAATGAAGGCTAAACTGTTTTCGTCTTGCTTGTAATGGGCGGTTGCTATTACTTCTTGCAGAAATACAGCAATCCATTTGTTGTCTGTGACTTTCTGAACTTTCATGTTCATAATTTGTACTGGTTTTGGCACACAATTCTCGTAGTGATTAGAGAAGCGTAATAATTGTACTTCACGCGGGCTATCTGCTCGAATAGCTGTTGTCGTTAATGATTGGCATAAATATTGCATGGGCGCCACTTCTTTGCACTTTTCGTTCGTGAAGCTATACCTAAGTTCATTTAGGGAAAGAAACTTGGTTTTAGGAATAATAACTTGATACTGGCTAGCAACTTTCACAGGGAAAGCAAATAAATGATAATAATTATAAGGATTAATTTCTACTATGGGAATTTCTATTAAAAACATAATTTCATGATTCTTTACATAACCTTTTACTATGGCTATCTTTCAAATATAACTGTGTTGGATTCTGTTACCTCAAAGGGTAGTTTACTATTAGTTATATTGTCTTGATTCCTTACTAATTTTCTTAGTGTATCATTACATTTTATTATAGTCGATTGAGTTAAAGATATTTGATTTCTAACAATAGTTTTTATGTCATTCTGATTGTCAATTAATTGTTGTATCGCGTTGTCGTATCGTTCAGCATCTTGGTTGTCTAAATTACCTGTGATGGCTTTTATGATATTACTTGATCCGTTAATAATTCCTCTCTCCTGTCTGGTAACTTGGTCTGTTGGTATTGATCGATTAAACTTGTCGTCTGTGTTCTTTAAGATGTTCTCCATTATGTTTTTATAATTAAGCATTTGTATCGCGTACTCTTTGCCGAATTTGGCCGTGTCCATTGATCCTTTTAGTCTGTCGTAATTGTCTCTAATTATACAAAATTCTTGTTTTAATTCAGTTAAATCAAATTTTTGTGCGAAAGTCCTATAATCTATTATGTTTTGCATACTTCCCAATTTTACTGGTAGTATACTGGGGTTGTTTTTAATATCTTCCACTATTATGTCGTTGTTGTCCGTTCTACCTGGATGGAGGTTGACAGCAAGGGTGATGGTTGTCCGTCTGAAATTACAGGGTGTCTTAAATTCTTTAAATGTATGTATTTTATGATTTTATGATTTCTCCGTTATCTACTACGGCTACATTCCTGTCTGATATTTTTTTAATTTTAAACGAACCTAAATTTCTGGGGGCCGTTTTGTGTCTCTTCTTTTAAGGCTATCTCTTCTTTTAGTAATCCCTGGTCAGTTTAACGTTAATTCGGGTTTTGTTTTTAGTATTCATTTAATATTAGTAGAGATTAAGCATAGGTTGAATTATATTTTGGCCTATTTAAAAACTATGAAAAACTATACACATTTAAGATAGGATGCCCAGCCACCCCAATGATGGAGTAGTATTTGCAACAGACCCTTCCTTTATTTAATGTGACCAAAGTTGAGTGTTTTTAAGGTATTGTAGAAAAAAGTAAAGGATGAGAGTTTTAGCAATCCAGAATCAATGGGGATTATTTGGAATAACCGTCTTCCGAGTAGGGAAAATATCGGAAGGCATGACTGAGACAGACGGTTGGGCGCCCCTTAATTATGACAATAACAAGTAGTTATTCTAACGTAATTTTTCTATTTCAGCGATTTAGAATGTTTATTTGTATTATTTCTAGTATTTTTTCTATAAAAATCTACTTCTGTACCACAGTAGTTAGTGGGCGTACCCTCAAAATTGTAATGGGATTTCCGCCCCTGCCGAATAATACAAAATTTAAGTCTAACGATTTACTTATGTGTAACAAAGGATGCTCAGCTAATTACATAATTTAAAGGGATGCATATTAAAATAAATTTTATCTTAGTAACCTTTAAAAATTGGACGGGTGTTCATATAAACTTTTTTGCTTAAAATAAACAATACTATAATATACTATCGTACTTCTCCCCATACACCTTGTATATAAGCTGGCTTACCAAACAACTTTGATTTTAATAAAGTGATGCGTTTAGCTGCAACAATAACAGCTTTTTCGCATAGAAACTGCACAATCAATTTATTTAAGAAAATTTAACATTTCTAACTGATGAATGGCCGTCTAGTTATCCACTAATTATCCTTGCAGCTGAAGCATGTCATTTGCAATAGGAGGCCTATGGTAAACATGTACCATCGAAAAGTGCCTGTGAAGATTGGTTTAAACGTTTCAGAAATGACAATTTTTACACCGAGGACAAGAACAAAAACAACTGAAACCGATCTGCAAGCGTTATTGGATGAAGATGATTTACAAATACAAGATCAACTTGCAGAGGCATTAAACATGACTTACCAACGCATTTCCAAACATTTACATGAAAAAAATTCAAAAGCAAGGAAAATGGGTGCCGCATGAGTTGACTGAGAGACAGACGGAAAATCAAAAAGCCACTTCCGAAATTTTGCTTTTCTGACATGAAATGGAATTGTTACTGGCGATGACAAGTGGATATATTTTGAGAATGGGCATCACTTTCGACAACTGTTCTGTTTAAACCACGCATTGCACGAAAAATATCCAGAATGGAATTTGAGACACGAACGAGTAATATTACAGCATGGCAACGCTCCGTGCCATCGCACTTCCATCGTCCCGGACACCATCAAAATGTTGAAATAGGATCTGCTACCGCATCAGCCGCATTTGCCAAACCTGGCCCCTTCCGATGGAACATGATTTGGCTGGAATAACCTGAAATTTAATATTTTGTTTAGATAATTGCCTTAGGCCTTTATCATTTAAAAGAGAACATGACGAACCCGTGTCCAATAAAGCGATTACATTTAGAGAGCCAATTGAGATAGGTAAATGCGGGCGAATATCGAGAGGTTTTTTAATAAGTTGTAAGACAGCAGAATTTTGATGGTAAAAGGAATAAACTGTTTTCAACCAATTAGACCATTCGGCTGGAGTCGAACGACATATTTCAGATAAAGAAGGCAAGTCATTCTTTGAATTTAAGGTAACGGTACTATTATTACTGGATACGTTAAATAAAGGTTTAATATTGGGGATAGGTTTATGCTTTAATTCTGTTGACGTCTGGGTGTGTTGAGTTGTTCTTGTTGAGGACGATTTTGGCTCCTTGAGATATTTACGTCCTGAGTAGAAATACCTCTGACAAAGTTTTCCGATAAAGTAGGGTTACATTTTGTACATTTGTATATATAGGTATTATTTCAAACACAGCCATAACAGAAGAGGTTTTTTGGATATGTGCAAACATTGAAGGTATGTCCGCTTTTCTTACAATTCCAGCAGGTAACTGAGTTTGTCGATGGATAACAGGAAAATTAATAGTAGATACTACACAAGGTGATTCTGATTGACATGCTAAGTCTGGTTATAATAGGTCAGATTGTTTTGTTGGGGGAGGACGGTATTTATCTATACGTAACTTTACTTCTTGAAGATAGCTGCATAGATCCTTAAATTGCGGTATGGAAGAGATATGTTATAATGCTAAATGTTCCGAGAAATAAGGATTTAAGTTTTGTAAAAGTTGATCGATAATTTTAGGTTAAGGTGGTTTTTTATCTAATCTGCCATATAAAGCTTCAATTGAGGTAATAAAAGAGTTACGTTATCATTAGGTTCCTGGGTACGATTTTTTATTTCATTCCAGAGATCAGTTATATATCCATGAAACGCCATTGTTACATTTCCCGTGTGCAATTTACGCGCTATTTTTACACTTTAGGCGTGGTTCTAACGCCATTGTTACAACATATACAGACTACGTTTTTACCGGATGATGCAATCGCTGTCTAAATCAATTTGCATGCACATTCTAGGTAAAATTCAAATTACTTACGTGATTTGTATTGTTACAGGCGGAAAAGCTACTAAGTATGTATTTTTCAGTAAAATTATAAAATGGGGGCGGCCTGTAAAACAAAAATTAAAGCGAGGTCACCGACACTAGCTAGCGGAAGGTCGTGGATCATATAGAGGCTTAAAATTGTGCAGAAAGGGTTAAATTAATCTATAATATACTACAAAAAAATTTGGCACTTACCTTTCATAAATATTGTGGCTTAATGACAATTACCAAGGGCGCCAAACAAGTCGAGAATGTCCAAATGTTCGTGCAAAACCTTGAGCGACTTGTCATCCCAAGGAGGACAATTATTCCTTTTAATCAATTCCTCACTTTTTTACTACTTATGCAACTTCCATGATAAAAAAATAATAAAAAAACTATTGACTTAATCAACGGCAAACAAAACTATTTAATTAACAGAGCAATAAACGTGAACCTCTTACATTCATTGATTTTAATTCAGAAATTTAATTGAATAGGCGAATATGGAATTATGATAATTTTGCGTACATAAGTAATTCCCAAACACTTGTATATGAACAAAAACTTATATTATAAATCTTACACTAAATTAATCTTACAGTTTATGGCCAAACGTCCTAACAAATAAATTAACTAAAAATGGGTCATGCTACTTAACTATAAAAACTTACTTACTAAAAATTGTCCATTGTTTGATGGCTTGCCTTCCCACATAGAACAGCTCTTAAATTGAGGGAGAGAATCTTGCTTGTTGCTCTAGTGTAGATTGTAATTTTTAAATAATTGAATGGCACACAAACCCGGCAGGATCTTATTTACAATATCACTTAACTTATGCGTCACACGCCTACAAGCTTTTTATTATTTACCACTATAAATCCGCGAACATACGGGCGTAACCCTCGCGAACTGAAAGAGTAATCACTCCTTTCCAATTTCACTATGGTGATACTAAGTGCAATTTTATATCTGTGATGCCGGAGAACGCTACCCGCGAACTACGTTTCTTTGTACTTCTTGACCACGGACAGCCCCATTTGAAAAACTTTGTGGCTTTTAGCTAAAGCCTTAAGTTATATAGATTAATTTCTACTCTAACCATTATTTACGTCATATTTCTGTTATCCAATAACTGAACAGAACTTCCCCAAAAAAACAAGATTTTATAAACCAAATCCAACCCCTTTTGAGATGAGGGTCACGGAAGCAATTATTTTTCTAAGGGTTTAAATATATTGTATCTTCTCGAAGTTTTAATTATTGAAATGTGGACCATACCACCCGTTGGCGACAGTGGTCTGCCAATAACAAAAGACCGGTTAACCCACTTGAGCCGAAATGGATTTTAAATACAATGGATGTCTCCAGACTACTTAAAATTACTTGTAATCTTTGAACAAATCAAATTGAAAATAGTTTTCGCTATTTATAATGTTTTGTTTTCTATAACCCGCTGTCAATCAACGAAAATATTAAGAAGATTAAGTTTTTCAACAGAAAATTGTTTTTCTTTATTTACGTTAAAAGGTACTATTCCATTTTATTTTTATCAGATTCGTCAATCTGTAACCGACCTAAGCTTTAAGAAGATTATTGTATTTGAATTTGCAAAGGTAAAGCTTTAAATTATGATGACCTGCCGCTGGAATTTCTAATAGTTTAGCCTTAAGCTATTTGTAAACCTGGTCTTTTATTATAAGGGAGCCTAACTAAAATATGAAAGTAATTTATTGTGGAGTTCTTGTCTATAAGTTATGCAAGTTACTGAATTTTAATTAATTAATTAATTTGTTTATTAGTTAACATTATAAAATAATGTTACAGTATCTCTCGGAACTTAATATCAGAGTCAAGCACGTGGTTAGGGTTTGATTGCGCTGTGTTAAACATCAAATTATTATCCGTCACTAAACTTCTATTGCATCTCGTAGGGGTTTAAAAGAAAATAGGTAGCGGGTACGATAATGGGAGACAAAGGGAAACCACATACCTGTTTTTCTCTAAAAATTACACCACACTTACATATTTGTTGCTTAGTCCATGTCTCGTTGCTTAATATCGCTTCCTCCACTTGCGCACATCCACATTCCCTCTGCGCAGACTCGACTGTCAGCAACGGCGGAAGCTAGCGTGTCATTTCAAAAATACGCGGCAATTAACCTACAAATGTATCTCTAAACCTAAAACATGATGCATGACCAGTTTGGCATGTAACAAGCGTCGTTTTATTTCTTCTGATGACATTGAATATACTGTTGAAAAAGAATGTAATATAAGACAACCTTTATTTAAAGGCTAATTTGCTGGAAATCCACCAATACCAACTAGTGTAGATGCAAAACATGTTTTTGCTAAATATAAAATATATTTTTTAATAATATTATTTTAGAACAATTGTGTTGGAAGAAGAAAATAGCACACTTCATAAAGAAATTGCATAATTAAAGAAACGGGTTAATAAAAGTACATTTTTAACTATAATTTTAATAAGTATTACTTTTCCTGTAAGTATAAAATTGAGAAAGACTTTAAATCTTTATTTGGCAAATCTTTGTTTTTAGGGTTTTAATGTTCAATTTGTATATAAAATTGATGTAGAAATCGACAACGACAATAATTATAAATCACATCATTTCTGGAAAAAAATTGAATTATGTATACTAAGGTTTACATTGCTGGTATTATGCATATCCCCAAAGTAACAAAAAATGTAAATGTGAATTAACATTTATGTAAAATGCATGCATGCTAATAGTAAGAACTTCTTGATTTACATATTATTGTAGGATTTGTTACAGGTAAAACAAGCGTGAAGTTAATTAATTTTGATTTGCACTGAAGGACCGGGGGCCCCTTGGCAATTTAAGGGTGTGTTGGCTAACTGCAGTGGTGTGGGAGTGGATTCCTATGGAAAAATTATAAAAAGATAGAAATTCCTACTAAAAATAATATAGGAATATAAATAATAAATACAAAAAGTTATCCTGAATGGCTTTTCTACTTTTGCCAAATTTGAGGGTCACAAACTATTATCACAGCCATTCCTTATTATAATATTGCTATACGGAAGATGTTTTTCCACATAAATTTCCCATTTTCTGATATTCTAAATTTTATCTCCTCATATTTACTTTGCCTAAAAGTACCATAAAACATGTTAATTCTCTCACAATTAATAAGTGTTCCGAATAAGATTTCATCACTGGGGTAGTTGGATATTGGGGCTTTGTCATCAATATAAAATATGTTGTACGAATTAGAGTTAAATGTATGTATTAAAAGATCGTTATTAGGTTATAATAATGCAGTGAAAGCCAACTGCTGTGTATTATGAAGTTGTTATCACTGAATACATACATAAATTTTAAAATTAAGATCAGCTATTGAATACATCCCAAAGTAGGTAAGTAAATCAGATGAGTATACAGTTCGACTTTAAGAATGTATTTTTAAAAACCAGTTAAACTTTCTGGGTTAGAATGTTTATCAGAAATGCGCTATATAACGTAGTAAAATCCGGAATATAAAACAGTTTTAAATGCATTCGCGTATTCACCGTTTCATTTTCATGTAAAAATATTATAAGTACACGTACGTTGAATATTATCGCAAAACATTTACGTGCAACAATTCTTAATTACCTTCAATTATAACATACTGTCATTGAAATGTGTAGAATGTTACTCCTTTTAATATGCATTAACTTTGTTAGTGGTAATTTACGTTTTGATAATTATGTAGTGGAAAGGGTGATTCCTAGAACACCACAGCAGCTCACTTATTTACGAACGCTGCAAGAAACTGCAGAAGGATATAGTTTTTGGACAGATGCAACTACATTGGATCGACCGGTTGACATAATGGTGCCTCCAGAGCTTAAGGAAAATTTTTCAAACATCTCTGCATTGTTTAAACTAGAGTCAAATACTTGGATTCCTAATATTCAAGAACTAATAGAGAATGAAAGACCATCCAATCTCAAAGCTTCTGTAGAATTTGATTGGGAGAGGTACCATACGCTAGATCAGGTTTGTTCATGAGATTTTACCTCCTATTCCTATTAATATATTTTAGTAAGTTGTAACATGTAAATATTATACAGGGTGTTAGAAGGTCTGAAAACGGTCGAATATTTCAAAACTAAAGCGTTTTATAAAAAAATATTTCAAACAAAAGTTGTATGGTTTTGAAAAGGCTATAAGATGGTGCCATTGGTTTGACCTTGAAGAGTCATTTGAAGGTCACGTGATAGATAGCTCAATTTTTTAAATAGCACTCCCTATTTTTGATTAAATATCCTTGTAGCTCATTTCGAGAGGTTTCCAAAACACTAGAAACAAATGTTTTTTCATCAGTAACTTTTCGAGTTATAAGACTTCAAAGGTACAATACTGCCGGCATTAGCGTTAACCTTTAACAACTCGTGCACTATATTTTCACGCAACTGATCGCGCGGTGTATTTTGTACAAGGTTGCATTTTATACGGTGAAGAAATGTTTTATCATTTTGTATTTGCTTTAAAAATACACACATGAAAAAAACACAGGTTAACTAAATACTCCCTGTATGTTTGTTGTGGTTCGTTTTGTATTTTTCTTAATTTTTCTTGGGTATTAAACCACTCAGAGTTTTTAAAATGACCTTTATTTACGTTTCGATCCAAGACACAAATTTAAGGTGACTTTAATTTATTAATCTTTGATTTGAATACATTAGGTGACAATTTTAAAGTTTAAAAGAATGAGTACTTTCAATTTGTGTTGCGCCCTGGGAGCGGCCTTTTAAGGTAGCCAATACGATTAACGTGAAATCAGCTGATTAATTTTTATATAGTTAAATTTCATATAAATTCAATAACTTGATGATGGGAATATTTTTTAACATGTTTCTATTTATACGGTTGAGAGGAGGGTTATTAAAGAAGTGTGTGGTTACGTTACCGTAACGCTTAAGCAGCCGAGGGCTACTAATATGTCTATTGTTATGTAATTAGTTGTATGTATAAATAGAAATCCATGTATGTAGGCTGTATTTCATGTTAATATCGCAAGGAAAACCCAGGAAAAACTTACAATGCTACCTAGATATTGGGAGCATTTGATTTTCATTTGTTATTTCGTTTTGTAATGGAATCCATTGTTTACTAAAAGCAACAGATTCGTATGCTACGGTTATTTTTATGTAAGGTTACATAAGCAGCTTTTTTGATTATTCGTTTTTGGTAGTTTTCTTTTTGTCAATAATTTTTGCGTTCTCCTATTTTATTTTATGACTGAAGTCCCGTGCATGTTGGCAAATCATAGATTTTTAAATTTTTTATTTTTTATATATGATTTATGTTTTTTAAATCTAACTTCAAATGGTCTGTAACTTTACCCTATGTAAAACTTGTTATCTTCGCACGGTATTTTGTAGATGCAGTTTTTTGAACTTTGTATTGCGCTTTTTGGGTTTTGTTTTTATTAGTTGTGTTTTTAATGTTTTGTTGATTCTAAATACTGTTTTGATTTTAAATTTGTTTCCTATTCTTTGTATTTTTTTGGAGAAATCTTTTATGTATGGTATTGAGAGCATTTTTTGATGCGTATCGTTGTTTCTATTTTCTTCATTTCTATTTTTTGGGACTTTATTAATTTTTTTTTCTATTCTTTTTTTAAGATACTTGTTTCTTTATTAGTGTAATTTGATTAAGTCTTTCTCTTTCTTTAAAATTTCTTTGTTTGATGATATTAATTTTGCTATATTATACATGGTTTTGATAATTCATCGTTTGACAGTGTGGATGGTTTGAATCGAAGTTTAAGTATCTATTTGTGTGTGCTGGTTTTCTGTATAGTGATGTATTAAGTGTTGCACCGTTTTTACTAACTAAAATATCTAAAAATGGAAGTTCTCCATGTTGCTGTAATTCATAAGTGAATTTAATAGTTGGTTCTATTTTGTAAATTGATTCTACAAAGTTTTTAATCAGTTCTGTATTATGAGGCCAAATAGCATAGACATCATTTAGGTATCTCCACTAGATTAGTGGTTTCAATTCTTGTGTGAATATTACATCTTTTTCGAATTCCTCCATGAATATATTACTAAAAATTGGCGATAGTGGACTTCTCATCGCCGTTCCGAAGTTCTGTTTATAGAATTGGTTATTTATTTGAAAATATGTGGTTATTGACGCATATACCAAGTAATTCCATGATTGATGATATACTTAGTTTTGTTTTTTCTTTTAATGTTGTCATCTTTTTGTAGTTTGTTTTTATAATATTATACGTTTTGTTTACAGGGACATTTGTGAAGAGATTTACTACATCAAAACTTACCATTGTGTGTTTATTTTTAATTTTAATGTTGATAATTTTTCTAAAAAGTATGGGTTGTTTTTTATGAAAAAATTCGTTTTGCCTGTTAAAGGATTTAGAATTTTTATAAGAAATTTTGATAAATTGTGGCATGCTAAATTTATGGAGCTTACGATAGGTCTCAAGAAAATGTTTTATGAATTTTTGGTAGAATGTAAAAGTGGGGTGGTTTACTGTAATGTAAGACCAGTTTGCTTTTTCTTTGTTTTCAAACTCATTTTTAATTCTGTATAGAGTTTTGTATATTTTATTTTCAATTGATTTTGTTGGGTCCGTTTCTAAACTAGTGTTTAACAGTTCATTGACTTTTGCGTTGTAATCGTTTTTGTCCATCCTCTCAACCGTATAAATAGAAACATGTTAAAGAATGTTCCGATCATCAAGTTATTGAATTTATATGAAATTTAACTATATAAAAATTCATCAGCTGATTTCACGTTAAGCGTACTGGCTACCTTAAAAAGGCTCTCTCAGGGCGCAACACACATTGAAAGTATTCATTCGTCTAAACTTTAAAATTTTCACCTAATGTATTCAAATCAAAGATTAATAAATCAAGGTCATCTTCAATTTGTGTCATAAATGTCAAACTTAAATTTTTTTATTATTTTGACAACGATCCTCGGTCATGGATCGAAACGTAAATAAAGACAATTTTAAAAACTTTGAGTGTTTTAATACGCAAGAAAGTTTATGAAAATACAGGTTAACTAAGTTGCAAACATGTTTATTGGCACAAAAAGTGAAAAATACAGAGGAATAAGTATCAAATATTCTTTAAAGAGAAAAACTTACATTCTAATGAAAACAAATAACTGTATATTTTAAGAATTCTTATAAACATTTTGCGCAAGTAGCCTATTAACTAGAAGTACATTTGTAGCATGTAACAACAGTGTCTATATGCTCTTTACATACTGATCGATTGCAAGTGCTGCATATGATTGTAGTAACCCTGTTCTTTTTTCTGCCACAGATGAAGTACTTGGCTCGAGCTTTTGTAGGTAGGTTTTGGTCCGTTTGTGCTTGAATTTCGCGATATCTAGACAGGAAAGGTTTGACGTCTGTAAAGAAGCTTGTAATTGTAGCTCGTTTGGAAAGATGTGGTTTCATTAACGACAAAGAGAGTGTTTTCAGGTAATTTCTTCTGTATTTGTGAATAGAATTGGGATGAGTTACATTATATAAAATTTGACTATTGATGCCTGCTATGTTTAGCTTAGCAACTAGATAAAAAGCGAAGGGTCGCCTTCTTGTTCTTCTACCAACAGAGTATCAACACCTCCTTTCGTCATGTTATAATCTAATATAATTTCAGGTTTATTGCGATCTGAATCAATGGCAGAGTCGTGCATAGTTGTTATTAAAATAATCTGTATTTTTTGGTACATAGGAAACTATCGAAACATTCTTCTGAAATCCAAAAATGGATGAAATAACCAATCTATCCTTATTTGGCAAAAATTTTTTCGGCAACTCCCGTTTATTTTTTTTCAGGGTTCCAATCATTGTGATTTTGTTGTAACAATTCGTTCACCAAAGGGTAGATTGAGTACCAGTTATCGCAATATTTCTGTTACTTCCTTTCAGTTTTTCAAGTAAGCGGTGAACTATGGCCGTTGGTTTGTTTAGTTGGTTGTATTGTCCATCTGGTTGTGTTCTCTATACAGCTCTAAATTACTCACGTAGAATGCTTTAACGTCACAAAGGACAAACACATTCAACCCATATTTAGCAGGTTTGTTGGGCATGTACTGAACAAAACTACACCATCCCCTGAATGCTATCAACATTTCATCGACTGTTATAAATTCACCCACCGAGTAATTTTTTTGGCAAATATTTACCAAACCGTCCAAAACTGCGGCCGACCTGTCAGTTTTATTTCCTTCATCCCTGGATGATTTGTCGTCAAACCTAATTACAGCGAAAAAAGGAATCTTTGGTAACTTATACAAGCTTTGAATATTTCCGATCCTGTTCCGTCCTTGGTTCACAATTCCAAAAAATGAGTGTGGTTTTGTTTTTTACATCCAGATAGAAGCAACAAACTTATAAAAGCTAGCATTTCCGTTTTTGTAACAGCCTTTGCATCTCGTTCTTCAGCATAATTCAGTCGTACTCTTGAAATTTCAAAATTTGTGCACTGAATAATATGTTCAAATATGTCATTATCAAATATTTTCGTAAAAGCGCTCATATCATCAGTTACATCACGAGCGTATTTCTTTGGTCCAGGTAGAATTTTTATCAAATTCTTCTTATTAGTTTTACTATACTTACTATTAGGGTTACATTTATACCAAATAGTTTTTTATCCTTGCCTACATACTGATTTTCTTATTTCTTTGAATCCGTTTCTAAGGTAACTGAATCAATATCTGCGTCACTCATTTCTTGTTCTGTCACAGAGTTGTGTTCACTTTTCTCTTCCTCAACATTTTCATGTTCTTCACCTCCCACCTCTACCTTACTATCCGTATAACATATAACTTGTGCAATATCTTCCAACTCATTTTGTGTCAAATTTTTAACGTCTCTAATCTTTATTTTATGCCTGAAAAAAGATTATTGTTTTATAAAAAACAATATAGTTTAATAATTTACATTATCACAGGTTTGTTACAAAATAATTCGTTTGCAGAAAACTAAAAAGCATAAACTTAAAAATATACTTACATAGTTACTCCTGTTGGTGTATTACGTACACCACAACCAAACTTGCGGAATTTCTCAGTTACTTTCTCAACAGTCAACGCGATACTGCAGGTACATCTAGATGACGTATTGGATGAGAGTTAGCTGGACCGGTGACGCCGAGAAAGCATTCGGAAAAATCGGCTTTTTACACCAGCGTGAGTAGTTAAAGGTTAACCGAGATGTACTACGTGTGTGTGTGTGTGTGCGTATGTGCGCGCGTGTGCGTGCGTGTGTGTCAGCATAGATAAGGATCCCGCTGTTCGTCATTAGCGCTGTATTTAACGACTACAAACCCTCTCTGCTATGTGTATGTGTGCGTGCGTGCGTGTATAAACGAGTTTTTACTGAATTAAATGTTCAAATTGTCTTGCTTCTGATGTTTGACAATGACCTAATCATAGATAAAATTAATTTAAAACATTTCGTTCCATTTCTGATTAGATAAGATTTAGTTGACACAGTACACGTTCCCTAAGGTAAAAAGTAGTCCAATGGAGAAAGATCTGGTGATCTAGAGGGCCACTCTGTTTCTCCACGTCTTCCTATCGATCGGTTTGAGAAAGTACTAGTTAACTATTGGCGCACTATTACTGCATAGTGTAGAGGTGTACCATCTTGTTGAAGCCAAATATTTTGCATATTTCCGTAAAACAATTTGTCAATAGCAGGAATCATGATTTCGCAATAAATTTAAATAAATGTTTGCATTTAAGTTTCCTTCGATAAAGAAGGGCCCGATAATACCACGTTTGCAAAAACCTGCTCACAGGTTTAGTTTTTGGGGATACTGCGTGTGGAGATCATGCACCCAGTGAGGATTCTCGTCACTCTAATAGCGACAATTCTGACGATTTAATATACCATTTAATTCAAAAGAAGCTTCGGCGGAAAAAATGATGTTATCAAGATGTTATCGCATCGAGGCATCATTTCATCGTAAAACTCGATTCTTCTATCAAAATCACATTCCGCTAGCTTCTGAGTAAATTTTATTTTGAAAGGATGCCATTTTTCTTTCATCATAATTTTATGAACGGAAAATGTACTAACTTTAGTCATCTGAGCTAACTTTAGTCATCTTAGTCATCGAAGAATGAGGATTTTCTATAAATGATTGCATTACATCCAAACTTTGATTAAAATTTGTAGCTGATTTTAGTCTTCAACCTCGTGGGCGTTTCTTCAAATCGTCTGACGGCTTTTTGAACTGTAGACTTTGAAATGGGTTCACGATCTGGATAAGTATCGTCAAACAAAGTCGATACTTGTTCGAAGAACCTAACACGGACACCACATCCTTGCATCATTAATAATGTAATTCTTTCCCTTTCAGTCAATACCATTTTGGCGACTACCGAAAATCTTTCTTACTTCGCAAAAGCAGTTACTTTGACTTGATATTACGAACAAGTCATTTACTACTTGTATGACCTGCATTTCACTATTCGCAATGCACGTGTTCCAATTGTAGCCCGTCAACATGGGTGTAATGTCAGGCATTCGTACTATAGAGACGACCCAAATGAAATCTTTAGCAACTGCATTGTCTTCTGATTTCGTGTGATTTGGTATGTCGCCAATGTACGCCAATGAAGTGATCGATATAGGTTATTTAATTATATGGCTCTATTTCTCAAAGAGATTCCTGAAAACTCCTATGTCCTTTGGGTGTTGAAGAATCGAAAGTGGGGGGTTTGCTACTTCGGTACCACTCAATTCATTTTGTAATTATGAGATAATACCCACGGTATCATGGAGCGTGTCTTTGCCATTCGATGGCTCGGCAAATCTGTCATAATTATCAAACACCAAATGTTTTTTCTATACAAACAAAACACTTCTTCATGTTAATATTCACTATAAAATGCGTTACTTAACTGTTAATAAACGCAAAAACACACGCGATTCAAGTGAAGGACGAATGATGATTGACAAATGATCTGGTTATTAGTTAGATTGTGTTTTTGCTTATTTCCTTCTTCGTACGCACAAGTTACAGTTTCACCTCTTTAATCTTTGTCGTCGACATTGCGTATATTCTTGCAGGGCAGGTACGAAGAAACACAATATATATATATTGCTATGATAATAGGGTTATTTAAGGGTATATATATATATTATTTTTAGAAAAATCACTTAATTAATACCAATTAACTTAAATATTTATATGCATCCAAGTAGACACAATTCAAAAGGCTATATTGACCTTAAATAACGACCGATCCAAACAAGCGCATTGTGTTTCTTCGTACCTGCCCTGCGAGAATATACACAATGTCGACGACAAAGATTAAAGAGGTGAAACTGTAACTTGTAATATACCCTTAAATAACCCTATTATCATAGCAATATATATATATATATATATATATATATATATATATATATATATGTTAAATGTTTTATTTTCTTGACCTTTTACTCTATATTTGTTTGAAGATGATTTTCTTGGGATATAGGTCAAAACATTAATATATACTTTTACATTTTATTGTGCCATAACCTCACTCGACCATACGTACGTTTCGACTGCTTGAGCCTTTTCAATGGTTCAGTCATTCCTATAAATTAATTTACTAATATACTAACCTACCCTTATATAATTTTGTCACTTACCTAAACTATTCTATTCGTTATACATTTAACAAATGTATAACGAATAGAATAGTTATAGTAATTAATAGGTATAGGTTACGGGCTCAGTCGAAACGTACGTATGGTCGAGTGAGGTTATGGCACAATAAAATGTAAAATATATATTAATGTTTTGACCTATATCCCAAGAAAATCATCTTCAAACAAATATATATATATATATATATATATATATATATATATAGGTATATATAGGTATACTTCATGTAAACAACACAAAAATCTAGAAAACTAAACATTTAAACCATAAAAAGTACACAATTCGTTCATTATGCGAAAAGCAAATACCAGACACCCTGTATAAGATCAACAACTAACTACAGTCAATGAAAGGAAACTCATTCTTTAATAATTGAACCACATTTAGTAAAATAGATAACTCTGGACGCAACCCAATTCATTTTCAAACATTTATACATTTATAAACTTTAAACAAATGCAAATTAGGCGTATCCAAAGTGAAACAAACGTGAAACAAACGTGAAACAAACGTGAAACAAACGTGAAACAAACCATTTTTAAACTCGATGCATTAGCGCAAGAAAATAATCAATGCATGCTTATAATAAATAGGCTTTTCAAAACAAGCATATTTCATAACACAACAAGGCAATAAACGCATCTAATTTACTTTATCTGTTAAAGGATCCGATAATAAAATTTAGCCTACGCGATATTTTAAATGTAGAAATCGCCACAATTCGAACAAAACCCAGCATATTAAGTAAACAAAATATGAAACCATAAGTTTTGGTGTACGTGCAAGATTAAATAAAATAGTTCATAAATCCAGGTGCAAAATTACAATTACGTGATGTCAAAAGGTACAAAGTACCATTGGCGAACGAAATCCATAATACAAAGCTTTGGGTCTACGTGATTTTTGGAGTGTCTGAACAATGCATATAGCAAGTAACTCCAAGTAAAACCCAACCGGTTGCATGATAGCGTAGAGCAACGCCGCGCCATGGTCGAATTATAAGATAGCAAGCGGCCAACCAATGACAGCACGTGGAAGGGCTAGTCTATACAATTCACCTTTAAACGTCCCTGGTTGGACTACCCAGCGACGCTTTTTTACACTCTTCAGCCAGCCGCTTCACTAGGAGGGGTCCAGAGTCCATCGTCTCCATCTGACTGCCTGACTCTGACGATGGTTGAGTTTTACCTTTGTCTCCAAATGTTGCTGTAGATGAGGAAATGGCTGTTGCTGCTTTATTGATGCAGTTTGTTGCTGCTGTTGCAGTTTCCGATTTCTGGACTGCCTCTGTAACAGTTTGATTTTTTTTTAATTCTAATATTTATGGAGGTAAGTCTATAGTGCAGGTTCCCTCTCCTACTGAGTATAGCGTCCCTAGCATCCTCCCCAGCGTCAAAAACGACCAGCCTCCCTTGAGACTGGTCCCTAGTAGCGGTGTGGAACATTTGGATATGTCTGTTCAAGGGTTTTGCGCCCGCAGACGTCTTTGAACAACATCCATGTTTTCCGGAAGTCCCGGAATCCACAATGTCGCCTTCAGAAATCTGAGTAGCAATCCCACTTGGACGACCACTAGGTGTGCAGCCTCCCACAGCTGAGGGAGGTTGCCAACCGCCTCTGTTATCCACTTCAGGGAATGGTCATCCTCGCACCAGATCCGAAAAATCCCGCCCAAGTACGTCCACCTCGTGAAGGTTGGTGTAGTAGTGTTATCTGGAAGGGGGAACAAATACTCGTCCAACGCATTCTTGATAGCTGCTTGTACTAAATCAGCCTGATGCTTAGTAATTTTTGGCCAAGGGTTGCACCTGTCAATCACAGCTACATGGAGGTGCTTGAAAGCTTCCTCCCCATAGCTGCTACCAACAGAGTGAGCGGTGCTGCTCTTGTACTCCCTTTTCGGGGATTTAGCTTGCGGTAGAGTGCCGTCAAATCGCACCCTTTTCTTGCTCTTATCCGATTTGACCTTGGGGAGGAGGTGGAAGGTTTGAGGGCGGAAGGTGCTTGACGGTCAAGAGGCCACTCCTTGCATTGGTTAGCCGACGGACCAGCCTTATCTGTGGCAGCCGTTCGTACTTCCAAGCGTGCCTTCATCCTTCTCTTCTGTTCAGCCCCACTGCTCCTCTTCCTATGTGGACGCTGTTGTTGCCAGTCATCTGGCTGGTGTTGCTGCCAGCTATGTTGAGGCTGCTGCTGTTGTAGTTGCTGCTGTTGTTGCTGCTCTAGTGGAGTCTGCAACATAGATTGAGGAGTGTCCGAGGACGCACCCTCTAGATTAGCTACATTAACGTTTTCATTCATGTTAGATAATAAAAGAAAATTCATCTTTCCGGCTCCCCACGCGCTACGGAGTCTAAACTGGGATGCCAAATTCGACACCAGAGCTACCAGGAAGATATAGCCCGTAAGGGTAGGTTACCTACGAGCCTAAATACCGCTTTGTAGTAGCACACATGTAGAATGTTCCACTCACCCGCAGTAGCGACTGCACGTCCCCCATTCTCAAGAGCTCACCCGGTCGGCGGTCTGATCCCACGACAGCCGATTGATCGGTATGGGTTAGTCCCGACCTACCGTCTAGGAGAGATCCAGGCCAAAGTGGTGTGTTGCCAGACTCCAGGGAACCAATTCCGCCTGTAACGTGTCATTTATGCCTCGTTACAATTTACTTTTAGAAACGTAATTCGTTCATGTTGCCTAAGATTAAATGTTATAATTTGGCGACGGGTTGCAAGATACTACCATGTCGTTATTTAGTTTAGTTGTTTTGTCGAATGTCAAATCGTTCTTAAAAAGCTTGGTTTAAATTAATTATTGCTTTATTTTATTTAAGTGGACTAAAACAATGTTATTAAATAACATTGATTCAGACAACGATAATCAAATACACTTTGACTGTATTGATTATCTGAATATTGAACTTTGTTAGTGCCGACCTTCAACAAGGAATTTATTTGTTAGGTTCAACCATATATTATAACCCGATACCATTTGTTCTTATCAACAAGATATAAAATGTAATATACACATTACATCGATCTTGTTTGGTGCAGCATATACTTTGTGCAAGTCTTAGAAGAGGCACGCCCTATTGTAATTTTCATGGAGTGGTCCTGAAAATAAAGTTAATTATACAAATTAGTTTGGGGCACCCTTTTCTCATCCAGGAGAATTTTATAAAGAGTATTAGAGAAATTTCCTGGCTTAAGAAATTTATTTTGTAGAAGACATTTAGCACTTGGTGAGTACTTAGTTACCAGTAAGGATTGAAATCTAAAATATAAAACTTTTTTAGCATTATCGATTATTGGTCGTGTGACTTGTCGAGGTTAAAAATAATTGGGTTGATTATTATAAAGTGGAACCACTTAGGAAAGTGTAAGTAATTGCAGCAATAACCTTCAAATTTTAATTTGTGTGTACAGGGTTCGTTGGTACGGAGTATTTTTTTTTGGTACGGAGTATTCTTTATGCGTGGGAAATTCTTTATTTCGGTTGGGAATCATATGGAGCATCCTGTCCAACGTTGTATCTGGTGATACAAGATCAGACTCATCTTACAGCTAACTGGTTTGGTCGTTGAGGACGCAATCCAGCAGACTTGGACATCTGGCACTTTTATCACAGGTTTTTATTGTTTGTCTATTTAAATGGTTTTTTTGTGCATATTGTGCATGTTTAATTAATTTGTTTTTGGGGGAATGTACTATAGTACCAAAATATATATACTTTAATGATTAATTGAGTAAAACAGGGTTTAGAGAATTTATATTTTATATGATAGTCACTTACAATATTAAATTACATATTTACTTGTATGCAGTAAGGTCTAGCTTTCAGCAGATGCTTGGACCACTCTTTTTTTTTGTATAACAATATTATAACCTGATACCGGGGTTGCAAACCGGATTGACAGGTTGCCTAACATACAAGGGAAAGTGCACTACCCCTGAATAATAATAATCATATCTGCATTAATCTTGATTAAGATATTCATAGTGTGGTACAAGTACTCCCTGAATAATTTCTCTGCTCTCTGTAAATATATTTTTAGTGTTAATTAAATGTGATTTTGGGCTCAAGCCAAGTTGATTGGGAGTGTAAATATTTTTTTGTGAGCATATATATTGATTCATGAATATAGGTATAATAATTGGGTATATAATTGTGTTTTTATTGAGTCGGATCTACTTGAACATTTATAGTATCAGGAACAATTAAGTTTGATTGCAGAGACTAAGTTGTTCTCTCTTAAGGTATGGTGTTTAGTGGCCTTTTACTGCAATTGGCGCCCCTCTTATTTTCAGCGGTAACCATCAACTACCCACGGCCCACTACTGTTGCTAGTTCGGAAATTGCACCATATTCTACGCTAACCGTTCAGGGATGATATCCTTTGGGACTCCTAAATTGATCGGAGCGAACTAACGAATATACCAAACTTTAATTTTGTTTCGTATACTTATTAGCGAGTGCCTGAAGTATACGTTACAAAATTTTGGGCTCAAGCCAAAGTTGATTGGGAGTGTAAATATTTTTTTTGTGAGCATATATATATTGATTCATGAATATAGGTATAATAATTTGGTATATAATTGTGTTTTGATTGAATCGGATCTACTTGAACATTTATAGTATCAGGGACAATTAAGTTTGATTGCAGAGACCAAGTTGTTCTCTCTTAAGGTATGGTGTTTAGTGGCCTTTTACTGCAATTGGCGCCCCTCTTATTTTCAGCGGTAACCATCAACTACCCACGGCCCACTACTGTTGCTAGTTCGGAAATTGCACCATATTCTACGCTAACCGTTCAGGGATGATATCCTTTGAGACTCCTAAATTGATCGGAGCGAACTAACGAATATACCAAACTTTAATTTTATTTCGTATACTTATTAGCGAGTGCTTGAAGTATACGTTACACGCCCCAGATGTGGCTCAACCACCAGGACCCCTTTATCCAACCGACACGGCTCGCCTCGCACGGTACAAACACGAAGTGGACACTGAGTCAGGGTAAAATCGTAAACCAGGCCACTCATTTACCTCCAAGAACATCCTCATTTCCTTCACGTCCATCTTGCGAACCAATTTACATGAACATTCCATATTTTAACCGGAGCATGAAGATGAATCTCCTCGACTCGCCTTGCTCTCGCGCCTTGCCATCGGACACCCTCGCAACCATTTTTCTTACGTCACACCACCATTCTATCTCCACCGCATCGCATAGGAATCTTGAATTCCAACAACTTCCACTCCACGAGATCAAACCTACCTTGTATTGCGTATCAATTAATATTAGATTTTCTCAGCATACCCGAATCTTAGATTTTTAGATACGACATCACCCGCAAGGAGCTGACCCTAATTTTAAGCCATTTCATTACACTGTACGCGACTTTTGAGCCAGTTCTTATAAACTTTTTACGTCATCGCGATACATTAAATTAGCTTAGAATTCTTACGCTAGAATTCGACCATTCTAGCAAACAGATTTGAAACTCGGACCACGCCACTGCAAAGTTATACACCATTTTAAAGTACACGCATCTTCTAACATTCTTGACTCTTTGCTCTATAAGCAAACCTAACACAATAGTTTTCTTCGTCTATCCATTCGACATCACATTTCGAGATACACACCTCCCATGCATTGTTTGCGTATCATTAATATTAGACATTTCATCTCAGCTACACCAATTCTAGAATTTTTCAGCATTGCACCATCCCCAAGAGCTACGCCTAATTTTACACGATTTCGTCGTACCATGAGTATGCGACTTTGACGTCGTTATAGTGACATTTTTAGTCATGCGATACATCTTCTTAGTCTAAACTTTTACGCACATCGAATCTGTAAACAGATTTGAAATCGAACCACGCCCTGCAAAGTTACATCATACCCTCTGCGAGATAAATCTTTCTCCACATTTCCACCCACGAGATAAACCTACCTTGTTTGGTATCAATTAACATTGAATTTTCTCAGCACCCAAATCTCTTTAAATTTTCAATAGCCCATCCCCAGAAGCTACCCCATTTTAAGATTTTTAGCGGTAGCGATTTTGACTTCTTAAAATTTTTATACATGCAATACATCTTGTTAGTCTAGAATTTTATGAAATCCGAATCTGTAAACAGATTTAAAACAGGACCACCCTTACCATTTACACAACCCTCAAATTAAACTTTCCTGCGGCTCATATCTAAAGAAAATCTAAAACCATTCTTAAAACTTTTATTACAGACAATTTTACTAATCAGTTAAATTTTGTAAACCACATTCAAATACATATTCACAATTTTTATTTTCAACCTAACTTCTCAATCGGCCATCTTATTAATATTTATTTCTAAATAGAGCACTTTTCCAAAGATCAACCGGACCCACATTTTCAAATTCCTCTATTTTGTTCTTATGGTATTGCTTAAGACCTCGACATATTTTCCAATTACTAGAAGACGTTAAACCACATTTTTTGTGTTAAAGATTTCGGTAGTCTCTTCCCCATTTTGGTGTAAACGCCGTAGAGTTCGCATAGACTTTTATTGCGTATTTGTATTCTTTTTCATTATTAATCGAATAAATCGCTCTTTCTGCTTCCAAAGAAACTCGGCACTCCATCGTCGACACTGGCGTTCTTTATGCGATAGCTAGCCATACGGTTGTTAAACGCTGTACAACCATTTCACGCCATCTTCGCCAGTAGCGTAACGATGCATTTTATGTCTGTTGCTCCTTAAAGTGCGGCATAGTTGCTTTTCATTTCGAAATCGCATACTTTACACATAATCGTTGTTGTTTCGTACAAGGTCCTTTAACAGCTGGCGGAGTGAACGTTTACGCTTAAGACATACCGTGCGTTTTCCTTTGTCGCTGAAGCTGTCCATTCTCGTAAAGCGAAACCGCAAGTCCCACAGTTTAAGTACTTTGCTCTATGTAAGCAACCGACGATGCACACGACATTTGTTCTGCCTTTGAGATTTTCACGGTCATTGAAGCCCGAATAGTGTTAAAAGTTGCAGATACCATTTTATCAAAACAAAATCCGCACTTAAGCTACTTTAAGCAACTAACTTAACTAAAAGTTTCTCTTGCCACGCTTTATGCCCATAGAATGCAAACCGAAGTTTCAACAGCCACGAAGTTGAGGATTGGCAGAACTAAATGCGTCATACTCTGACTCGTCCAATACATTTGCGCCAATCATCACTGGTTCTTCGTCATGGTGCAATGCCGTTGTAACACCAAACATCTTCCTGTTATACGGATCCGTGCATATAAAATCCAAGAAGGGTGTTACACCACAAATTTGCAAGCGTAGAAGATGCAGTGCTACTAAACCAAAAACACTTTAAACCTTACTAAGAAAATCAACTGTGTCTCAGACTTACAACAATTTAATTTTAAATAACTTCTCACTATTTGGAAATAGCTTGAATTTCCAAAGACACCAACATTTTACGGATTCAATTACCCATTATTTCCATTTTACGACCAGGTTAATTATAGTAAATTTAATTTGTCGTCAGTTTCGTAAACACTATTAAGCAACAATGCGCTGAATACAGATACCCCTTCGCCGGCATCATTTGAATTGCAAAAGTCACCTCTTTACGTATGCGATCAAAGCACATTTTTAACTCATGCACCACTTTTGCGTCATTCAAATGCTTCTTAGGCTACTTACAACTCGCGACTTGTCAACGTACTCGATATCGCAATAAAATTATGCCGATGCGCAATCCGATTCCTCTAAAGGTAGAAAACTCGTCACATCCTATCGACCCGCTCCGTTCGATATTTACAAACATTTTAAACGACAAGGGCCAATTTTACACCAGGGATCTTTAAGTGACAATTACACATCCGACTACGCGTAAACTAACATATTTTGCAGCACGATAATAATGCATACCCTTTTGCGCACGCTATTCTTGATGCTTGGAAAAGTCAGGTCCTTTTCGAGACGTTGACAGCCCTGGCGCCGCCTTCTTATTAATTTTCCTTTATCTAACCTATGTCCACACTTGTTTTTAATGGAAAAGCTTTACATTCGTTATTAAACATCTAATACGATCAATTCCATTTATTATTCTAACGGAGAAACATACATTCGCCAATGTTCTTTTTAATCCAAGATCCATGGTTACCACATTACAAACAGGCATTTCCTACTATTTGTTACAAAAACTACCGGTATCCATTTGACGTAAACAGTGTTTGGGATGGTATATGTTACATACATTAACCAGTTATTGGTCATTAGTCCAGAAACATTATTTGTAACCAAATTAATAATGCCTTTATAGGTTTAACATTATCACCATTCCAATACTGGTGCTACGTACATGGAAACTTTATTTCTATGCGCATCCCTGTCGGCTTAGGTCCGATAACAACATATTCGACTATCTTCGGCAATATGGCATCACTCTGTAGAATACTAAGAGAACATTTTTCGTATTCAATTTCGTATTCTTAGTCTTAGAACGGTAAACATGAGCGTCTCCAGTATTAACGTTTCTTAACTTACTGGAATAAATTGAAACCGACAAATGAGCGATTTGGATTATGGCTTTGACAGAAAATATGTGCAACAATAATCTGGTAAAGATATTGGTAATATTTGTTATGTCGAAGGCGAACAGATGCTGACTGGTGGACTACACACACCAATTACAGAACCATTTTGTGACAATATAATGTTGGTTAAAATTTGCGACCTTTCTGACACCGAACAACATCTGCAAACAAAAGGATGTTTATCCTAAAAAGAAATTTGTGGTCATTTAACAGCTATCTACGAAGAAAGTTCAACCGATTTGTTTCGCTAGGCATGGTGTTAAAGCTAAGCTTCCGTTTTCTCTGGAAAGCACTAACAAGATGGGCCAGAGAGTAAAAGAAATTATCGGAAAGAAGACCTCGAATGCATTAATAAAAATTCCAAAATCCTATATGTGTTCCATACAAAGTGGAACTAGCAGATGTTAAGTTGGAAACTTTATTGAAGGAACTACCAGATATATTAGACGAACTCGAAAAGATTATTTCTATCTTTTGACATGGATGTAACCCAAGATTTTGCGGCATATTTAGCAAGATGGAGATGTGTAATTATTTAACTACAAACATAACTTTTGCTATAAGGAAATACGAAGAAAAGTGTAATATTATAGTTGACAACGATAAACTGTAGGATTGATTGTTTAACATGGCTAACAACCAATGCAAGAATTAAGATATACAACAAATTTGTGTGTCAGATAACAAGTCCTGGTGTTAATAAACAACTTGGCAATCATATACTAGATTTTTACGTTGTCCAGATGTACGTTTAAGGGAAACATTTGCGTCTACTTTGGTCAAAGAACATGGTATTACGCGATTGAAAGCGAAATATACTACTGTAAAATTGTAAGCTCTGTCAGTTCGAACAAATTTATAAAACCCTTAAAAGCATGTTTAACCTTATTTGAAGACTTAATTTATAATACCTAAAGTTCCAATGTACTGGTACCACTTCTTTATTGTGGAGTAGGCTATTTTACAAGCTACAAAATAGCTGCTGTTTAGAAATACCCAACCTGCTACAGTACGTGTATTGGGGAATGGAATATAAAATTGACGGGCTTGAAATTAGTTGTCCGAAAATCCAAAAGTAAAGGAAATTGATAAAGTATGTGCTCCGGCTTAGTTTTAACTATTTACCTGTAAATTATTTGGAGATAGTAGAGGTAAGACAGCCAAGATAAAATAAATCTTACAATTGCTACATTAAAGCAGGTAGTACATATTTTACACAATCTGCAAACACTTATTCTACAATTCCAAAAGAAATATCATTTTGGGAATTGGGATTGATAATAGGCTAACATTCGTCAAGAGGTTGTATGACAACGCGTAAATATTGGTAGTAAACTTATTCGTTTACGCTAAAGGAAATTGCCCTATTATGTTGCCATACGCTGTTAAGTGGAAGGAAAGACAACTGAATTAGAGGAAATGGATGCAAAAGCGAAAATTGAACTAATGGAAAACACTGCGACAATTTAGTAACCAATACAAAGATGTGTTAGACAAAGAACATCTTATTAGAGAAAATGAGGAAGAATTAAAAGATTATTTTATGTGCGATGGACTGACTTAGATACATCCGGGTTGTACAAGTGTATGCATTTGCGGTTAGTAAGAAAGACTCTTTAGTTATGTAGCGTTCTTGCAGAAAAGGATGGTACTAAATCCGTATACTTTTTAAAAGGTTATTCTAAAACGTATTTATCAAAATGGCAGATAACAAAGACGATACTAAGGAATGCGGGTTTCGTAATCTTTGCGTACACCACACGCAAAGGGGTTCCGCTAAACATTGTATATTTGCCTAGTAAAGAACCTTTTGGATCATTTAAAACCGAGGGTCTTACAACCTATAACAACCATATATTCCCAAAAGTTCGAATGACATTCTTTACGCAACGTGATGTGGGAAAAGGATTTCTCCAATACCGACAAGAAGAAGTCGATCAAGCTAACAAGATACGTATGCAGGATATGTGGGAAAGCTGCGATTAAAAGATTGTCACAAGCTGAAGAATTACACGAAGGAATGGATCTGGTTGTCGGCGGAATCAAAGACTTTAAATATAGAGGCAAACTTCGGTACATTTTACAATTCGAAAACCTAGACGGTCTTTATGTATCAAACTATTGGTTAGAAAAGGAGATAGAAGGACTTGGGTTCGATTTAAATTTTAAGCTGCGAATAAAATTAGATAAAATTAAAGCCACTCCAAACAAACATAAAGAAAGGACTGTCTTCTGTGTATAACTTTGTATTAAAATTAAGTTTAAATGGATCCATGCTTGGCATTAAATATTTTTAAATTTGTTATGTATAATGTCAGAATAAACATTTTATAATAGTATATAACATTGTTCTTTATTTATAAAAGGCTGTGACGTTACCACGAAATAGCAGTCGCACAGAGAGGTGCCATGGGCAGCGCCATGGGCAGGCGCGCATGGGCGCATGGGCAGGGTGCATGCGCAGGGTGCATGGGCTGGGATGTTCTGGGCGTACACGAGGGAGCGGATGTTAACAGTCACCAAGCATCCAATTCTTTATTTGGTGGAGTACTTGTCTGCGTATGTATCCGGAGTAAAAGAATACGATTTGCATACGCAGCTTATTAATAAAATTAGTTTATCGAGGGAAGATGACAAAGGTACATCATTCCTAATAGTACAACAATCTACGCATGGGGTGTAAAGATATAAGATAGTTGTTTAGATTTGTATATATTAGTTTTAAGATTCCATAATTTTTAAGTTCTTCTCCCACCTTCCAAATCCTTCCGGCTTCTATCCTGGTTGACAGAGTATACGTGTTATCTCCACGTGGTATTTGCGGGACACTGCGGTTTTAGAATTTAGGGAGATGGTTGGTTAAAGCATATGTCTTGGTAGCAAAAAGGGTTTTAAAGATGGTGTTAAATAAAGATGAGCAAAAATTAGTCTTTAAAACGCATAACTTTGTATGGGTGGTCCTATTTAAAATCTGTTTACAGATTTGGGGTCCCTAGAAAATTTAATATTAGTGCAAACATACAAATATTTTATCTTAAAAGAGTGACTACCCTCGATATAATAAATACAATATAACACTTGTCAACAAAAAGTTGTAGGAAATTAAAGACGTATTTAATGGGGTCCAGTATTAGAATTTGTTGGTAGTAATGTTAAGTCCTACTGTATTGTAGGCGAGAAAGATACGATTAAAAAGATTAAAGGGGTCTCACGAATTGTAGTTAAGTAAAACCGAGGGTCTTACAACCTATAACGAGCATATACCTCCAAAAGGGGTAGGCATGCAACTACGCAGCAGTGTGCGGGAGAATAAGAATTCTCCAATAAGAAATTAAAGTTTCCATGTACGTAGCACCAGTCATTGGGTAATGGTAGAAATGTTAAACCTATAAAGGCGATTATTAATTGTGGTTTAGAAAATAGTAGTTTTCGTGGACTAAATAAAATAGCTTAGACTGGGTAATGTATATGGTTACATACTCTCGTACACATCCACAAACATCTGTTTACGTCCACAATGGCGATACCGGTAGTTTTTGTTTAACAAATAGTAGGAAAGATACGTCAGGTGTTAGTGCGTGGAAGCCCATAGGATCGTTGGATTCAAAAGAACGATGCGGCGGGATGTATGGTTGGTCTCCGTTAGAATAATCGAAAGTGGTTAATTGATCGTATTAGATGTTTAAATAAGCGAAAGTGTAAAGGCCTACATAAACAAAATTTAATTATCCGACAAAAGTGCGATGTGCTACACTTATAAAGAAAGTATGGAATGGTGCTTGCATCGGTCCTACCAGTAAAAAAGGGCGACTGACTTTTCCAAGCAACTACAAGAATAGCAGTAGCGCAGAGAAGGTATGCATGTATTATACAGTTGCTGCAAAATATGTTAGTTTACGCGTAGCTCGGATGTGTAATTGATCACGACTTAAAGATCCCTCGGAGGTTTAAAATTCTCGGCCCATTGTCGTTTGAAAATGTTTGTAAATTATCAGAACAGGAGCGGGTCGAAGTATAATGGATGATTGACTGAGTTTTTTCTACCTTTACGAGGGAATCGGAAATTGACAGACATCGAGCATCTAATTTCTATTTGGACGATATCGAGTACTTACCGGTTCTAGAAATCAATACGTGCGGCCGACCGCTATGCGAAAGTGTAAAAGCCACAGAAGCAAAATTTAATTATCAGACGAAAAAGCGCGATGTGCTATAGAAAGTATAAAAATGGTGCTTTGCATCGGTCCTAACAGTAAAAAGGAGAGTGACTTTTTCTAGCAATTACAAGAATAGCAGTAGCGCGGCGAAGGGTATGCATGTATTATACAGCGCATTGTTGCTATAAAATATGTTAGTTTACGAGAAGCTCGAACGTGCACAAATTAAATTTTAATCTATAATTAACCACGGTCGTAAAATGGGAAATTAATGGGTAATTTAATACCGTTAAGCATATACTTTCGCTTGGTGATTCATTTGGAAAATATTCAAGCCTACCATTTCCTAAATATGACGTAGAAGTTATTTAAAATTAAATTGTTGTAAGTATCCTGTAGACAACAAGTTGGTATTTTCTTAGTAATGGTTTAAAGTGTTTTTGGTTATAGTAGCACTGCATCTTCTACGACGTTGCACACAATTTGTGTGCGTGTGCTACCACCCTTTTGGATTTTTAATATGCACGCGATCCGTATAACATGGAAGACGTTTTCCGGTGTTTCTACTAACGGCATTCGCACCATCGACGAAGCGAACCAGGTGCATGCATTGGCGCTAAATGTATTGGACGAGCAGCAAGGATTATGACGTCATTTAGTTCTCGCCGAATCCTCAACTTCGTTCGGTGTCTTCGAAACCTTCGGTTTGCATTCTATAGGGTACATAAAGCCGGTGCGCAAGAGTAAACTCTTTAGTTATAAGTTAGTTCGCTTACAAGTCAAAGTCTTATAGTGCGGATTTTGTTTTGTACTAAAATGGTATCTGCAAACGTTTTAAGTGCAACTCTTGCGGTGCTTCCTATACCTGGAAAATGCTCTCAAACGGCACCAGAACAAATGTCGTGGTGTAACATCGTCCACGGTTGCTTATACATCCGTCAGCAGCAAAGTACTTAAACTGTGGGACTTGCGGTTTCGCTTTACGAGAATGGACACTTACAGCGACACAAGGAAAAACAGCACGGTATGTCATTAAGCCGTAAACGTTCAACTCCGCCAGCTGTTAAAGGACCTTGTACGAAACAACCACGAATTATGTGTAAAGTATGCGATTTCGAAATGGAAAAGACTACCTATGCCGCACATTTAAGGAGCAACAGACATAAAATGCATCAGTTACCGCTACTAGCGACGATGGTGTAGAAATGGTTAGCACAGCGTTTAACAACTGTATGGCTAGCTATCGCATAAAGAACGCCAGTGTCGACGATGGAGTGCCCGAGTTTCTTTGGAAGCAGAAAGAGCGATTTATTCGATTAATAAATGAAAAAGAATACAACATACAGCAATAAAAGTCTACTGCGAACTCTACGGCGTTTACACCAAAATGGGGAAGAGACTACCGATGTGAAACTCTTAACACAAAAATGTGGTTATAACGTCTTCTAGTAATCTGGAAAATATGTACGAGGTCTTAAGCGAAACCATAAGAACAAAATCAGAGGAATTTGAAACATGTGGGTCCGGTTGGTCTTTGGAAAAGTGCTCTATTTAGAAATAAATATTAATAAGTATGAGCCGATATGAGAAGTTCTAGGTTGAAAATAAAAATTGTGAATATGTATTTAGAAATGTGGTTTACAAAATTTAAACTGTATTAGTAAAATTGTCTGTAAAAAAGTTTTAAGAATGGTTTTAGATTTTCTTTTAGATATGAGCCGCAGGAAATTATAATTTAGAGGGTGTGTGTAAAATGGTAAGGGTGGTCCTGTTTTAAATCTGTTTACAGATTCGGATTCTACATAAAATTCTAGACTAACAAGATGTATTGCATGTATAAAAAATTTATAAGAACGCTCAAAATCGCTACCAGCAAAAAAAAAAATCTTAAAATGGGGTAGCTCTCTGGGGATGGTGCTATGTGAAAATTTAAAGAGATTTGGGTAGCTGAGAAAATTCTAATATTAATTGATACCAAACAAGGTAGGTTTATCTCGTGGGTGGAAATGTGGAGAAAGATTTATCTCGCAGAGGGTATATGTGTAACTTTGCAGGGCGTGGTCCGATTTCAAATCTGTTTACAGATTCGGATGTGCGTAAAATTTTAGACTAAGAAGATGTATCGCATGACTAAAAAATGTTTAACGACGATCGGAAATCGCAACTGGTAAGAAATCTTAAAATTAGGGTAGCTCCTTGGGGATGAGTGCAATCTAAAAATTCCTAGAAATTCGGGTAGCTGAGAAAATTCTAATATTAATTGATACCAAACAAGATAGGTTTATCTCGAAAGATGTAATGGATAGACGAAAAAACTATTTGTTAGGTTTGCTTATAGAGCAAAGAGCAAAATTTAGAAGATCAGGACTTTAAAGGGTATAACTTTGCAGGGCGTGGTCCGATTTCAAATCTGTTTGCAGATTCGAATTCTGCGTAAAATTCTAAGACTAATTTAGATGTATCGCATGACTAAAAAAATTTATAAGAACGCTCAAAAGTCGCTACAGGTAAGAAATCTTAAAATTAGGGTAGCTCCTGGGGATGATGCAATCTAAAAATTCCTAAAGATTCGGGTAGCTGAGAAAATCTAATATTAATTGATACCAAACAAGGTAGGTTTATCTCGTGGGTGGAAATGTGGAAAAGATTTATCTCGCGGGTGGAAAGAATGGGGTGTGACGTAAGAAAATGGTTGGGGGTGTCCGAGCAAGGCGGAGAGCAAGGCGGAGTCAGGAGGAGATTCATCTCCTCATTTGCTCCTTATGGGAATTTACATGTAAATTGGTCCAGATGAGTGAGGAAATGAGGGATTCTGGAGGAAATGAGGGCCTGGGTTTCTTGATTTTACCCTACTGGCCTGCCCCTGTGCAAACCGCTACCGGCCCAATAGCAGTAGGGCTTTTTGGTGGTTTGATCCGCGATGTGGGATTAGCATGGTTAATTAAATCTATAATGGTTAATAGGGATGTGGGATTAGCCTAACCATCATCGTGCGGGGTTTAAGTCGCACTGACGTACACTCGCTCCCCCGTATGTTGTGGTTTTTAGGCCACTCAACGCCCTGGATCACCACGAGTGGTAAACTTATTCCTTCACAAAGCCCAATGGCAGCGAACGATTGCTCATGCGGTGACACCTCCCCTATCCGCCACCTGGGGACGCGCCCGAGGAGTTACCACCGACCACACGGGAACCTTATGATGTATTTTGATATCAATAAAGTTAAATATTTCTTCATAACTGTATATATCCTGCCAAGTTTCGCCTAGGACGATCAAATTTTTTTAATTACTTTTTGTCTTTTTCCACACAGTGACTTGACATGCTGGTACTCGATGAGTTAGGGTTACCGATGATGTCCTCTTCGGTCTATTACTGAACCTAAACACAATTTTAGTTTCTGCTAAAATTTTAGAGACTTCTAAATTTTTACGAAATAGATACAGAATAGGTCGCTTAGTCTGGCAAGATAACACTAACGTAAAATTTTTGAAATGCTTTTTTAAATCTTGGTAATATTAGGCGACTGCTTATTAAAACAACTAGTAATTCCATTTCAACTATCATCTTTTTCTCTCCAAGGGCTAGCATCAAATTTTTTATTTTCAATAATGTATTTAAATTCCGATTATGTTAAATATAGTATTTTTCTGATAAGTATGGTTAGCAAAACAATCTCTCTACATTAATTCATTTCCATGCCAAATTTAAATCAATTGCAGAAATTGAACATGAACGATAAAATATTACTAACTTGAAACTACTGCCACCTTATTTTAATAAATCTTAAATGCCATAAAATTGCGGTATGCACAATAATAACATATAAAATCCTAGAACATTCAGCAAACCAATCCATATTTAGCAGTGTTTTAGTTTAAGGAATATTTAGCTAAGGTTTAATTTTAAGTGCAGCCTGTGCCACTGGGTCTAAGCGACCTATAAGAGAACTCACTGTTTAGGTTCAATAATAATCGGCGTTAATAAAGCAGTTAAACCTCTTAACAAGCAGTAGTTGTAAATGAAATAAAGTATACATATCGCAGGGATAACTAAGTTTAGATTTCCTACGGAGATTTTCTTTTATATCTATGTTTCAGTCATTTTTGTATAAATTATAAAATATAAACTGCAAAAACTCACATTCTTTTTAGCTTAGCTTAAGAAATATGCCCTTAGAGTTAAATAAAAGTTTCTAAAAGTCACAAAATTGCAAGAACTCCATTTTCAATATTTTCTTCCGTCCAATACAAGTTTAATTACTGGCAACTACTTAAATAGATCTTTAATTATAATAATAATTGCAATAATATCTACTTTCTTAAAGCGAGGATTGCGTTATTTTTATAACTAATCCAATTGCGTTCATCGATCCATGTACAGCCTGTAATAGACTAACTTAAATATCTATGTTATATAGTAATTTGAATATACGTTAAGAGAATTTATTTTAACAACTCCTTGTAGCCGTCAATCAATCCGTTGATAGCTTAATTTGTTTATCTCTCTCGTTACAAAAGTATTGGGTGACAATGTAACAACATACATTTTAAGAACCTTGAAGTGAGATTTTAGTATTAAACATATCATTTCAGAGATACCTTAATGTACATGATTAACGTTTTTGCAGATAAACAAATGGCTCCTGTCCTTACCACAAAAATACCCCGGAAAGGTTCAGGCTGTAGTAGGCGGACAATCATACGAAGGACGCCAAATTATTGGAGTTAAGGTTTCGTTTGGTCCTGGAAAAAAAGGAGTATTTATTGAAGGTGGGATACACGCTCGAGAATGGTAAGTTTATTTTGTGCATTTGTTAATGCATGTCCGATTCGTCTTTGTGACAAGAAGATTTTAAAGTATTCTAGAGCTACAATTTTCAACAAGAAAGTCAAGAATTAAGAAGGTATTTTGCGCATAGTGACTATAAATATGGATAAAAAGTAAAATATTTAATTACAATTTATTTTAAAAGCGCTGAGTAGAGTAAGACCATTTTTTTTAGCAGGCCTTAATATCTAGATGGCCAAAACTTTACCACTTCTATTTCACGCACTGTCTAAATTCCGTAATTAATCGACTCTAGTAAAAAATAGGAATTTGCAAATTTAGCATTATCACTGTATCAATTATTGAATATGAATGCGCCATAATAACATTGGATTATCCCGTAATTGAAGATGATAATCTGACTGTATAATAATTGGGTAGTGAGATAATTTAACATTGTAAGTGCAAAAATTTGACGTGACTTTTGCATTACAAGAACCCACCCCATTTTCAGTATCGATTGATTTTATTTATCTTGATAATGGTACTTTATTTCATTTTTAGTTCGGCCAAAAGAGTCTATTCTTGTGACTAATACTTTTGGCCTTAAACTACTCTTCAAAACTTGGCCATTATTTAAAAAAAAAGTACATTGTGTTTTTCTTCTCACCTCCTATTTATAGAAAATTGGAAATTTTGGAGAAGTACATTATCTTAAGTATTCCTAAATACTAGCTATCTTCATGAAGTACATAGTACCGTCCAATAGTTCCTCCACTGTGTCTGATAACGAACAAATTTCAACTTATTTGTTAAAATTGAAATTTAGCTATGGGTTACACTGCTCACAAGAATTCACCTTTAAAGAAAAATAAATGTTACCTATGAAATGGTTTTACCATGACGACTTGATAGTGCAAAGTGCGGCATGAAAACTTCCTTGTTTTAAAAATAAATAACACAAATGGTTTGTGAGATATCGGTTTAATTTTTTTTCCATATTACAGAGAGACAATTCTAGTTTTATTTATTATGTTATAAAAATTATATAATTAAAATGGCCTCCATTTTAGTTTTGAGATCCTCCCCACTCTTTCCAGCATATCGGAGAGAATATTTTAGATAGCAACTTACAAATTTTTCTTCAATTGAGCCAGAGTCCTTGGACGGTCGGTTGCTTTTCCAAGCTAGTAACTGAATGCTTATAACTTGACATGACATATTGCTGATCTTGAATATATTACAGCCAAACAAGGATCTCTTGAAGTAACAATTATTTCGAAAATATACATTTTGTTGGTCTTTAATACCTTACAGCACTTGCATTTTCATTCTGTGATATTCTGGTTTGTCTCGAGTCACCTTGTTAATGCTTCGTAGCAACAGGGATAACATTTATTTACATGAAAAGCACGAGGCACAAAGAAAATACTTACCAAAGTTTTTGTGTACGTAATTAAATTGAAAATATATTTTAACACCGAAAGCATTTTAATTCGTAAAGTTACAAAATGAAATACTATTTTGAAGAATTGAACGTTGTGCCTTCACGACGAAAACCTGCATCTGGTGTTGAATGCAATGCGACACCTAGTGACAGTGACTGCGGTCGGATTCCTATGGTCTCGATACCTAGCGACTGGTAGACGGAGACTTTGACATACGGGCGATATCTTTGGTTAGTAGAAATTACAGACAATTGATGGCGGAAGGTTCCCAATTTTAGTGGCGTGTTGGCGTCACGTGGAGGTGGCTTCGGAGGTGTATTGTACTAAGTGATGGCGTGATCCAGTCCATAACCTTGTGAGAGTTTATTTCATTTTATTCCGTTAGATTTGGTGGTCATAACGAGATAATCTGAAGTAAAACCCTTAGTGCACGGAGAGCTTGGTGACTTCCGTCTAGCACTATTCGTAAGTTTTCTCCAAGAAGTTTGGCGACTACTTAAAAAGAGAACAATTAAGAAATAATTTGCTCTAGCATTTGGAGTTGCTTTTATATCCTGAGTTTGTTTGTATTGTACGTCCGGGTGATCCTATTATGCATTTTTGGGAGTGTCGGACAAGCCAGTCCATTATTGTTTGAGTGGTGTCTTAAACATGCATGCAATTTAATTGCATGCTGCATGCCTATTGGTTAGTTGGTTAGGAGTATCGTTGGTTGCATACTTCTACAATTCCAAGAGCCAAAAAATCTTTCAGTACTGTTTTGAAGTGTTCTTCATGTACGATAATGGTATTTTCCTCTACAAATAATATCAAACTATTTTTCAGCATTTCTATCATACTTTTACACTGACTCATTCAGGGGCGTCTTATGAATGATACATGTTTAAAATTACCCGAGTAACGGCATTCTTCATAAGAATAGAAATTTGCACAAATTGAAAGACGTATTAGTCAATAACTGCGCGGATTACATTAATTTTTTTTGCGAATTTGATTGACACGTGATATAGTAGTAGTTAACTTGAAAGAGGGTACTTTTGTCAACATCAATAAATTGAATTTTATACCTGCAACAATTCATGCGTTGGGTGCCGATTGAGTTTTAAGAGAACAAACAACTGCAAACTCTTTAAGCTTTGTTATATGCAGCCTACAAACTTCATATGATGTTTGTTTGTTTTTCCTTTGTATTTAATAACTGTGATTGATGGTAATAATAATGTGCGGAGCATATTACGATCAAGAAGGGCTATTAACGTTGATGCATGCTTATTTAAAGCATATTGTACATACCCATTTCTCGTAAAGAGAAGCTCAGAATTGTGTCCGCAAATTAGCATATAAAATTAAATTGGTTAAATTTCTATCATTAATAACTTTAAGTTGTTTTTTAGCTACAAGCATGTTTGGCCAATTAAGGGTAGATCATAGTTTGTTGTTGCTATTCACAATTATAGTAATGTAACTTAGATGGAGCTTTTGTTTTGTTTATAGTACACTAGTAGAAGGAGATAATAACCGCATAAGCGAGGCTCCAGCAACCTCTAACAGCAGAATTAATCGCATATCCGTTACTCAGAAACCACTTTCCGAGTAGGCTTTACTTGTGTTTCTTCAGGTGGTTGGCGCTCAACGGCAAAATGTAAATAAATTAGTTTAAAGATTTTTCAAGGTAGGCGAACAGGGATTTAGTAGAAGTGCTACAACTTGTATCTCTTAAGAGTAGTTTATTTGTTCTCATTTGTTCCCATCCTGCACCACTCAAGGCTAGCCGATGCACTAACTTACTGCTTCATCCATCTGACCCCTGTAGAGCAAAATTAATTGTAAAACGTAATGTCAATTCAACATTTAACACAGTTATAAAAAATTCAAAACCCATCCATAAAAATTTTCACTAATTATGATACTAAAACCATAATAACAACAAAAAAATGGCTAACACTTCGTCTATTTATGGTGTAAAAATTTGTTGCAAGCTACAGTTAGTGACGTATTACAAGGCATTTAAAGTTGAGTAAATATAGGCATCTACCGGTAACTCGAACCATTTTATTTTGACTAAATATTGTAATATTTATTTTATTTATTGTAGGATTTCACCCGCCGTTGCTACATATATATTGAATGAATTACTAACGAATAATGAAACTGATGTCCGAAAAGTTGCCGAAAGCCGGGACTGGTACGTTTTTCCAGTGGCAAATCCTGATGGGTTTGCTTATACACATACGCATGTGAGAATTGCTATTTGTACCATATTTATCTCAATAAAAAATTCATAGGATCGCTTATGGCGTAAAACACGGAAACCATATGGCTACTGTGTTGGGACAGATCCCAATCGCAACTGGGGTTATTATTGGAATCAAGGTGGTGTTAGTTTAAATCCATGCGCGGAAACATTTGCAGGAACATCTGCTTTTTCCGAAATTGAAACACGATCCCTTGCGCAGTACATTGGCAGCATTGCGTCAAGTTTAGATAGTTATTTGGCCTTTCATTCATATTCGCAACTCCTACTGCTTCCATTTGGTCACTCTGGACGTGAAGTACCAGCAAATAATAAGGAATTGGTTCGTACTTCCTAGAATCAAATACAAATTACACACTTTTTTCAGCTGAAAATTGGTAAACATGCAGCAAGAAAGCTATCGGAGCGGTATGGCACCACATATACGGTAGGAAATATTCCAGATGCAATTTGTAAGTATAAAATCAAATTCCTCTGTATAATATAAATCATTGATTTATTAATTCCATAGATGTTGGAAGTGGTGGAAGTATGGACTGGGCAGTAGGTGTTTACAGAAATATTCGCTTACCTTTTACATACGAATTGCGAGATAAAGGAAGATACGGTTTCATATTACCACCAGATCAAATTATCCCCACTGGTGAAGAGACGCTGGATTCGGTGGTTAGCATTTTCCAACAAGCAGACAGCGTTTAATTCCAATACGTTTATTACTATTATTTAATTTATTTATTTTAATTAAATCATGTAAGTTAAAACTGTAGTAGAAGGCAATATAACTATTAAAATATACTCATTTTTTTTTTTACTTTTAACATATAATAAGCTATAGATGTTTATGTAAATGTCATTGCAAAACCCTTCAATAGGGTTTATCAAAATTTTTAAAAAATCCATTAACACTGTATATTATTCAATCCATACCCGTTTGATCTATTTAGAAACTACAACTTAACCTGAAGGATTGAAAAGAATGTACCATTTTGATCGAAATTGAACTAGAAAATTATGGAACTACGAGGTTTGTTCAATCGAAACCAATCTTTGGTGCAGGAAAAATTTATTGACAACTAAATTTACAAATAATTACCACTAAAATTAAGGCACATATCCCATTGTTTCATCAACCTATGTATACCCTGCCTAAAGAAATCTTATTCCTGCTGCTCGAAGAATTCTTTTACGGCATTTTGTACTTCTTCGTCCGACTAAAAACGGTTACCTTATAACGCTTTTTTCAGTGGCCCAAAGATGTGAAAACCGCAAGACGATAAATCGGGACTATAGGGCGGATGCTCTAATATCCTCCATTTGTTTCGCTGTAGATTTTTTTTCACTAAGTTAGCAACATGAGGTCGAGCATTGTCGTGAAGCAGAATGAAACCACGTGAAAGCTTCCCTGTACGTTTTCGTCTTATTGCTTGATGGAACTTGTTCAAAGTTTCATTATACAGGTTTGCGTTGAGATGCACCCGAGATTCTGTAAATTCTATCAACAAGGGTCCTTCAGGGTCGAAAAAATGTCAACATGACCTTACCGGAAGAAGGTTGAAGTTTAAACTTCTTTGGTGGCAGAGAATTTGCGTGTTTCCATTGCATCGATGACAGCTTACTGGATGGTTCAAAATAATGACACCAAGATTCGTCGCCAGCAATTATTGACGAGAGAAAATCGTTACCATTTTGTCTGTATTCCGTGAGGTGTTGCAAAGATAAGCCCATTCGCAAGCTCTATTGGTTCTCTGACAAAGGTGATGAAACCATAGCGCACAAACTTTGCTGTAGCCTAGTTTGTGTACGATGCTATGAACAGATTCGATACTCACGCCATTTTCTTAAATTATTCTTATTGAAACTCGAACGATTTTCTCTAATCAGGCCTTCCACACATGACATATTCCTGGCTGTTGACGCAGTACACACTGCACTTGGTCGCGGCTTATCATTCGTCCTTTCACGTCCATTCTTAAATTTTCGACACCATTCTTTGACAGTTGGATACGCAAAACATGCGTTTTCATACACTGCTTGCATTCGTGTATGAATTTCCAATGGTTGCAAACCTTCAGCACACAGAAATTGAATGACCTCACGCTGATCACATTTGGTCGGATTATTAACAACAAACGTCATTTCAAAGTCACAATACTCAAAATCGCTCTCAAATATATACGAGAGAAACTGACCAGTGGAAAGTTTACAAACACCACTAACCTTGCAAAACGTCAGTTGAGTGATTACAATTGTTTCCAAGGCTAATACCGAAGTGAGAAATTACCAGAAATTTTTAATTTGCCATTTGCAGTCAAGTTCGGGACTAGTTTTGCTACTTTTGCAGATCATATTTGCAAAAGTACTCCTAAAACTAAACCAAAAGAATCAAAATTAATTATAACAATTGCTTAAACTAAACACAAAACGGTTACACCTATATAGTATTATCTTGGAAAACTCTTTTAATAGCTTCTTTTTTTGTTAAAGAAAAAGACAATGATTACAAATTGAGCAGCAAAAAATACATTGTTCCAAAGACCTTTAATAAATATTTTAAAAATAACTTTCTTACTTCGTGCATAAGTTGTTTAATGAACGACCAGTAAAATTTAGAATTGTGTTACAATAAGAAAAGCGAATAAAAACAAAATAGGATACTTATACTGCTTCTTAATGCGTATGAAATGAATATCATCATCATGGTCTTCAGTCCTAGAACTAGTTGGGCAAGCACCCTTAATGTTTTCTATTCTGAGCTAACCTACACATTTCACTGAAATTCCAACAGCCTACACCTTTTACTATCTGCGTGCAATAGTCTACTCTAGGTCTAACTATTCCTCTTTTTTCTTCTCTGCGTCTAATATATTTTGCACTATTCTCTCATGCCTTAGTGTGTGTCCTATCATCCAATCTCTTCTGTTTTCCACATATTTCTTTTTTCTCCTACCATTTTTAAAATTTTTTTATTCTTAATTTCTCCTGTCCATGATATCTTCATCATACGTCTGTAGCACCACGTTTCATAGGCTTCTATCTTTTTTCCATCCGCCTCGTCTATTATCCACGATTCACAGCCGTGCAGTGCTGTGCTCCACACATATGATTTCAGCAACCCTTTCTTTATGTTTATGTTTAATGACTCTGAACATAGTAGCTGCTTTTTCGTGTTAAATGCGGCACAATCTTGTGTTAATAATTGTGTTATATCCTTTGCACTTTTCCCCTCTTGCGTTATTCGACTTCCTAGGTATCAGAAATCCATAACTCTCTTGTAAGTTCTCGCCTCTTATTTGTATTTTGGTTTTTGACTTATTAGTCTTCCTTTAGATATTATTACTTTAGTTTTATGTTTGTTATCTCCCTGTTAGTACTGTTTTCATTTCAATAGGCGCTGCTTCTAACTCTTTCTTGCTAGATACTAATATTATTATATCATCTGCAGATTTAAGCATATTAATCGTTTGTTCGTGCATATTAATTCTAAATGTCTTCCTGCATTTGAAAGTATTTATCGCATCTTCAAAATACATGTTAAAAATGCCTGGAGATAGGACACATCCCTGTCTCACCCCTTTTCTAATATTTACTTCTATACATTCCTGTTCTAATTCTTTTACAACTGTATGTTCTTTGTATAAGCTATGTACTAATCCTTCTATACCTACAACTCATTGCAATCTGTTTGAGTATTTCGAATATTTTTCCTATTTTACATTGAATGCTTTTCCAGATCTACAAACTCTATACAAGGTACCAAACTTAACATGTCTACCATTGGTAACTTGCTCATTTTAAGAGATAGAAACTAGGTTAAATAGAGAAAGAGTCGGTGTTTTTCATTGTCTTTTTAAGTAATAAACTACATTGTTTTTATCACTTCCGGTTTAACCGGAAATACTACCTACTTTGCATTTCTAAATGAAACACCCTGTATATTGGCATATTTTTTTATAGGAAACAACTATAGCATAATTAGTGTATAAGTATTACGTATACGGAGTCATATTTAGTTATATAAGAAATATCAAAGCTAACTATAATAACAATTTGTAAATAGTTAGAACTTATACCTATTTACTACATATACTATTCGAAATTGTGTCCTTGTTTTTCTAATAACAATTGTTCTCGTCGCTGTATGTTCCTGCATAGAAAACATAATATCCTTCCACAATTTCACGTAATATGTACTTATTCAATATTGTTTTGTAAAACTTTAACAGATTCGCCCGCTTACTTATAAATTGTGTAACCCCTTGTAAAAAATTCATAGGGGTTAGGTCAGGAGATCGTGGTGGAAATTCAGTAGGACCATGAGTTCCCATCCAATTATTACCAAACATCGAAGTTAGGTACTGTCGTACTAAAATGACATTATGCGCAGGTGCACCGTCTTGGTGAAAGTACAACTTTCGCCGTAAATTTAGTGATAAGTTATCGAACCGGTCCTCCATAAGATTTCTTAAAAGTTCTAGATAATTGTCTGTCGACAATGCTCCGTTATAAAAATGGCATTCTTAAAAATTTCGCATCAAACATTCACTGAAATTTTAGGTTGATAATTCCTATCTCTGGCTTATAATGGATTGACAGTTGACCAATAATGGTTTTTCTTTCGTGTAAAGAAGCCTACCGCCTGAAAAATATTTTGGTACTTTTCTTTGTGGGTAGCGTTCTGAATATGATCGCAGTGCATCCGTAGCATTCCTGTGGCATGAAAAGTACAGAGGCGGCTCCGTGGCGTAGTTGGTATGCGTGTGACTACTACGCCCAAGATCCCGGGTTCGAATCCCGACACTGTTCGCTTGAAAAATGTTAGGCGAGCAATTTTCACAAAAATATGTCCTCGTTGGAATGACAGGTAAAATGGAGGTCTTATGTGTGAGTGTTATCACGCACGTTTAAGATCCCTACCTTGATTGGAACAGCAAGGGTTCGACAAAATTCAAAATTTTTTAGGTAAAAAAAGAAACTCGCTTCCTGACCAATGTAGTACCTTCGGGTGGAGCATTGGAAAATTACATGTAGGGCATGAAAAGTACAATACTATCATGCCCAGCTTCTTATTATTTAAATGCTTCATTTTAATATAACGTAATGACAGCACATCAAAATCTACCAGACAGAACTGACCTTGAGTTGATTAAAATTATATTGTTTTTGCTGTAATTGTTTTCATGGATAGATAGATTTATTTTCAAACAAGTAAAAAGAATCAGTGTAAAATAATTCCGTAGTTTTTCATAAAGCTTATACTGTTATAAAACTAAAGATATTCACTACCTAAAAATTTAACAATATACAGGGGGTTCCATTTAGAAATGCAAAGTTGGTAGCGTTTCCTATTAAACCGGAAGCGATAGAAACAAAGGTATTTTGTTACTTAAAAAGACAATGAAAAAACACTGACCCTATCTCCATCTAACCTAGTTTCTAATTCTAAAAATAAGCAAGTTACCAATGGTAGACATGTTAAGTTTGACACCCTGTATACACTTTCTACTTATTCTAATGTGTTCTCCATTAAAATGGCTTCCCGTGTTCCCTTGTTTCGAATAAATCCAAATTGGTCTTCTCCTAGTATTTCTTTATCTCGTTTTTCATCCGTTTTTGTACAATTCTAGTTAATATTTTTGACACGTGAGCTGTTAAACTAATTGTTGAAAATTTTTTTACATCTATCCACATCTGTCGTTTTGGTATAGTGACGATGTTCTTACGTTTAAAATCTTGAAGTATCTCGCCTGTCTCATACATATAACTTAAATTCTGGAAGAGGCGTTCTGTTACTGCTTGTCCAGCGGCTTTTAGAGTGTTTGCTTGCATCTTATCTACATCCCGTGTTTTATTATTTTTCAGACTATTTAACGCTAGTTCAAACTCGTCTCTGACAATAGAATATCTCAAAGTCATCTATTTAAATGACTGATTCCTATTCTAGTGCCACTAGTTCATGTCCTGCATATAAATTCCTTATATATTCTTGCCATCCAACCACTTTATTTACATTACAACGTTCCATCCTCTGTTTCTTATAAGTTGTAGCATTATTTGGAATAATTCTCAATATTAGCTCATGTTTATTTCCCTTGAACCGCATTTTACTTGACAAGCTGTCAATTGCATTTTGTCATTATGTGTTGTTCATAACCTTAGCATTCTGTTAATGTTGAACGTTAATGTCCCGACATCTAAGTGAAAAAATTTGTTATTTCGTAGGGAAATAATTAAATTAACATTTGCATTTTTGATAATGTTGAAGGCGTAGCTCTCTTTTGTGTCAGCCTTGTTGGATGTACGACGCTTTTGGGGTCCTGTTCTTACTGATGACGTTTTATGGACGGATCTTTGCAAGTACCCCAAGCCTGAAATAGTTTTCCATTTTGTGTTGATTTGGAGATTAATTGCGCCTTGGCGGATAAGGGACAATATCCAATTGATCTTCCCATCGTATGCCCGATCCGCCATGAAACGGATAATGAATCTGTCAATTGATACCACACCTATGGCAAGATAGTCATAGTTACTCCCGCATCTGCATCAACACCTAATGTTAGAAGTGGAGCTTAGAAACAATTTTGGCTCAAAGTAGCTAATCTATTACTTAATTGTTCCATTTTATTACTATATATAATTAAATTTAAAAATACAGTTAATAATCTTGAATTTCATCGGCTTGTTGAAAAATACTAATTACAGAATCCAGTGTTTCTTCACCTGTAGGAATAATTTTGTGTGGTGATAATAAGAAACCATAATTTTCTGTATCTGGCAGCTCGTACGTAAATGGTAAACGTATGTTTCTAAATACACCTGCCGCCAAATCCATGCTATCTCCACTTGCCATATCTACAGTAATTGGTAAGATTATTCGACTTACGAAAATCAAATACTTACATATTACGTCAAAAATATTTCTTACTTTATATGCGGTTCCATAGCGTTCTGACAACTTGCTTACAGCATTCTTTCCAATTATCAACTAAAAATCACATTCATGTAATTACAGAATATGATTAAACATCACAAACCAGTTCTTCATTGTTTAGAGGCACCTCTTTTCCTAAGTGTCCAAATGGAAGCAACAAAAGTTGAGAATACGAATGAAGAGCCTAGAACTATCTAAATTTGACGCAATCGTACGAATAAACTGAGAGAGTGTTCGAGTTTCAATTTCTGAAAAAGGAAAAGGTCCGCGAAATGTTTCCACGCAAGGGTTCGAGCTAGCGCCACCGTGAGTCCAGTGGAATCCCCAATTGCGATTGGGATCTGCTCCATGGCATAACAAATACGGTTTTCGGATTTACGCCAAAAAAGGTCCTGAAAATTTAATGTTGTTATTGTACATAATAATAGGCTAGAATGAGCAATAGCATATTACAGGTGAGTAAAAATGTTTTATTGCTGATTTGAAAGAACTATTCCCTTTTAAAACGTACTTCTGTGTACCAACCAAAATTTTGTTGACCTTTTACACAAAGATTTGAATTACATGCAAATTTTAAGCTCAGCAAATATTTAAAATAATAAATGTAACATACTATAAATAAAGAAAATTAATCCTGACGTTATGTTCCTCCTGTAGTTTCTCACTAGAGCTTCCTGACCCAAATCGATTATTTGTTCAGTGGTTTCGAGTCGTTGACTCGCAACTTGGCGTGCTCCAGTACTTCGAAATGTTTACCAGCCACTTGGAGTCATCTGTCCAATAATCATTTTTCACAAAATTTCTTTCACGTAATAATTTGGTTTCAACTGTTACCTTCAGCGCGCCGATTATGGAATGCCTCCCTTTATCAGCTTTGGTTGTTTTTATACACAAATTCTTGCCCGAATGTTCCACGTGCTCTTATTGGTTGGCAGCCCGCTATCTGTTATTAAACCATGGCAATGGCGTTGCAATTATGAGTGATATCTGCAACCTGTTGGGTTTTATTCCACATTGCATACTGTATACGTTTAAATTTGCACGTACATCAGAACTTTGTATTGGGATTCGTTAACAAATGTTATAGCATGTATACTTGAAACTGCACGTATTTCTAAATTTTAATGTCCATATTTTGTTTACCTATGTTGGGTTTTATTGAATTTGGCAACTTACATATATTTCAAACCGCACGTACGCTTTTGCATCAGTAGAATCTATACCTTTTTTACTTATTGACTCCTTTGCGTTATGAAATATGCTGGTAATGAAAAGTTTGTTTATTACCAACTGGTATAATTTATACGCATTGATGATTTTCCTACGCTAATGCGTCTTCAAAGAAATTTCACCTTACGGTTATCTTTCTTCAAATATGCAGAATTTGTATTTATTTTTGAGCTTAGAATGTTTTAAATATTTTTAAACATAATTGAATTGCGTTCGTAATTATTTATTTCGATGAATTTGGTTAAGTTATTACTGCATGTGATTCCTTTAATTAACTGTAGCTTGTTCTTGATTTTATACAGGGTGATTTGAATTTGCTTTTGCTTAATGAACGAGTTATGTACATTTTGATTTAAACGTTTGGTTTTCGTAGTTTTTATGATATTTACATGTGGTATTCCTCTCTTGTGACCTTGTATCCCCTAAATAAATATATTATCATAGCATTTTCCCCTAAATTAAAATATAAAATTTTGAATTAATGTCACCTTGGCACCCAACGTGGACACAAATTCCACATTGATTCTCAAAGTTTTGTATTTTTATTTCTCTATTTATACTTATCCTATCTAATTGTTTGTACAATACTTAACTAATTTTATACGACTATTTTCCTTTTTAATCCTCTAACTATTCCTACTTTTATTTTATCTAAATCATTTGTACAGTACCTAACTAATTTTATGCGACTGTCTCTATTTTGAATCGTTAGTTACCTATACCTATCTCACCTAAATTATTTACACCGTAACTAACTAATTTTACAACTATTCCTCTATTTTGATCACCTTGCTATCTACATTTATCCTATCTAAATCATTTATACAATACCTAACTTATTAATACAATAATTAAACAATTTAATATAACTATGTCTCTATTTTGATCCCCTTCGTTATATGCGTATATCAAATTTATATGAAACTTACCACGGATCGAACGAGAAGCAAACTTCTTCGTACGGTTCTAAAATACCCTGCATAGCCTTACCAACGCAGCTGTGCTTGAGAACAAACCAAAAGGGACCACTTTAAATTGGTATATACATGTCCTTCAAGAGAAAACCCTCGATTCTCTTGCTAGTAGAATTAGCCAAAATGAATTTTTAAGATCTATTTTAGTAAAGACTTTTTTATTACCTAATACTACCAAGATTCTATCTATGGTTGGTGGACAATTATATTGTGGTTTAGTTCGCTAATTTATTTTCTTAGCATCCAAGCTTAACCGGATACTATCATCACTTTTCTTGACAACTACTAACGAATTAACAAAATCTGTACTCGATTTCTCAATGATACCTTTTTTTAACGTCTGATCAATTTTTATTTTTACTCTATCCCTGCACGCTACTAGAATAGGAT